>JAOPTO010000563.1:0-477749 GCA_033822845.1 Tetrapedia diversipes | reverse complement strand
GGTGGCGGTCAAAAGTTTAAAAGTCAAAGAAATTAAGTTAACCAAGCGTAGGAAACCTTTACTTTTATTTGGGGAGATGGTAGGGTTCAGGTGTGGGTAAAACAAAGTGAAGTTCTTAGGTATTGTTATCTTACACAATCACACTCTTTCTGACTCGCGATTGTATTCTTTTCGTCATTTATATAGGAAATTTCTTACGTTTTATTTAGTAGAGAAACGATAAGGCTCAGGTGTGCGTAAAACAAAGTGAAGTTCTTCGATACTATTAGTACTATTAGTAGTATGTGTAAGTATATGTATTTAGTTTAATAATAACAACTTAATAGTATGCAATTTACTAGTATAATCGACTTTTCAATTTAGCAACTTCTACGTTATTACTTCTTTTATTCATTATTCTTCCAAACACTCGTTTCCTCTCTTTCTCATCGTCAACCTTTTTCACTCGATACACTCGGTTACATTCACCCAAAATTCCTCAGTCGCTCATTTGAGTATTCTCAAGTGTTCATCTTTCGCACCTCAGAAACACTCTAGTTCAAACATTCTACGTTCACACATATCATTATTACCACATACTAGCATTTGAAAGATCCTTATGATTCTGTGGAAATGTTTAATCTCATTTCTTCGGTGAAATACGAGAAAAATGAAAAATACGTGACGAAAGAGATTCGCGATGGACAGAGCGAACGAATTTCTGGTTGATTCCCACTTTTTGCTTAACCTTCGTGGAAACACAATTTTGTTCCTCGATTCTTTGTGTTCGTTCAGGATTCCATAGCAGATCGATGGCGTTCTTTCCGCGGATAATTAATGCATGCTCTTCTTCAGATGCGTTTCGATGCGATTTCATCTCGAAGCCTCGAATGAATATTGAATAACCGTGGCCTGGTCAAACAGGCTGGCGGCGGCCTTCGAAAACCTCGCCAGCTTTCAGCTTTGATGCCTCCCGTATAATTGACTGTTGCTTGCATAACCAATTGTCCTTGAATCGCCCCTCCTTGTTGGTACAGACGGGTTCCTTGGTTTCGCAATTAAAATAAAAGCCGTTCGAAAGCCGTTCAGCGCCAATAAACAGAGAATTATATTCACGTGGAGCCACTGTTACCTTTTGATCGCACAGTAGAAGAGCGATAACAATGTTGCCCTGTCAGAAATAATGAAATTACAACCTTTTTCATATCCAATAACCCAAAGACGCAGATCACATCAATTGAATATCGTTTGTCACGGTAGAACCAAAATTATAGAGTTTCTACAGTGGCGGGTTGTCAAATTTAGAGCAATTCTGGAAGCAACAACAATATTGTCTTGCACGAAATAACGAAATTATACTCTTCTTAATATCCTTCGATCCAAATATATAAATCACACAATTAAAATATCTTTTACTAAGATAAAATTAAATCTGTGAAGTTTTTATAGTGCCAATTTCTTAAATTTGTAACAATTTTAATGAAATATATACGAAAAGAAAGGGGAAACTTAGAATAAAATAACTAAAAGCAAGCTGATGGACCTGCTTTCCCCTTAAATTTACTCGTTCTCAAATTTTTCTCAATCGAAATACCCCCATTCATCCTTCGCTACGTTCACTGTTCGAGAAGAGGGTTCCAGGGCGAAAATTCGCCAGCTCGCGCGAATTCATGCAGCAAACATGATCCCGCAGAAGTTCCCCTCCATCCACCTTTCACACCATTCATCATTTTCACGCGCGACTACGGCATACAAATTCATTCATCCTTTATCCAACACGACGCACCCCCGCCCCCGGCGAAGCGTCATACTCCCTCGAGCCTGTTCTCATATTTCATCAACGTGTTCGACGCTGGCTGGTCTAATTTCTATTCATAAAATAAAATACTGCTCGTAAATTTTACACAGAAACTGCATATACATATATACATATATTGTATGCCTGAATTATTTTCAATGATCCCTCATTCGAATAAATCTGTCGGTAGATCAAAGAAATGGTGATTTCGCTAGAAAATTGTACTCGTACCAAAACACGGCCGGAACTTAAACAAAACCTAATCTGAACCTAACTCGAAACAAACACGAACCTAACCCGAATCATACCAGATCATTACCCTAACCTAATTTGAACCTAACCTGAACCAAATCCGAACACAATGTGAACATGACCCGATCCTTTTTTTTTCCTATGAAGTGGAGGAAATTTTCAAAGGATACCCCAAAACGAAAATTTAGCAATATGAAAATAAATCGACGAGTGGTCGAGAATTCAGGACGTTCATTTTTCAAAGTTTTACGAAAGCCGCTCCAATAGTACAGCTCGTCCGCATTAATCATGAACATTTTTTATCTGTAACGATTTGTCATTCAGTCCCGGTTATCGTTCGGGATTCCCTGCAACCGTCGCTGAATAATGAACGCGTTTTCGATCTCTTCCCCCTTCTCCTTCTGCTGCTTCTTCTTCCTGTCTTTGTCCTCTAACAAAATTTCATTTTTCCCGCCATTCTACGAATACCCTTGTGATTCACCTTTTCAGATAAACACAGACGACGAACGTGACCTCGATACGAACATCTGAACACTGTTTTTAATCCTTTCGTCACTAAAGTCCAAGCATTCTTTACCTGTGCCATTCATCCTTCCGTTAGAAACGTGATTACTGTAGCCTGACAATAAATATTCATTGCGTTCATTTTACGTTATTTCCATTAACACTGCTCGCATTATTTACATAACATGTAAATATTCAACAAATGTAATTCTTATCGCAGCAACGAAAGCAAAAGCGCAAAATTAATAAAATCGTTTCGAAAGTTTCGAGCTATGTTGTACGTTCGAGTAACTGAACTGAACTCGCGAACAATGGATCGTAAGTAGAATAGCTCGGAGTGTGGTCGGCCAAGGGACACCTGACTCCACATACGCAAAAGCGTGAAACGTATCCTGGACCAATGGGACAAAGGATACGATCAGATAAGCAAAAAAAAGGACGCGAGTTGGTGGGATAGGGGAGCTAAAGAAACAAACGTGTGCTTCTGACGACTGGCGGAGGGTAGCGAGGAAACGGAGCAGTAGTGCAGGTCACCGAGAACTCGTACTTCTCGGTAGGTTATTCAGTAAGTGGAACATGACCGTGTGTGGTCGGACAAGCAGCCTCGAGTAGCATATAAACATCGATATATAAGTTTATGTTTATTTTGAAATTGATCAAAGGTCTGTGTGTTTACAAAGAACAGTAAGAGTGTACGATTCAGACTCTAAAGGTCTATGAAATTAAAGAAAAATATAATTATTAACACATATAGATTCTTTTCACGTTTATTCGATCAAAAACACGAATTCCTTTCTTGCGCATTAATATTCTGTGAAACTAGCACAATTTATTTACATTTACATAATTTATGAATTATCGTATCTGTATAATTTATTTATTTATTCATTTATTCATTGATTCACAGTCTATAAACCCATTGATACACAGCGGTAAAAGGTACAGAGTGCGTTAAATAATATTACAAAAGCTTATTAAGCTGGCAATGAAATTTAGTGAAGGATTGATTAAAAAAATGAGAGATACACATTAATTATTATTAGCCGTAGTACAATAATATATTTATATAATTTAGATAATATTATCCATAGACTTCTACCGCATACACCCGCGTTAATTCTATCGAAATCCTAGCTTGTTACCTCAAACGCACAATTTCAACGTGCACCTTTTCGCGACTGCCGTAATAAAACACCGTCCCCCTCTTAACGCAACCCTCTCGCGTTTAAATATCTCATCGTGACTAACGGTTCTGAATACGCTTGTCACGTTTCTCCTCGGCTATATACGCGCGTGCTTGCGTCGAGTCTCGTCGCGGCGCCATAAAGAATTCACCGGTCGCGAAAAACTGCGCGCTAAGCGAGAGCCAGCGAGCAAAAGAGGAGGGGGGAAGGGGGAAGGGGTTTTGAAAGGGGCGAAGAAAGAACGATGATAAAGCGAGCGTGAAACTGGAGAGGAGCTCAGAGGCGGCCGCGCCGGCCGGCGACGGATTAACTTTCCCCGGCGATGAGAAAAGCTTTGACGTGTATTTAACTTTGATGGGATCCGCCGCGCTCCCGTTGCACGTTAAGCAAGCGCAGAAATTACAAATTCCTCCGCGTGTGCATTATTAAACCCTTTGTCCGTCCCGCGGGGGCGGCGTAAATTAGCAAAAACGCGTAGCCGCCGTCTTGACGCGGATTCTTCCCAGTCTTTAACCCTTTCGCTGCTAACCTGAACCTATCCTGAACTTATCCTAAACCTTTTTCTTTTTTTTCGCGTGGAAGAAATCTTCCAAAGATACCCAAACACCCTGAGGGGGGCAGCTAGGTTATGTGGGATTTTTACCCACTAAAACCTCCACGGTGGCCATCTACCGCGATTGGGAAAGCACCGGGAACTCTACAAGAACGCGTCCAGTACTTCACACAACCTATCCTGAATCTATTCTGAACCTACCCTGAACCTATCCTAAACCTTTTTCTTTTTTTTCGCGTGGAGGAAATCTTCCAAAGATACCCAACCGCCCTGAGGGGGGCAGCTAGGTTATGTGGGATTTTTACCCACTGAAACCTCCACGGTGGCCATCTACCGCGTTTGGAGAAGCACCGGGAACTCTGTAAGAACGCGTCCAGACCCGTCCAGTACTTCCCCCAACCTATCCTGAACATATCCTGAATCTATCCTGAACTATCCCGAACCTAACCTGACCTTAACCTGAACCTCCATAAGATCCCACCGAGGTACTACGGACGAATATAGTCACTCTCCATAAAATGCCAATACCTTGTTGACAACAAAGTGTGTATTTTAATGGGATACTACAGAAACATAACACAAATTTCACTTTTGTAAAGTATATGTATACTCATTTCCGGCTCCCACTTAAGCGTACTTAAACGTTCGACTAATCGTGTGTATCTTCCACTGATACATTGCAGCCGGCTGACCATATACGAACCCGTTCTACTTGCTAGATCAAATCAACTTTCGAAAGTCACTGAAATCATCGCTTCCGTTCTAAAAAATTTATTTGCTTAGAGAAACTTTCTAATTGCAGTGTACGTGAACACAGATTCGTTGATGGACGCCATATTATTTTGTAAAGTGTTGTTTTACAAGCTAAATTGTGGGGTAAATTAATTAATTTACGTTGAATCCCTGTACTGCGGCACAGATTAGACTTTGAAATGAATCTGCGTGATTTACATAAGCGAATTCGGATAATGCAATTAATGCAAGGTCACATGACCAACAACCATAGTTTGCTAACTTCATAAGTGATTCTGATGGTAGGTGACGTTGAAAACGTTCGCCACGTGGAAGTTTGCCCGTTGTTCCCAAGTTCTGTTCACAAGTTTTCAATTAGCTCAATTATAAGGAATATCGTTCGGTGCACCAAATTGCTTATCCGATGGTCCTCGTTAGATCTGAAGTGGTGGCGTTTCGCGATACTGCAAAGCAAACCTCAGCTCGATCAATCCCTTCAGCTATCGTCGATTTTCCTGGTCACATACAGGGTGTCTTCTGTCTGTTTCCATCGAAATTTATTCTCGTAAACCTGCTTGCATTCGAAATATCGTTTCGAAAGGATTAAAACAAACCGTTGAAGAATTAAGAAAAACTGAACGTTGACTTACGAAACAAAAAATGAAGTTAATTAAAACAATGGAGTTTCATTGTACGTGTATATTGCCCATCACTGAATTGAACTTTTCAGCTGAAAAATTTTCAGAACCGCAGATCTGAAACGTTTTCATCCTCATTGTTGAGGTATTTCACGTGTCCTGGAAAAACGGCTAATCGTCGCACAGTTCGAAAAACGAAAAAAGAAAGGATAACATGAATCGTTTTATTACACCCCCGTTCAATCATTTACTTGAAATTTCAAATGTCGAGTTTTCTCTATCGCGAAATAACAATTTCACCTCCACCCTTATCGTTCAACGTGGACAAACCTCATTATTACCGTATTTACCAAAAGATGCTTAGAACAATCGAATTTCGATATTTTACGATTTTTCGTCGAAAAACAGAACGCGGTGGCGCGAAAAGGAGCAGTCGTGGGTAGCGATAACAAATGAGCCGTCCTCTGCACAGGTTCTCGTCCATTGCAAGCAAAGGGGTAAAAACAACGGGAGACCAGCGTCGAACAGCGGGGGCAGCGTAGAAAAACGTTTAATTACAGTAACGAGCCGGCGGTGGCCGCCGTAAATTTTATTTGCGCTGGAAACGCGACCGCGGCGGATTTTCATTGAAACCGTTGGAAGCCCGATCGAGCCTCTTGTGATCCCGCCATGGAATAATAAAACAGCCGCCACGCCGCTGCGGAAATCACACGCTTCTGTTCCGATGCATTTATTCGATCTGTCGACGTTTACAAAACCGTTCCCCACCCGTCGCGCCTCGACTCCCCTCCGATGGACAATGCGAGCATACGATAAATAATCTGGCCGCACGAATCGCATCCACCAGGTCGGGGATTTCGCGATTAAAAGTATTTATGACAGTGAAACGAGTTCGTGGAAATCGGAAGCGTATATCGGTATGCAAACTTTCGATCGATCCTGAAGAACAATTTCGTCGCGTCTGCTAGCGGTTGGTAATGCGAGTGAAATAATAATTACGGTAATAATAGTGAAATGATAATAATAATTACGGTAATAATAGTGAAATGATAATAATAATGATAGGAATAATAGTGAAATGATAATAATAATAATAGGAATAATAGTGAAATGATAATAATAATAATAGGAATAATAGTGAAATGATAACAATAATAATAGTAATAATAGTGAAATGATAATAATAATAATAGTAATAATAGTGAAATGATAATAATAATAATAGGAATAATAGTGAAATGATAACAATAATAATAGTAATAATAGTGAAATGATAATAATAATAATAGTAATAATAGTGAAATGGTAACAAATAATAATAATAGTAATAATAGTAATGATAATAATAATAATAATAGGAGTGTCGATAATACCATCAACACTAATAAGAAATAAAGGTGGTATCTGTCCAATAAGAAGAATAATTTAGAATAAAGGGGGTACAGGGTTGAAGAGAATAAAGGGAATAAATAATTCGAATAAGTTCTCAGTGATACGGCTAAGATTTCACAATTTCATCGCCCCTTTCACGAACCACAGAATTGATCGCTCTCGGATGGAAAGAGGAACGCGAGAGCCCAGTCCTTCGACTCGAGACGATCGGAAACGGGGAATCGCGGCCGAAGGAAGGGAATAAGGGTGAAAGGTGACCCAGTTCGCGAAGGGTGGCCGGGTTTGGTTTGGTGTCACTGCTTCCTGGCCGGGCGTGACCCGGATTCACCTGCTTCCTGCACCCTCCTACCTTGCGTTTCTCCCTTTTCTCGTCCTCTAACAACCCCTACCCCCTCCCGCCTCACCCTGTACCTAAAGCCCCCACCCCTTCTCCATCCGTCGAGTTATGTATCCACCTACTGCGAGATGGAACTGGTAACCTAATAAGCTCCCGCTAATAAAATGTGTCGCGGCACGAGGGCGCGTTCACGGGATTTTCGTGGCACTTCGTTGCGGTTGACAGAGGGAAAATGAATGATCGAAAGGCTCGTGGGAAGAAGGGACTGTCAGGCATTAAATTTCGCGAGATTTATGGCCTCCGCTGACCCTGTCGCTCGTCCCTCGACTTCTCGGAACTTCAGCCTCTCCGGAAATTTTGTCTCCCCGTGCACGTTCGGGACATTTCGCTCGAGGACCAAGGATAACGGTGACAATTCTCAAGGTCATACAATCACAGCATTACGCGCGTTTCTCACGGTAATTTTTACAGGAAATTATAAACTCGTCTCAATAACACAGACGAACATCAAATGTAATGTATATCTAAATCCTATAAAATGTTCACTTGCATACTTATTAATAAATAGATTATAAATTATTAATAAAAAAACATGTGTTTCAATGGAAATACGTGTTTGCTTAAAAACGTCAGCACAACGTCGATGCTCCTTTCGTTCGTCTCGATACACGAATATGTTATTTTACTGATTAAGGAAAGAAACGAGTGACTTTTCGTTGCAAGATCGTACATGTGCAACTTCGTTATTCATAATTGGAGAAACAAGGAAAGACATACGGCTGTCTGTTTCGTGGACTACAGAGCAGTGTGTCGTTCCCGATGATAAATGAGCGATCGATATAAAAGCGTAGACGTTGGTCTGATGTCGCGTTGGGATTATCCTGATAAATGAGCAACGACCATTGTCTGTGTCTTTCAAGCATTTTCCCTGCTAGTTTCTACTGAAATAGAAGCAGTGTCTAAAATCTGAACGACCTAAAATCAAATTTTCACTTTGGCTTCGATCTTTATTCCGATTCCAAATTCCACGTCGAGCAATTTGAAATCGGAATCCAGTCCCTGGAGCACGGCAACCGCGCGAGTTTCTCCTGCGACGATCGAGACTTCTCCCGGGTAATTGCTCGGTCAACGTCGCTTCGTTTCCTCGGCAAACAGTTGGCGAGCACACAAGCCTGGAGCTTCGTGCTTTTCCATGGCCAACGTCGTAATTGAATTTCTTACTGCCTGTCCGTTCCTGTTACGATCATCGCCTGTGCAGCCATTCTAACATTAACCCATTCACTGGCAACCACGAAATGTCTCGTAGCAAGCCTATATACCAAGACCACCAACTACGAGATATCTCGTAGTGTAAGAGGAACCAAATAATCAGGGGTGACGATAGCCAGAGTAGTCATTAGGGCCCCCATAAATCAGAGGTCCTCAATAAGGGTTGGGACCGAGTACGCGCGAGAATTGGTCACGGCCGTTAACACTTTCCAGGCCCGCACCAACGGCGGGTTTGTTTTTTGGGAAAGTGCAAAGTGGGGATGCGCCCATAAAAGCATGGGAAAAAGGGCACAGTTGGTTAGTAAGACAGCAACCGTATTTTACGAACGAAAGGCTATTTTGTAAAGAAATAAAGTAACCCTCACAGTAGTTTGTGCTACAAGTTAGGATTGATTGTAATCGGTCAGGGAATAAATTTATAGTCGTTCAAGTTAAGAATTATTCGAAACGATGAACGAACATTTTATGTAATAATATTTTTGTTTAATATCACTTCAAAATTATAACCCAAATTTTCTTTAAAATAAATTCTTGGCACCCATGGCAAGACGCTTTAAATTTGTCTGCCAGAGAATGGGTTAACCGTCGATACGGTACGCTGCACTATATTACGTTATGTTCGTTACCGCGTCACGATTGCTCGTAAATATTTAGAATTGCAAACAATTATGCAGCACGCGAATACGCGCGACCGCTAGCTTAAAATTCACAGTTTCGATTTACGAGACTTTGCCAACGTTTTAATCTCATTGTCCAGGTGCACCGTGCAAACGGAGCTCGGAGTTGCTCTGAATAAACGAGCCGCTATTGAATGCGAAAACATTATTATTATTACTATTATTGTTGTTATTGTTTTATTTATGAACGGGCTGGAAGTTCTTTATATACACGATGATATGAACATAAATTGCGACCAAACAAAAAAACACAAAACGAAAAGAAGAGAAGAGAAAAATAAACGATGAGAATTGTAGCGAAAAGTCGGCTGTTATTCATCGTTTTCCGCGGCCGTTGCGGCGATAATCTTAAGGGGTTTTATTCTCAAAAACAGCAGAGAATTCAAACCATTCAATACAATCATGGGTATACAGAAAGTGGAAGAAAATGGAGGAGGTGACTCTATGCAGTATTCTAAGACGAAAATCAAGAATAACAGAATTACGTTCGACGCTTTGTTTATTAGTTATGAGCAACTAAAGACATCGGCTATTTTACGCCTGAGAGCAGGCAAACGGAGCATCACTGCGTAGTCATTGACGTTACTTACCGTGTGCACCGTTTGCCTGCTCCCAGGCGTAAAATAGCCGATGTCTTTAGTTGCTCATAACTAATAAACAAAGCGTCGAACGCAATTTTGTTATTCTTGATTTTCGTCTTAGAATGTTGCACAGAGTCACCCCTTCAATTTTCTCCCAGCTTCGTCCGAATATCCTGCATAAACTTTTGTAAACACACGTCTCGACAATTATCGTCTTTTAATGTGACATATACTTATGCATACACTATAATGTATTTCGATCTACCGTGTGAGACAAAAATAACTCGTAGCTGAACTTCGACTTAGCGACGTTCAAACAGACCGAATTACCACTCGTGGTGAGCGGCTATCGCGACGAAGTTATCGATAGCTTTTTAATTCACTTGTTGCGACGCGCGCCCGCGAACGGAAACAGTCGAAGTTGGCGGAAACGCTAAGCGATGTGATTTAATTGGAAGGAGCCGGAGAGGAGATTAATTAATTGATAGCGAGCTGATAGAGCTATCGCGAACGGGCGAAGTTTCCGCGAAGTCTCCGCGTTGCAATCTCAGTGAGAACGGATTGCTCGTTAGGAAATGTAAATTGCGACGGGAGCGCGGATGGTTTCCTTCGAAAACGGAGCCTGATACGCGTGTACCCGGGAATCCCATAAATTTCTGGATGAACCGCCTCGTTTCTATAATATTTACCGCTCGATATCGATCGATATCGAAAAAGCAACGCGAAAAATGTGTGACGGGAATTTAAAAAACGCACGCGTACAACCAGCTGTCGAGGATGTAACGTGAAAACATCCGATGAATATACACAGATAAGAGTATTATTGCTGGCGATATCTGTTCCATCCTTTTCGTTTCTCGTTCAACATTATACTGGTGTTTTGACAGATTAAACAAATGTTAATAAAATACCGTATTGTTTCTCTCCCTTTTTTTTTTTTGTTAAATGTTACTGGAAATAGGAGCTTGAAAAATATATCGCAGACGCGAAAATAACATAATATTATCTGGTTCAACACGAATCAAACATTATCGTGTGCAATTTTTTAATTTCTCAACGTTTCCCCGTAACATAGAGTGATTAAACAAAGAAGGATATCAATTGCAAAACATGTATGCTACCTATAAAATAATGTTAAAATCTTTAATAAATACGCTACAAGAAATAATCGTTTGGAATCTCTTCTGTTACCATAAACTGACGATTCGATATTTTAGAAGAACGCGTAAACACCGTAGCGTAATACCAGACCGCGAATTTTCACGCATTTATGTAAAATTAAAATATGCAACGATGTGCATGTCGCATGCGATACGCGAAAATATACCAAACATTTCAAATGAACCATACTCTATGATATTTAAAAAGTGAAACGAATATCTATCCAAGTCTTTGTTACTTCAGCTGCATTTTGCATACATTCAGTTTTGCATAAAGATCGGCAATCGAATTTGTTAGGAAATGAAATTTAATTTTGAAAACTCTTATTTATAAATTTAAAATACAATTTAATATTTAATTATGACTATACGAATAATGATAAACATCTGTCCTTTATAGTTCTAAGGAATATCATAAAATAATTAAGATATATACAGTTCACTCTAATTTTACACACACACACACACACACACAGAGAGAGTCTTTGTTCTATTCCTTAATTCAGCTACACGACTACTTTCTATGACTTCTCTAACGTTAATCCTTAATTCATCTCATCGTTACCCGAGCCAAGGCACCGAGTCGAACCGATCCTCGCACACTCATACACACAACACTCTCTGTACACGCGACATGTCAGCCGTTATACCTAACGGAATTATTTCAAACGAATCCTGTCCTCGATACCTTTGGCTGAATCGAGGCAACGCATGATCCGGATTACAGACAAAAGGACGAAGGGATCCTCACTAATCTCGCCACCCTCGATTATCTCGAATCGCGAGCGTGTCAGTAACATTATCGACGGCATAATCAATAGTCAGCATCTGCGACTCGTGCATCTCGCGGCGAATTCATCCCCGCTATAATTAATTCAGCCGTGCACCGCGAGATTTGCACAAGAAAATCCTCGGAGCACGTTCAGGATTGCTCGCAAATTAATCTTGATCTGGTGGCAAGGTCGCGTCGCGTTTCGATCCTAGGCTGCTGCTCGTAACTTAACTCGCGTGTTCTTTACTTCAAACTGATTAGAATTTCCTTTCAGTTCGCGTCATAACAATTCAACGGTTGAACATCATTCGATTATCTTAAACATCTGTCGATTTTGTTTGCTAACGCTTTAATTTAGACAGTTAAATACGTCACTAATTTAGACACTTAAATACAGGTAAATACGTCCTTAACACGCTCGTCGCCATGTCAACCATATTTGGATGACGCTCTTTTTCTTACAGTTAAATAGGAATTTAAAATTGGAATTTTAAAAGAAATTCAATGGAATAAGCATTGAAGTATAATATATATAAATATAAAATACATAGAATAAAAATAAATAGTTACGATTTTTTCTGTTTTTATATTTTTTTATCCCAGTTTTCTATGCAATCGGATTTGGGCTCAACGAGAAACTCAGCCGAATCACGCTGGGCGACGAACGTATTAAAGGTACATACATGTTAGAAATTTAAAATGGTTGGAAGGATACGAAAGGTTTGCCTATGCCTGATCATGGTTCTGGGGTAAGTGCTGTGTGATTCATCACAATCCTCTTTCCAGAAGGCTCCACAGCCTTCCCCACTCCGTGGCCAGATCCTACAGGACAAAGATCCTTTCTTTATATAGATATATAGGGAGCCTCGCGAGAGGTCTAGACTTCAGAGTTGGTTATGAGAAATAGTTCAGAGTTCCTTATGAGATATAGGTCACAGTGCGTTATTAGAAGTCGTCGTGTTAGCTTGTAGTTTACGTAAAAACTCATCGGCCAATAAATAATTCCTGCATAATGCAAAGTAAATTTTTCCGATTAAGATTGAATGATGAAGATAGACTCGTCGATAACATAAATCGAAAGGATGAATCGAAGGAATCGCGACGCTTCCCGCAGGAGGGTTGCCTTGGTTTCCTCTTAAAATCCACTTGATTCGAGGTTTACCGCAAGGACGGCCGGGTAATCGCGATGCATACGCTCCGCCCGTAAAGCGTAATACCACGGCGAGCTGTAATAACTTTTTATTCTGCCGGCATGAACACCGATATTGCTTCCCGTCCGCGAAGCACGAAATTGCACGCGCCATTGTTGTGTGTTCACCGGATTCTTGCGTAATCCTGACGATTCCGTTCAATTATCGTTACGTGTCCATTAAACGAGGTTCCGCGAGCAGCGCTCGTGCTTCGCGGAACGAGACAAAAGCCCGTTTGGATTGAAATTTTACAGCGGAAATCTGTGCGATGAAAATTTTTTTGTTTCTGTTTTGATACGATGGCTGGATGAAAATATGGAAAATACTTGGGGCGCTTTCAGAACTTTGAAGCAACAAAATGTAGAGGAAATTTCTTGGAAACGATCATAAAAAAAGGGAGGAAAAAAGAACAAGTAGAAGTAAGCGGAAGCTTCTGAAAATCGACGATCATCGATCGAATTGCTGGATCCCGGTAGAATTTCAAAAAGATTTCGAATTGATCGATGAAAATCGGTATTACAGTTTGTTAATTATGGTAGCTTGGTCTATCGAATTTGCATCGATCGATTGCGATCACTCGAGGAATGCGATCGATTATAGGAAAGCGTGAAGGATTAAGCGATACCTGTATGAACGTAGAATATTTTGAGTAAAGTGTTTCTGAAGCGTGAATTATGAGCACATTGAAGTTGTGTTAAGTTGAAAAGTTGTTTATACTATTAAAGTTATTACTATTAAACTATTTTAAATATATAGTATAACATCTAAGTACTTTACCTTGTTTCGCATACACCTGAACCCTAACATCTTTCATTAAATAAAAGTAAAATTCCTATAAATATGGAAAACGTTGGAAACGTTCTAAGAACTTTGCAAGAAAATCTAGAAAACATTTCTTAGATCGGTGCTACACAAGATCCAGGCCAGCTTAACTCCTGAATTCTACGTTATCTTGGAACTATTGCTCGTCTGACTACATACGGGCACATTCTACTGGCCGAACTGTGTCAGCGGCAAACCGGGTTCTGTTTGACTTGCCTAATTATCGTTTACCCAGTTCTACTCACCCGATAGCGGTCGATTCTACTAAACTGATTTCACAGGTTCTGTCTAACTTCACCAATCAATTTATCTATCCGCGGCTTCGACCGGGAACAGCCCCCGTTTTACATGGAAGTGTACTTTATTTAACAGGTACCCGGATGGTCAGTAAACACGTATGCAAAATTTTCGTTTTCCTGCGATGACTCGTCCCTGTACAGTGACTCGCGAAATTGATCGATTGGTTCGGCTACATTTAGGTTTCTGATAAATATTACTTTTAACACTAGGTTCTCGGATTTTCTGTTTCATGAACAAAATTTGCAAAAATAATTACTATTATGATCAACAATTTTTGCTGACTTTTATTGATGGAGCAATACAAATATGCCTAAATCTATTTCCCTCTCAGTTCTGCGATTTTAAATTTTGTTTGATGTATTCATCTATTCCTTAACATATGTATATTAGAAACAGATATGCAGAAAATATCTGTAAATCTAGTGTTAAAATTAAAAACGTCAGAACTACGTGCACTAAAGGGTTTCATCTGGAAATAAATAAACAGATAAATGAATAAATATCAAAAATTTTCCGATATCGTCGATTTCAGTCTATAACCGTCTCTTTTTCCAACTATTTCAAGGTCAACGATCACATCGAACTCGTAATTCATTGAAACCTGTCTCGAGTGCAATATAAAACGTAATTATGCGCATCTCTGAAGGAGAACGGTTTCGACGAAGTTCAAAGTGAAAGCATAACATCGATTTCATCGATCACGAACACTAAAAGGGTTAATAGGACTCAGCCCCGCGGTTGAAACCGGGAGGAAAACAAAAAAGGAACAGTTTCGAGGTTAGAACGGTAACGAACGTGCCCCGGGGCGCTTCCTAATTAAATTCGCCTGCTAATTAACCGCGTAATTACCCGAAGTTTCGACGCTTCGAGCGCGTCGATCCGCCGGAAACGCGTCGACGTTCCTTCACGACCCGAGAGAACCGAAGAGAATTGCGATTTATCTCATTAATAGATCCCATCCCAATTCTCTCCGTCCTCTATCGCAATCCTGTCAACGGTTCGCCACCCCTTCGAACGATTTATTTCACAGGAACGTCGAGGACAGCGTTTCGCCGTTAACACGTTGAATGCCACTGAGGTCACCGATGACCGACACTCAACTTGGCGGTCGCGCCATGGGGGTTGTCAACCCAGACGATAAAGTAACTCATCGTGCTGAATTACCGTTAACAATGTGAGTCCAGCCGAACTTGCCGACCCTTCAGACTCTGATAACCCTGCTTCTAATCACCAATCCTTGAATCACCAATTTTTGAATCATTAATCCCTGAATCAACAATCCTTGAATCACCAGTCTTTGAATCACCAATTTCTGAATCACAAATTCCTAAATCACAAATCCCTGAATCACCAATCCCTGAATCATCAATCCTTGAATCAACAGTCCTTGAATCACCAATCCCTGAATCACAAATTCCTAAATCACAAATCCCTGAATTACCAATCCTTGAATCACCAATCCTTAAATCATCAGTCTCTGAATCACAATTCCAACAAATATTACAGTTTCATAATGAAACAGGGACAGACGAAAGTTTAATTCATAAGAAATTCGCGTTCGACGTTAATTTCTAAATAATGAGCCATTCTATTTATAATGAAAAGAGATGCACGGATGATGCACTTAAACTTATGCACAGCGCAACGTTTCGTGTACACTGGCTATTGTGAACGTAAACAAGTTTGTGGAAATTGTACAGGAAGCATAGGAAAGCACAGGGAATTCTCAGCTTCGATGGAATATCGAACGAGGAAGAGCTAACAATTTGCACTCCATTTCATGTTTCTTTAGCTTGTTTTTATAGACCCTTAAAAGCGAGGTCTATCGTGAAACCTAGATTATATTTTCCCACATTCTAGACAATCTTCGCTAAAACGTTTGCGTCAATTCCGTCTCCTAACTTTCATTGCATACCAACGAATATTTCCTGTAAACGAATAAATTAATAAAAGTAAACTATTTAGAGCAAAATATTGGGTTACAAACTTCTTCATTCATTTTGATCCCAATATGTTTTACCACAAAGAAAAATCGTAAAAGAAGAAGTTTAAAAGTAATAAATCTCCCAAAAAAATTTTATTCGACAAAACTACGAAATTCCTAAACCTATTCTCGGTAACCCCGAAAAATTTTAAGTTCCTCCTTTTTTCATTGCTACCTGATAACGTACAAAATAATCGATCGATTAACAAATTAACGATAACCATAATCTTCGACGCGCGCTCGAATTAATTTTCCAATTGATTTTTCTTCTGGAAAATCATAAAACAAAGAAGTCCACCGTAATTGGCTGACGCGTTGCCGGTGCTCGGTCAAACTGAACGAAACGACGGAAGGAACTCGGTGGCCATAAACCGGAAGCTAGCTAGAGCCAGGCCAGAGCCGGAATGAATAATAACGAGCACCGCGGCGCTTGTAGTTCGTCGAAATTAACTGAGGTCTCCCGGAGCTCATTTCGCAGCGCGCCGCGTAATTTAATTTCCGTGCAGCGATTTCTCCCAGCGTTCCGTGCATCCAGGAAACGAAGCCAGCTTCGAGCCGCTCTTATCATGGAGTTGGCTCCCGTCGGAGAATGAGTTTCATCGATTCCCCATGGCGCCAATTTCGTTTAATCGCCTGGCGTGTCCAGAATCTGGTCCTCTTGCAGGCGAAGCATTCACTTTTATTATTATTATTATTATTATTATTATATATATAAGAAAATTTGTTACTTTTTATTATTTAGTAGAGTGTATGATAGGGTTCGGATGTGAGTGTAATAAAGTGAAATGCTTAGAATATTAATAATATATATTAGAAATTAAATACTCGAATGTTTTTCGACGGATTTTAAGAGCTTGGAAATAATTTTAGAAGCCTTGCGTTTTGAGAAGACGATAGGAATTCGTAGGCTACCGCAAAATGGTAGAGGGACACCATGATAGAAATTATTCTGCACTGCGTTGATATTTTTAGAGTGAATTCAATCCTTCTTATAAAGAATGTTAGAAATTGAATACAGAAATACTACAAAACAAAAATTAACCATAAACTAGCTTTCTCTTAACGTACTTTTTTAAGGGTTTCTTCCAATAACCTAAGCCGCATCTGGCACTACTGTCTAAGTCGCAGGCTTGTTAGGTAACCCTACCGATTACCGTGTCCCCTTTCCTTTTCCTTCACCCTCTTTCAATTCGCAACAGCCACCGAACGATCGAACGGTAAGCGAGCCAAAAAATTACCATCGACGACAGCGAAAGAAAATCTCGAGAAATATCGCGGGAGTAGAATTACACTTCGAGAATCCGAAGGTACCCGGGAACGAGCTGGAAATCCGGTTTTCCGCGGGAACGAGTCGGGAAAACGGGAGTTCGAGGAGCCGGGGGCCATCCAGCCCGTCGTAACCTTCCTCTAATCTCTCAGGAGATGGTGCACTGCGAGGGGGTGTGCAAGGGAGGCATCAGAAACGAGAAGAGAGGTGCATTCTTTTCGAATCGACGGCGATACGAAAATTGGATCGCGCCACCGGCGAAGCGATGCTGTCGACGTCGCATCGCGGCAACTGAAACGCTTTTCACGACCAGAGAAAGCCTGCTTAAAGCCCTGTGTACAGTGTACCAGGTAGGGGGGTGGAGAGGGGGCGAGACGAGAAGGGAATGAAATTTACGCGCGGAAGAGAGAAAAACGGAGCAGAGCTTTCAAAGAGTATCCAGCAGCGTCCCCGATACGATTTCCCACGTTTTCGTTCGATTTGAGGCTTTCACGGGTACAAAGGCGAGAGTTCGGGTTTCGTTCTCCCGTACCTTCCTCGTTAACGCGTTCAGGATCGATTACCAACGTGTTATCGGGGTGCTACAACCGTTTGCTGTTGATATTTTTGGCAACTACGCTAGATCGTTTTGATGGACTGCGACATTTCGACCCCTGTTGGGTACTAATTGTTCGGGCGTACTGATACCCAACGTAATTTGTGTCTTCTAGGTTAGCTGGGTTGAATAATTAACGACACCCCTTTTTATGATTAAATTTAATTTAGACTAGTGGATCGTGCTGCGATCAAGGGCTTGCGGGCGAGTGTGTCTTGATCGAATGCACACAAGGATCTATGTCGTGTGGTCAAAGTCCTTGTATATACATATATCTCGCGTAATCGAATGTTTGTAGATATCTTGCGTTGTCGAATATTTATAGATATTTTGCGTGGTCAAAGGTTTATAGATTTTTCGTGCGATCAAATGTTGGAGACATCTCGAACGATCGTAGATATCTCACTGATACCCTTGGCTTACAATACCGCCACTATCTTAATTCTTATTAACTAAGGACTGAACAACCCCTATCCCGAAATCAACGATGATTTCTTCGTTCAACGTTATAGCAAAATTTTCATTGATTTCCTTTAATTCATTTACTATTATTACTTACTACTTTGTGTATCGCTTACACAACACTCTGCACGCGAACGTGGCCACGCAAACGAGGCAACACGAGATTTCAGGCCTCCTCGCGATCATCGTCGGGGAACTGTGGAATATTTCGACGAGGGTAGTTGCACGGAGGCCTGGAGAACGCGCGATAACGCTTCGACGCGGCGGCGAGACCCCGGCTCAAAGACAAATTAACGAAGAGCTCCGAAGGCTCAGAGCATTGTAAAAGGATCGAATCCATTGTTCCGGGGATGGCTGGCGCAGACAAAGGCGGGAATAAAGAAAGAAAGAAAAGCGACTCCTTTCGCGGATTCCGGTAAATCACGCCTTTAAACTTCTTTCTCTTTCTCTATCTCTCTTCTCTATCTATCTATCTATCTATCTTTATTTCTCTGGATCAAAGCGACGGCCTCTCCAACGATCATCGAGCCCTCCCTCAGACACGGACGAGAAAAAGGAACGGGCTTTTACGGGAATCGAATAATTAACCGAACAAGACAGACAAGCTAGGCCCCCCTCCCGTGGGACGATTATCGATTCATTACTTGGTCTGCGACACCAGCCTGCCTGAAAATCCAACGGGAACTGGGGAACGATTACGGTGGAGGATTTAAGACGGATCGGGTTAGGGATGAAGGGGTTGGTTTCGACGTTCTTGAGCGGTTGGCAGCGGGAATGTTAGGGGTGTGAAGGGTGAAAGGGGTGAGATTGTGGATAGAATTTAATTTAGGGTTAGTAGTGGAGCGCTATCTCCATATGCAGCAAATTGAATATGATCAAATTTGTATTCTTCATAGTACTAGAATGATGAAAACAGCCAATTACTTGTTATCTGTTAGCTGCTGGAACAAAGTGTACATTCCACCGAACTTCTTCATTCAAAGTACAACACTTTTAACGGAATAACTCTTTGCATCCGGAAGGCGACACTCCGCCCACCAACGTTTCTATCGACAGAGAATTGAATTGAAACAATACTAGAATTCTACTTATTTCCTTATTCATTGACTCGTACAGCTTTGACTTGAATTAAAATTTATGCAATCCGCTTGAGCAACTGTGAAACTTCTAAATATAGTTATCTGAATTCGGAAACTTGTGAAACCCGGATCATTCGACGTGCATATCCTCCAAGTGCATAGGATCGAATAACTGTCGCTGCCGGTGAAACGTTAAACTCCAACGCTATCTTTGATCGTCTGACTGTGGTTATCATGCTGTTGCACACCTTGGCCTCCCAGTTTCTCAGGATTGCCCTCGTTTTCCGCGAGAGGAATCATCTGTCGATCTACCGGCTTGCCTGATCCGCTTTCAGGCGCCTGCCGTCAAGGGCCCAAGCTTGCATTCCAATTAGGCGCCATTATGGGCTCATTATTAATGGCCCACAGGGTTGGACCATGCAATCCCTGGAAACACACGGTGTTATTCCGAACCGATTATCGAACGGGAACGCAAATCGGGAGTGTCGATGTCGGGTGTTCGTTGAACGGTGCCGTTTTCCAGAGGAAACACGATTTAGCTCGGTTCTGGGTTCAACATAAAGGGTGGCTCCGCCCCCTCTCAATCTTGGATTCGGCTGATTTTGACAGCAACCCCTTCGTAGCGAGATTTCGGATGCTTACACGCGCGGCGGTGCCATTTTCAGCGATTACAGCTGCTAAAAATTCGTTTAACTTGTCGGATCACACGCTAAACGTGTTTCTGCTGGTGACACGAAGGGTGGAGGAAGGAATTTATCTACGACACGTTTTTAATGTACAACAGGCTTACATTCCATTTTATTTTCCTCTCGACAGGCTTCTTTACCACGTTTCTCCATTTATTCACAATTATGGATTATCGAAAAGATTTTACTACGGTTCCTCAAACGCTGACGTTTCTCACACGTAATTTAGGCTCTTCAGAAAGTCTAGGATTGATAAGCAACTCAACGTTGCGTCACCTAAAAGATAGGACATTTGTCCTGAAGGATCTGGTCACAGAGTGGGAACGAGGACTGTGATTGTCCACACAGCATTTACCCCAGAACCTCGAACTGAAAAAGGCCTCTACCCTTCTTAACTGACTCTAACTACCGTTAATTTCCCGTGGCTACCCTCCCAACTTTAACAGGGACTATTTGAAGATTCATGGATCTCGCAGGGAGATTTTACCCATTTTGCCTTTTTTACAGAATGCCTAACGAAAACGCGCCAGTCTGCGGCTGCGGCATGGTGGTCGACCGTAACGGCGGCTTGTCCTCGAGGAAACTCACGATCAGGATACCGAAATCGAAGGGCAGCAAGTCGGACGGGCGGGCTTCCAAGAAACAGCAGGAGGACGCGCGTGGGAAGAGCAGAAGTTCCGAGACCGGAAGCAGCAGCTCGGTGGCGGAGCAAGCCAGGCCGGCTATGAAAAACAGTAAACACGAGAAGCGACTGAATCACTCGCGGAGAACTCGAAGCGCAGACAGAGCGGAGTCTCACTACACCTATATAGGTATGTGTTTGGACGAAATTTCTCCTTTCGTGAATTTATAGGTGCCAGTTTCAATAATTTTGGAATTCCACTCCGATTTATTATTCGCCGCTTCCGGAACTCTACACTTGAACGATTTAAATCGCAACGTACGCCATCCATGTTTCTGAAATCTCGGGATTCGGTGGATATTAATTTTTCCCGAAGAAATTCTGTTCTCTATTAAATTCATATCCGAGCTTCGAGTAAATTTTTACGCTACGATAAATTGTTGCAAGTATTTTTAGAAATTGCATCCGATGAATTACGGTAAAGAAAACTTGACGTGGGAAATCCTAAGTAAGAGTCGATAGACGGGACGTAGTAAAGCAATTTAAGTAATCCCTCTGTTTTTCAAGCTGTGCGACAATTAGCCTTTTTCCCCCTATCACGTATTTCAGATCGAGCTGAGAAATCAGTCGATAAAGACCAAGACGATTAACATAGTTCATTTCAAATAGCGTTTTGTATATTTCTTTTCTATGTAAATATTAAGAAATAATTATTCGGTGTTCCTTCGTAACTTGAAACTCTATTTAACCCTTTGACTGCTATTGCCACGTATATACGTCTGACGAAAGCTACTCGTGTGAACGATGGACGTGAATATGAGTCTCTGACAAATTTCTTTATTATTATGGACGCGTATATGCGTTTGTCAATTTTTCCTTGCTCACATTTAAAGCAACACAATTGCTAACAGAGTAATTACTAATAGAGTTGCTAATAGTGTGCTCCACACATAATTTATTTAGTACTATTACTACTACTCAATACTATTTATTTAGTACTGTATTTAGTGCTCAAAGGGTTAACGCATAAAATACCGCAACATATGTGATTCTGTACCTCAACAAGATTGTTTCCCTAGTTCAACGAAAATGTATCATCGCGTGTTTCCAACGAGAAACGTTTGGAATTATTCGTGGATTTTCGAGACCAACGTAGATTCCGTCTGAACTTGGGGCCTGTGCTGAGAAAGAAAACCTGTTTATCGTTCGTCGCTTTATTGCAGACTCTGGCTCGAGCATACTGGGCGGCGGAATCCGAGAGAACGCTGTGCCAGAGGCGTTATACGCCACCATTCCAGACACGCCGAACGCGAGCGCCAACGAAACCGGAAATAGTCAATTAAACGCGCAAAGTAGATCGCAACCCGTTTACGCCATCCCCTCTATGGTGTCCCCGCCGCCCACCTACGACGTGGCGATCTCGAAAACGTGGCAGGTAAGTGATTATTATTACTGCCGCGACCGGAAATGGATTTGCAAACGAGGAAGCACGACAAATGGTATAATTAGACGGGGCTTGTTTCATAATTATCTCCTTCCGGGATGTCGTTTATAGGGACACGGTTTAATCGAGGGAACATTTTCATCGCGTTCACCTTGATGTTAGTATCGTTAACGAAATTAATGAAATTAATGAAATTAATCCGCGTCACGGTAACGAAATCACGAAAACTTCTTAATACTGTGAAGGTCAAGTAACATTGCGGGAAATCTCTTTAATTTTTAGCGTATAGTGATCACTAGTTTGTAGAAGCACGTGTGTTTTCTGTTCGATTGAAATTTATTGTTAATCCAAGTTGAGACACTGAGATAGTGTTTAATCTGCTAAAACAGTTACGTTCTTTATTAAATTGGAATTTATTGTTGTCCCATGCTGAGACATCGAGTTACCGTTTAATCTACTAAAGTACTTATATCTTTTATTAAATCGAAATTTATTGTTGTTCCGAGCTCTGACATCGAGCTACCGTTTAAATTGAGAAGGTGCTTATATCTTTTATTGAATTGAAATTTGTCGTTGATCCAAGTTCAAATTTCGATGTATTATTTAATTTAGTCGCTTACTCTTCCTCTTATACAAAGATATTAATTGGTTTAGTAAATTTATACTAAAATTTACATATATGACTATTTAACCTCCGGGTCTGATTAATAAACAAACTAACTAACATCTGAAAAGTTGTAAAACTATCACTTTGGTGTTTGTCGAGTCGTCTCTCGAGCACAAAGGGTTTTATCTTAATTAATCTTTCATTTTCGATGTTCCAATAAAAATTGTGAATTATTCAACACAGCACTTTTCACTTCAAAATATCCTCTAATTAGCGGTGAAATGTTCAAATTGCGCTAACTCTCAATTTTTATTCAACTCTTACAATTTTGCTTCAAAGTATCCTGTAATTAATAGTATTGTTCAAAATACTCTAACTATAAATTTTTATTCAACTCTTAAAATTGTAAGTAGTTGAAGCACTTGGGTCACCGATTGACCACAGTGACGTCACAGGAGAAACCGTGGCCTGTCACGTATAAGCAACGTGGCAGTCAAAGTGTTAACGAACATAAGCCATGTTGGTAGTTGGGTGTGTCATAGGATCACCAATGAACCGATGTATCGGTGGCGGAACGAAATTGGAAGCCGTTCACAGTTGAAACGCGGCGGCGAGGATTTAACTACTCAGTAGTAATGGCCTGTCCTAGTCGGACACACCGAACAGAATCGCAATCCCGGTAGGCGACCGCAACAGGAGAGGTAGGTCTTCGGCGGTCTGACTTGTTAGACGAACGAGTCCATCGAGCGACTGTAAATCAACCGACATTCCGCTAATTGCACGCTTAAGCGGCTGATTAGACGGCGGCAGCGCAAAGAAACAGAAATGCCGTTCCGAAAAGATGGACGAAGAGAATTTTCGCGTTCGATGGGAACCGTGTGTATCGAGCTTAACCTGTTATAAACGAATTTCTCGTGGAATTATTTAACGCGATAGAATCGTATCGATCGTCTATTTAAATATTTTATTCACTGACTCTTAAATAGATTTCGAATTGTTTTATAAATTAGGATCGTCGATTCGAGAACGAAGAACACAACACTTTTTGAGGAGCTAAATAACATTTGTCGATCAAGAGAATCGTGTTAAATCTATCGAAGCTGATTTTAGTTAAACAATGAAATTTACTTTTCATTGTATCACCGTGAATCCCTCGTTTCACGCGCGACAACCTATTAATCGATAACGGGAGTCTCTGTTAAGAGTTTCGTTTCACACAAATTTCAATTCATCCTAATGAGAAACTGTATGCCTATTATTTCCTCTCGGGCATGAAACACCAACGAAACGTTCGTCTCTCTCGCTACGCTGAACGTATTAATCGGCGATTAATGAAGGTTAAGAAACCGGGCCACCGTTTTCCCGTGAATAGAGTTCGGTTGCACGGAATTAAAAGAACCGCAGACCGGTGTGCGGTCCGTGAAATCGATGCACCGGCTATCACGAATCCGTTCTAATTCCTCCATGATTGCGCGCGAATATTTCCTTTTTTTTCGGAATAATCCACGAACCTTTCCACTCCCTATATACTCGTACACTGACGATAAAAGAGATGTATGTAGAAGTGGAACGAGGCCGCGATAACCTTTCGTTTTCGCCGTTCGTTCTCACGATTCGGATGAAAACGTATGTAAGTATTGAGGACCGAAAGATCGTCGTCCCTGGTACGCGAAACCACAGGAACGCGCGCGTGATCCAGCGACAGCAGAATTAACGCTTGAATATTCAAAACGCTTGATCCGCTCAGCTGACTCGAGTCCCGTTCGCTGAATATTCGATCACGCGAATAATCCAGTCGGAGTGCAAGCGGAACCACATCTGAATGACTTCGAGTAAGTCGAACGAGGGGAGAACGAAGAGACTCTGGCGACGATTGCGTTCTTCGAGGCAGCGAAGTGGAGAAAAAGAGGAAAAGAAGAACGAGTTCGAAGGAGAACAACGGGCAAATTCCTCGAGACCCTCCTCGACTGGAGAACCGTTCAGTTTTCCAGACGACCATCGCGGAAGCGCAGTTCCACGGCGCCGAGCGACCCATAAATTTTCGTGCCACGTCTCAAGAAACACTGCCATCCACCCCCGACCCGCCTCGAAGCACCGCTGAACGACCACGCCGGAAGCCTTCGCGTTTCGTTGAACCGTTCTTGCGGTGTTTTTTATCGGCTGCCAAGGATCCTGAGTCGATTTGACTACTCGAGACCCGAGCCTGGCCCCAGTGTGTTTGACAACTTCTGAATTGATTAGACGTGGAAATTGCTTGGTGGAGTTTTCAAAGCGTAAGGATCGCTGAGAGATTTATGCGAGAGGATAGTAATATCGTGGATGAAGGATAAGTGTATGGAGTTACGAATAAAGAAGATTGGCTGTCAAAATTTTACTGAAAACTCGAAACTTTTGTTAATTTGGGTGGAAATTTGTCTCTATTTCTGAATTGTTTTGTTTACTGAAGGAAAAAGGGCGAGGAAAGAAATAATCAAAGGTAAAACAACCCGAGTGTCATAGTATAGCAGGAATCTTCGTGGAAGTAATTCCAGGTAGTGTACGTACTTACAGAAGGTAGAAGTTATTATACTGGTTCAATAGCTAAACGAGTAGCGTTCTTGCTTCTCAAGCAATTGGCCCGAGTTCGATTCCCCCGACCATCTAAAGAAATTTTTCTTCGATTTCCTTTCTTTGAATGCATTCAAAGCTCCTTTTCTTCTTCTTCTTCTTCCACTTCACAAATTACGGGATTAAGCACGGTGTTGCATTATTCACTGATGGGACTTCATTCCAATTTTCCACCCTTTCCTTGGCGCTTCCCTCTAACAATTGGAGATCCACCAATTACACCGAAACAAAGCCAATTGGGTTCCCTAAACTTACCTTCCCCAGCTTGTTTAATAACAAATATTTCACCACTTTGTGTACAGTAATCAATTAATGCTGAGAAATTTCCCAAACAAAATAGAAGAAAGAAAATACACCAAACCACACAAAAACCAATAAAAAAAGTAATCAATTTAAAAAAGATACCCGAAAGGATTAAAAACTCTGTCTGGTGTTTCAGTCCGGTTTGCCACCCACTTACGAGGAATACCTATGTCACAAGTACGCCATGATATCGCGATCTCACACACCACCCCCGCCGTGGTCGGACTCCATCACACCGACGACGACGCCCGCGGCGCCAAGCGCTCCTGGGCGTCGCGAATTGCTGGTCAGTCAACCGGAGCTCAGAGAGTATCTGGCGCAGCTGTCGCTCGCTCAGAACAACGAAAGGTCCATGGGCCATCATCACCATCTTCATCAGGGAGCCGTTCTACGGGACAGCAGCTACCTCTCGAACCAGCAAGTCCCGCGGGAGCAAATAAGGAAGCAGCAACGTCCACGAGCGATGCCTCCCAGGTGAGTTTTTCGAGGAATCTTAGAAAGAAAAACGCCGCCTATTTCAGAGCAGTGCAGCAGGGAGAACGCGAAATTATTCAGAGATGGTTTAGTACTACCATGTCTCTGTCTAGGTAACTTTCTAGCTGGGGAGCAGTGATTCTTAACCGAGATATTCTACAAACTTTTAAGGTATTACAAAAAATTCCGCGAAGAACTTTACAGATTTATATAGAGCTATTTTAGTCATCGTAGTCTTTATAAATGCCATTTGACATTTTTCAACCCTTATTCTTTTATTACTATATGTCATTGTAACCGTAACCTAAAATACTTTCAATTTTTAATAACAGTAATTTTTGTTTCGACTGATTTGATTAGTTAAATTCACTGTGTATGTGGTATCGTTAGTGTAAAAGTTCAATCGGAAGCGTTAATGATGTTCGAATTCTTTCGCGTCTATCCCTAGGAAATATTTGGAGAAGTTTGAAAATCCTGTAGCCAGGGGACAGTGTTTAATCTTCGGGGTTAATCTCGCAACGCGACCTGCAAGTTATAATGCTGTTCCCGTTTGAAAGTTATTCAATTATCTCTCGTAACGACCGCTTCTAAAGAGATCGATAAAATTCTGAATTCTCCCTGTGCTTGACCATTGTTCCGAGAAAACCCGTCGAACGTATTATCATAATGCTGATCGTATCGAATAGAATTATTCTCGACTACTCGCGGAGAAGTTCCTCACAGTTATTCCTTTCACCAAAATCAAATTTCGAGTAATATACAATTCCTCAAAAAATTATTGTTAAATTACTCGAACATCTCTTATTTATTTGCAACTCTTCCTATTTTAGGGTTCAACCAATTTCGAGTAATAAACAATTCCTCAAAAAATTACTGTTAAATTACTCGAACATCTCCTATTTAATTGCAACTCCTCTTACTTTAGAATTCAACCAATTTCTAACGATTGATCGGCTGTAAAAGAAAGATAAAGTACAATTCTCAAGCGGCGTATAACGCTTTGCGAATTATCCTTCACGTGCGATTTCAGATCTCAGAGCGAGAGCCGTGTACGGCAACAACGAATCGCGAACATGTACGAGGACGTTGGATTCTGCATGGAGACGACCGTGCTGCAGTCAGCGATCGAACAGGGGATAGCCTTGTGCAGCCTGATGTAAAAGCCGTCAAAGATCCGTAGGAAAGAGGACGGCGGTGCAGCATTCAAGGGAAATCATGCTCGAGGCATCGTCCCTTTTCACGACCGTTCGGAAAGAAGAATTTCATCGCGGATGCAACGAAGCCCGTCAAAAGTTCCGCCGACAAATCCCCTAAATCGACTTTGATATGATCGATCTCGCCCCTTTTTCTTCGTGCCCCTCGACCTTCCCTCGTGCCCGTCGAAACCGGGTCGGATTCGATGCGCGAAAGCCAAAAGTCTCGAACGAACCGCCGCCTAAAACGATGATTAACACATTGAGTCCGGTTCAGGTTAGGTTCAGGTTAGGTCCCTGGGAACCGACTTTTCGTTTGGACAGCGACGGTCCGTGGGACAGACGGCATCAAAATTAAAAAATAAATGTAGCAATTTTAATGATATTTGTTTATTTCTCTCTATTTTCAACGGGGCAAACCGTTTGTTATGATAGAAGGAAGCAAATAAAAGTAAATCTTACGAGTAAGTTGAACAGGCAAAAGAACAAAAAAAAAGCAAAAGGAATAATAAAAAAATTGATGAGTTACAAGTTACGCACTGGTGTAATTGCTGAGTATTTAAAAGAAAAAAGAAAGTTATCGAAAAGTTAATACAAAATTATTACAAAAATTATTGAAACACTCTAAACAAAAATACAGTTTGGTTTTGCATTAATTGCAAAATATAACGATCGTCATTCCAGCCGTCTGAAATATCGCCCAAGTGCTCGCTCGCTGTCAGCCGAACGAAAAGGGCAGCAATATCAGCGTTGGGCTCAACGTGTTAATTCGCTCACGCGAATCACTCGTTCGATATTAGCAACGAGAATTTCGAAAGTTCGTCAACCGGTCAAAAATTCGAAACTACGGTAAAAACTTGAAAAAAAGAAAGAAAAGTCGTCGTGATTAGTAAGTCGTCGTCTGAGAGATTTCGTTCGCTCAAAAGTCAACGACAGCACGTAACGCCTATCGTCGGTTAATGATTCCTGGTTCGTAAAAGAATCAGCGAGAGATTCGAGGGGATAAACGGAGAAACGTTTGGAAACTTTCGAATTCAGAAGTTCGCAGACGAGCGCAAGTCGACAAGTTTTTCAAGCGTGCTTCGTGAAAACGAGAGAACCCGTGGAACCGCGAGCACCGTCGACGATTTCCGGTTCAACGAGACGCGAGGAATCACGCGGAACTTTCGACGTTCCTCGAATCCGTTGACCTGTTCACCGCGTTCCTCGAACTCGTCGATGCTCGAATAGACGAGGAGAATGGCTCGCGAAGCTTCGCGTTGCTCGCACAAATTTTTCCGGGCGTGCTGCCCCGTCCCGGATCATTCTGTCGCCACGAAACGTCGCGTATTTTTACTCGAAAGCTGCGTCGATCGAAGATTTCGGCGACCACGTTCGTTACTCACGGTTCACAAGTTAATGTGTACAGTGGAAACATTTATCGTACAGCTTGCCCGTGCGAAAGTGAAGCTCGTTGAAGGAGCTAGAGTCGAAGAACGGAGATCGAACGGAAATGATCGTAACTATGACGTTCACGCTTCAAGATATTTTATTAACGTTTCGGAGAGGCATTGGAAGTGCCAAGAATCGGTGATCCTCGTGATACTAACGGTAGGTAGAGTGCCAATAACTAGCGATTGCTATGGAATTTTATGATGTCTCCATTTTTTTGTTTAACAATAGACCAGAGCAGTCAAAATGACCAATTGATAATTATTCAAAACAATCTTATAAATTCACTGTGGTAAAGCTTCCAAAATTTACTATAATTTTCTGCAGAAGATAACAATAAGGATTTGTTTTCCATGTATTCGATATTTTTTCGTATTGTTTTCAATTTGATCTCTTCCATGCAAATAAGTACACTTTAATCGTCAGTAATTCTAGTGTCAAAGGTGCATTAACACTAGAACTACTAGATCAGTTAAAATGACCAACTGGAGATTACTCATAACAATCTTATAAATTCACTGTGGCATAGCTTCCAAAATTTACTGCAGTCTTCTTCAAACGATAAAAATAAAAACTTGTTTTCTATGTATTCGATATTTTTTCGTGCAATTTTCAATTTGATCTCTTCCATGCAAATAAGGACACCTTAATCATTGGTAGTTCTAGTGTTAACGAACAAAACGTTTGCAGCAACCTGAGACGATTGGTTGCGTTCGCACACTACTTTCATTCGGCCAAGCTGTACGGGTCTTAGCTTCGCTCGCGAACGAGCGATCGAAGAGCAATTAGAATCAGGATCTTATTCGTGTACTTAACGATAGTTCATCTTCGACACTCGTGCAGTTGTGTTCTGAAATATTTCGCATTGCCTTCGTCCTTCCTGGCTGGCCCAGGTCCTGTAAGCCTAACAAAACTATAAAACACATACACGCACACATACATACACACATATATGTATACGTTTCACTGCGTCCTCTCGCGACCGGAAGTTACCCGTCTCGTTAACTTCTGTCGTTCGATCTTCGCGTTGTTTTCGTTAGCGGGCAGAGACTCGATTGTAAAAAAGAAACGAGATGTAACGAGAAGAAACGAGCGGAGGTTTAACCCTTTGAGCGCTGAATACTCTTGGCCTAAGTGCTTCGAAGGGATGACGCTCTATCGATGGAGATAGAGTATTGACAATCGCGTTGCAGTTAGAGAAAGATCGAAAAAATTGGCAAATGCATATTTTCGTTCACGGTCCCTACAAGCAACCTTTCTTAACACTAAAAGGTTAACGTCGAAATGTATGGCCACGGAAAATATCATAAGGTAAAAAACACAAAAATTAACAAACGCATATATTCATCCATGGTCCCTATCAGTAACTGTCGTCAGACGCATATATGCATCCATAGCAGTTACAAGAGAGTCGAAATGTGTGGCCACCGAAAATATCATAAGGTGAAGAACACAAAAATTAACAAACGCATATATTCATCCATGGTCCCTACCGGTAACTGTCGTCAGACGCATATATTCGTCCATGGTCCCTACCAGTAACTGTCGTCAGACGTATATATGCGTCCATAGCACTGAAAAAGTTAATTAAGAAACCGAATAACTGGGAAAATGCACAATGATCGCGTAGGCCTAATTTGTCTTTCGTTTCCGCTGCTGCGTTCAGCGATCTCCACAGAATTCTATCTTTTCCACCTCCTTTCCCTGCCACGCGTGCAAACTTTGACTTTGCGTCGCGAAAAAAGCCATACCTTGCGAAGAAAGAGAGGAGAGGAAAGCGGAAGGGTGAAGTCACGATGAACGAGTCAAGGGAAAGACACTGTGTTCAACTGCAAATACACACCGATCGTCGTCGCGCCAATTTTCCGATCGCTTCTCCCGACGATGTTCCGTCTTCTGTTCCGCTTTCTTTCCTCGAGCGCCTCGTTTTGTTCAGTGAAACGTTCAACGACTATGAATAAATCGTAGTTCATCGTAGCTACTGTTAAGGATACTATGAGTGTTTAACGATTAAGGGAAACCAAACCAGAGAATATTATAAATTTCTATACAGAACAGAGAGAAAGAGAAAAAGAAAAAAAGAGAGAGAGAGAGAGTAAGAGACAGACAGACGAGTTGTTCTTTCTGTTGTACATATACGTGTAACTAATTGTAAAACATAATTGTAAACACGATTAACGCACGGCCAATTTTCGTCTCGTTACACGGGCCCATTGCGAAACACAGCAGCGCACACTTTATCGACACCCGTAACGAAAGGGTTAAGAGCACGGTGCACAGCAGCATCGAACGATCAACGACTTTGCTTTCTTTCGTGATGCGTCGTTTCAAACTTTTCCTCGCCTCAAGTTTATCGAGCGTTCGATAAACCGCGAACGGGAGCGTAAAGTCTAAGCGCACACAGAGTCCGTCGTTTTAAAGCGGCGATTAGCATAAAAGAGAATTTCGCGTAGCCGTCTCGAGCATCGCCACACCGCGTAATTGATCGTTCGGGAACCCAGGACTGCCAAATAGCGCGCGAGAATCTTTTAAAACCTACTGACTGTGTGAAACGCCCGTGCATCCAAAACCTAAAAACGCTCAACGAGCTGGTGTTTAACACGTTCCGTGCCACGCCGTTTTTTGAACACTTTCCGTTCACCCCGTGTGGGGCGTACACCATTCCTACCGACACTTCACGTACACCTATTCCTACAGCGACATTTCCACGTAAGACAGATTACAAATTTTTCTCAAACAATAAACAATGAAAAAAGAAGTGAATATTGAAAAATGTATTATACGTATATTTGAGAAAAAGTCTAAAGTTTAACACTATTCCTACCGACACTTCACGTATACCTATTCCTACCACGACATTCCCACGTAAGACAGGCTACAAATTTTTCTCAGAAAATGAACAATGAAAAAAGAAGTGAATATTGAAAAATGTATTATACGTATGTTTGAGGAAAAGTCTAAAGTTTAACACTATTCCTACCGACACTTCACGTATACCTATTCCTACCGCGATAACTCCCACGTAAGACAGGCTACAAATTTTTCTCAGAAAATGAACAATGAAAAAAGAAGTGAATATTGAAAAATGTATTATACGTATATTTGAGAAAAAGTCTAAAGTTTAACACTATTCTTACCGACACTTCACGTATACCTATTCCTACCGCGATAACTCCCACGTAAGACAGGCTACAAATTTTTCTCAGAAAATAAACAATGAAAAAGAAGTGAATATTGAAAATGTATTATACGTATATTTGAGAAAAAGTCTAAAGTTTAACACTATTCTTACCGACACTTCACGTATACCTATTCCTACCGCGATAACTCCCACGTAAGACAGGCTACAAATTTTTCTCAGAAAATAAACAATGAAAAAAGAAGTGAATATTGAAAATGTATTATACGTATATTTGAGAAAAAGTCTAAAGTTTAACACTATTCTTACCGACACTTCACGTATACCTATTCCTACTGCGACATTCCCACGTAAGAGAAACTACAAATTTTTCTCAGAAAATAAAACAATGAAAAAAGAAGTGAATATTGAAAAATGTATTATACGTATATTTGAGAAAAAGTCTAAAGTTTAACACTATTCCTACCAACACTTCACGTACACCTATTCCTACCGCGACATTTCCACGTAAGACGGATTACAAATTTTTCTCAAAAAATGAAAAAAGAAGTGAATATTGAAAAATGTATTATACGTATATTTGAGAAAAAGTCTAAAGTTTAACCCCTTAACGTTCAAATTAACTCGAGCGCGCTAAACTGGTCGAACTGTGCACACTCAAGATAATTCGAGCGACAATAAAATTTACAATAAAATAAAAATTTTGATTGTTTTTGTATTTTTTTTATTTTCTTGCCCAAAGACGACTTTCTAAATTGTGTTCCTTTACATTTAAAAAAAAAATTGATCTTTTCTTTTCAAAAAAACTGTGCATTAAGGGGTTAAAGGCGATTCAATTACGTTGTGTCTATGAAATTTTAATCGAAATTTTAAAAACGGTCATTTGAATAGTCATTTGGAATAGTGTTAACGTTCGCCATCCCAACGAATTGCACAGAACGCGCACAGAAGATCGGCGTGGTGTGCACCCGCGACAACAACCGATTAGACGACGTTTCGGTTTCTTTCCGGTAACAGGTTCGCGCGTCACGGCGATTCGGAGGTATTTTCCAAATTATCTTGTTTTCATGCGTGTTTACTCGCGATCCGCGCGCAAACGGGGGCCGCGTTACGAAATCCACGGAAAGTTTGTTTCACTTCTGACAGCGCTGTTTACGATCCCGTGAATGTTGCACCGGCGAAATCTTATCTCCCCGAGGCATTGTCTCGCTCCTGAATCGTGTACGATGGAAAAGTCGGAACGAGCGCAATCGTTTGCTGGCCCGGTTTAACCCTTTCGCCGTGCTCGAGTTCGATGCGAATATTAACCGAATGAATTGAATTTCGTTCGTCCACACCGAGTGTTTTCAGGTCAAATAGACTGTCTAATTAACTAACTAAGATTCCCTATTATTCACAGACGTAAGAATACGCAAATCTTTGGAAAACTGTAGTTTCAATCGTGTATCCATCGATTTTAAATGCAAAAGGTAATATTTCATTGAACACGATTAACAAAGGTTTATAATTTACCACACTTTTTAATGATGTCTGTATCTACTCCTGTTAAGTGTTGTATTAAATTTGAATTTAAAGATGTTATGTTAACACTAGATTGCCAGATTATTGGGAATATCCCTATTTTGCCTAAAACGAGTCAATTTAACTGAAACGTGAAAATTGAAGTTTAGAAAAAAAAATAAAAGTTTATTTTAAAGAAAGTTTATTCAAAACAATTTTTGCATATATATTCTGTTTTTAAAATATTTATTTTTCACAGATTCTTTCATTACATTTACCACAAACGCCCTTACTTCTATTCCTTTCGCATGATGCTTGAACTTGACAAAATTATAAGTGAGTCAAATTGATTCATTCCGGCAATCTAGTGTTAAATATAAACGAACGTTTACGTTGATAACGTGTTTTAAATGAGGTTTCGTTAGATCCTCCCCGACAACGAGTGCGATCGTCGATTTTTACGATCAACACGGTGAAAGGGTTAAGCTTCGTAACTTTAACGCGAGCTGTGAGTAAACGCAAACAGCTGAATGAAAATAAAATGTATATCACTGGCGAACATGTATGTGTTTCTGTACGAAGTACGAACTCCAAGGACGAGTAGCGATGTAAATGAAATAGGAAAGAGAGTGAGAGCGGGAGAGAAAGAAAGTGGTGTCTCGTAGTCGTGTTACTCCGACATAGAAATATTTTTCCCATCACGCTGTAATCCGCAATTAATTTCCGTGGATGTTCACCTGTCTCCTGCCGTCGTGCACAATGGAACATCGCACGCACGAGCGCACACGAATCTTCGAAACGAGAGGGGTAAACGCGGGGGAGAGGGTTGAGGAAGCAGCGTTCGTGAGTAACGAGAAACTAATTATAACGTTCTGTCTGTATCGCATTAAACAAAATGTTTAAAACGACTAAACAAAATGAAAAACAAAAAAATAATAATAATACAGCTGAACCGCTATGTATTGTATGTTGTGTATATTATGAATGTTTAGAGGACCAAGAAATATAATGTATCGGTGTAAAAACACGTTTCGTCCATTCAACTTCCTCTTTTCCCGCCTAAATCTTGAACTTAATCGATTAACTCTTGTTCAAAATGTGACTGTACAACGTCTTGTGATTCTGTCAAGAATTCGAATTAGTTCAGTCGAAGGTTATACGTTTTCTGTCAAAAATTGCTAATATTCTATTAGTTGAAAAAATTGGAAAAATATTTTTTGGGACGAAAACTAAAAATTGAATGATAAGAAATGGAGATGGAAGAGTGGGTAATTTAAGATTGGTCGACGTCAACTGTCTGAGTTTAGGCGCAAACTAGGTGACGGCCATCTTTACCTATCCACGTCCTAGGTTAGAAAATGGCCGCCATCAAGCCGGGCCAAGGAGGCGGCCATGTTTTCGGCCGTTAGGGTCTAAGAATTCCTAGTAAATCAAAAAAGTGTACGAGAACACCGTTTGACCCTAACAAATTTTCAGTAAATCGCTCGTTTGTCATGGAATTTGCATTAAACTGTGACAAACGACGTGGAATCCTTTATCGAATGTCGTAATTAAAAAACGAACAAAAGTCGAGTCGCATCTCCCTTGCATAGGCTCCTCGATCAAGGATTAATTAATAGAAAAACATGTTTCGTGGAAAACAACCGGCAAAACGATGCCAGAGGAGATTGAGAGCAGTTTCAAACGATGTAAAACGATAACGAGGGCGTGACTTTAAATACCGCGGTCCGTGACCGCAGACATGTCGGAAGTATCTAATTCCAAGGCGTCTAATTAAAGAATGAAACACCTATTGCAATAACCCAGACGGCTACTCACGGAGTTAGACTCGATTGAGGCCGTGTTCCTGAAAACCGATTTCGATGGCTTCTTATATTCTGTTTGTCGAGCTCGCTGAAAATTGAAGGAACAATTTATGATATTCGTATCTTCGCTTGTAGTTGTTTCTTTATACGTAATGGTAAAGCATTCATGAGAAATATACTGGAAAGAAAATGGATGTAAAGGAAGATCAAAGGATTAGATAAACATTGTTGTGTTTAATTATCCTGGCGTAGAAATCGCCTATTAATGTATGGTTAAGTTACCATAACAACAGGAAATGGAATTTTTGATCACGCTTTTTGCAAACTAAATTTTTCCAGATACAGAGAATGCTTTAACTTTACAGAGGATTATCAAAAATTGCAGAGGAAGTTTAACCACAATTGCCATTTCCTTTTAATCGCCCTTTCGTCATCATATACCCCAGGATTTACTCGAAATTTCCTTAAAAATCTTATTTCCAGTGTTTTCCAAGTATTCCCTGAGGAATTTGCAGAATAAATAAAATTCATCGACTTATAAGAGAAAGAAATAATTGATTATCGTGCAGGATTTGCTCGAAATTTGCTTAAAAATCTTATTTTCAGTGTTTTCCAAGTATTCCCTGAGGAATTTGGAGAATAAATAAAATTCACCGACTTACAAGAGAAAGAAATAATTTATTATCGTGCGTATTTATAAAAAGTTCCTATACGTAACATCCATAATTTTATAATTTCCGCGAACCTTCGAATTTCGCATAATTTCCAAACACAATCGAACGAAGCCAAGCGCAGTTTCTCCTCCATTTAGTACTAACGAAACGATGTTACGCGAGCCTTATTCATAATTAATCTCCCCTTCGCAGGCGCCGCTTCCGGTCCGCTCGTGGCTCGCGTCGTTGATACCGTCGGCTCTCGAATCGAAGAGGGAGAGATCGCGCGTGAAACGGGACGGATCAACGGGGAGAAACAATTAGAGCGCTCGTTATCATCATAATTAAGTACGAATCATTCTCGATTAATCACGCCTGCTTCCCGTCGATCGGGGCGTTCTGCATGCCGACCACGCGATGATTAATAATTGCAGCGGAACCTCGATTATAGGAATCAATAAGAAGATAAATGTGTTCCGATAACACAATTTTTGGATAATTCAACAATCTCGTTTTCTTATGTTAAACCTCGTTTATTCGAATGAACATTACGAAGGATAACAAAGTTTGTTTAACATTAGAACTACCAGAGAGCAGTCAAAATAACCAATTGATGATTATTCATAGCAGCCTCACAAATTCACTGTGATAATGCTTTCAAAATTTACTATACAAGGAAAATAGCGAGACTAATATAGGCGTCCTTTGACTTTCGCACATTTTTAAAAATTTAACTTTTTAACACTAGAACTATCAGAACAGTCAAAATGATCAATCAGTGATTATTCATAGCAAACTTATAAATTCAGTGTGATAATGCTTCCAAAATTAATTATGATAAAGAGATAAATTAGAAAATGCATCTTGCAGATATAAAATGAAATTGTAAAAAAGCATACGTCGATAAACAATTTGTTTTTTCGTTAATTTTACTGGCTTATCGACGCATTGTTTATCGTTCGGTTGTGTTCCTACTGGACACGGATGACAAACTTATTTTTGAGAGACAATTTCTCGTTTATCGCGCGTTCATTGCTTTAAGACACGAGGTATCTATTTAAGATACGAGGATACTTCTTTTTTTTTCTCGTATCTCGTTACGTTATTGGATCACATTTAAATGTTTTATATTTAACTGCAATACGAGATACGATTTTCGAAAAAGAAAAGATATCCGGTAATTGAACATAAATGATACAAATTAAATTTTTTCTTTCTTCTCGGAAACATTGATTTCGCAATCAATTTCGGTTTGACGAAAATATCGTCTCTTATTTCGCGATTACTGGTGCTTATTTCGGTCGTTCGCGTATGGAGATACACGTAATCGCTCAAACGGTATCTTTCTCTTTTTGTCAACTTTGCTCAATTAATTTTGTCCATCTCATTAACGTTGAAAAACAAACAAACAAAGTCACACACACACGATGCGCGGTAGCGAATAACGTTATCCAGGAAAGAAAAAATTAAACCGATCGAAGTTATTCAGATTTCGTTCAGAAATTTAAACAAAGTCGCTCTTCACAATTTTTGCGCACTATCATTAACACACGGCCTCCTACAGTAACGGACAAAAGTTTGAGACGAGAGGACAACGTAGAACATAGTTTTATGCTCTGCAAATACAGTCTGTACATTCATTTTTATCGTTATTACGATAGAACACTATTTATTTGATCAGCACAGAATGCAAATTTTCTTTATCATGCTGTTCCTTATAAATTAGTTAGTTAAGTTTCGTTGACTGTTTGGTCTTAAACATTTTGTCCACTCGACCAATTACACAAACTGTCATCATCGTATCTCAAAATTGATTGTCACGAAATCTGGACGAGCCTCCAATTCTCCAATGAGAATTGAATCCTAGTTTACCCATTACACTGAGTTTCGTTCGCTGCTCGTATAATCTACAGGCGTATATATGCGTCTGATCGAAGCTACTTCTACCCACGTTTCTCAACCTCTTCGATTTTCCGTTTACAAATGGAAACACGCTTCGTCTTCAACGATCGCAACCATTAGAAACTTCAACCAAGATTGCTCAGCCCTCGAACGATTAACACATTGCATGTGGGAAACGTACTTTTACGTTTCTTGCAGTCTGTCATTCGATCGCGGGTCACGTAAAAATACGTATTTAGTAGACTCGTGCTGGAGAGCGAGTATCATATAAATAAAAAAGAATACTAGTCAAAAAGATATCTTTTTTTTTTAAATAATCATAAAGCATGTCTTTAAGTGCAAAATAAAAAAAAGTTTCGTTGAGAAAAACGAAGTAGTTTTCGATTCATTGCGATTTCACAAAACGACCAAACTACCGCGAAATTCACGAAAAACGGCCCGCTGCACGCATAAGTCCGCGGCGAAATATAACCGCATGCAATGTGTTAAAATCCCACGATCTTCAAGCCGTCAGGCACGCGAAAGATCCTCTCTTCCCGCGGGAGCTCGCCTATGAGGTACCTTCGCAGGCTGTCCTTCGCCTCGGTCGAATGGCCGGTACCGATGAACGCGATCGTCGCGTCCCTGCCTGCGTACTCGAGGACCACGTCAGATCCGCCTGGATGATCGTTCACGAATTCGGTGCAGTCGTACACGAAGTCCTGGATCACCACCCAACAATTGTCGGCTGTGTCGTGCCAGGCAACCTCGTCCAGGTTGATCGTTCTCAGTCGGGTTGCCTCGTCGCTGCTGGGCGACCTCGCCTCTTGTTTGCCGTGAACGACGGATCGTCTTCTGGACGAGTGCCTGGTCGCTTCTTCCGGGTCGAGGCTGTTCTGGTCCTCTAGGTCGAGGAAGTCTTGTTGCTGCTGCTGGGCTTCCCGTAACTCGACCGACCGGAAGGCGATGCTGAGCAGGTCCATGCTGGGAACGTCGAGGTCGCTGTAAAAGGAAACGGTTCGCGGTTATTGCCTGGGAAAGTGCAGCGATCGAATTGAAATTGATCGAGAGCGATCACAGCTGGGCGAAGTTTGCTACTGTAATTTGTAGTATTTGGTATAGGGATGTCAATGGATACTTGGTTAAATATTCTTTGTAATTGAAACGAGACAGTGCTTCGAGAAGCAAAACTAAAGGGACGGAAATATTTATTTATTTTTATTTATTTTTTTATTTACTTTCAAGGGGGTAAACCCTTAGTTACGATAAAAGGAAAAAATATATGTAAGTAGATCATACGAGTAAGATGAACACGCAAAAGAACAATAAAAAAATAAAAAATAAAAAATTGTAATAATAAAAATTGAATAGTAGGATTCATTAAATTGTAATAATAAAAATTGAATAGTAGGATTCATTAAATTGTAATAATAAAAATTGAATAGCAGGATTCATTAAATTGTAATGTAATATGATATATTTCATGTAGATAATCCGAACGGTAAAGTAAACTGTTTCACTTGTGATTTATAAATGTGTATATACGGAAGAGGCAATTAAAATTTCATATTTGCAATATCCTTCAAACATGGGATACCGTTTCGCTTGATGTTTCAAGATAATCTGTTTTGCTTTGAAAAGTATGAAACGTATGATCCAAAATAAAGTGTTTCTCCGCGCTTCACTAACTGGAACAAGCACTTTACCCAGCTCTGTGAACAACTCATAGACAAAAACCAAACGAGATTCCTGTTCTCGCTGATTCAATCGTGTCCTTTTGCTTACAAATAAATCGTGATACAATTTCCGGCGAAGGATCACGGAACAATTCTTACGTCCACCGTGCAACAACGATCACCGTACGATCTACCACTGTTCCAGAATTAATTCCTGTCGACAGGATCGAACGTTCATCGACGAGTCCAACGAGCAACGCGAATCACCACAGCGGTTATGTCACCGCGACTTGATGCACGCGTGAAAGTGTGGAAAAATCACGGAAACCGGGAAAGTTTACGAGGAAGCGCACGCAGATAAGCGAAACCAGAAATTACTGCCCTCTCTGCGTTCACGGAGAGGTCAGAGCAGCGATCTCGACTGCTTTCCGTCAACCTTCGCCGATAGCGAGCGTTCAGTCTTGTTCGATCGATCACCGATTAACCCTTTACACTCGGCTGTCCCCTCTCATGGGACATCGTAATCCTAGCATACGTGATAGTTTCGCAAATTTTCAGACGTTGATTCAGACGTTAAACAGACGTTAAACAGTCATATATGTAAATTTTAATATACGACTTAACTAAACTAAATGACGTTTAATATACGTGAACCGTAGTAAATATTTGAAATATTTGAATTTGAAAATGTTTGAAGTTAGTATCGTTAAACGACTAACGGTCACCTCTCTAGTGCAAAAAGTTAATTGCGTTGGCTGAACAAGTCGGAAGCCGGAAATGGAACACGAGGGTGGTCCAATGGTTCTGGCTAGAGAAATTCTATGGCCGGAACAACGGGTCAAAACTCGACAGAATCCGGGGAACGACTAAGGTACCTCGCGACACGAGAGGACTTCCACGGAGTTTCGGGTCCAGTCGCGGGGTTATCAGCCTCGATTCCTCGATAACCCTGGCGACAGTTTCGTAAGAGACACGCCCGTAATGAAATCACGCGGCCGGTTTAGCAGGAAGACTCGCGTTTGTAAACTTTTGAGTCGAAGGTCAACTGTTGATCGACGCATTCTCGATCTTCTGCGGGGAGACAGGTGTTCTGGGGATCGTAGATCGGGATCGTCTCGATTTCGATCGCGTTTCGAAGTGTTCTGAGAGGACTGAGAAGAGGAGAGATAGACGAGAGATGAATAGAGGAGAGGAAAGAGGGAGGGAGTGAGAAGATAGTGAGAATAGAGGAAGAAGAGTGAAGGGAGGAGGGAGGAATAGGTAGACAAATAGATAGAGAGAGAAAGATGAATAGATACAGAAAAAAGGGAAGGAGAGAGAAGAATGGGAGAACAGAGAAAGCAGAGTGAGGGAAAAAGAACGAACTAGAGGGGGGGGGCGGGATAGGTAGATAAATAAATAGATAGAAAGGGGGATGTAGCTAGATAGATAGACGAAACGGAGGAAAGATGGAGGGAGGGAAAGAAGAAGGGAGGAAGAGAGAAGATAGTGAGAATACAAGAAGAGAGAAGGGAGGAGGGAGGAATAGGTAGACAAATAGAGGGAGAAAGGAAAGAGATAACGATGGGTAGATAGAGAAAAAAGGGAAGGAGAGAGAAGAACGGGAAAACAGAGAAAGCAGAGTGAAGAAGAAAGAACGAACTGGAGGATAGAAGGGAGGGCGGGATAGGTAGATAAATAGATAGATGGAGAGAGGGATTTAGCTGGATGGATAGACGAAACGGAGGAAAAATGAAGAGAGAGAGATAGATAGAGGAAAGAGAGGAGATAGAAAAAAGATAGAATGGAGGAAGAAGAAAAACACAGAAACATTCCCTATGATTGCGATATAAGATGGTATCGCTGTAGTTGTACAAGTATCATCTCATCTAACGCGAACACAGGTGTAGGAAGTGACGGTGGTCCACTCAGCGACAATTAACGCTTGAACTGCCGACGATTTATGGAGTGCACTTATTTGCATATGAAGTGAAAAAATATCGAATGCATAGAAGATTCTGATGCGACATTTTCGGGGATTTCCGAAGCACGAGCAGTTGTTGCGTAATCGGAAGAGGTCGGGAGGACTCGGATAAATGAACTAGACGACGGATCTAATAAGCCTGATGAAACGGCTCTTGGCAATTACGATAATTCGATCGGCTTCGTGAAGCTCGAGTTAAGGTTTATCGGTGTTTGCTGTGTTTCCCAATTACGCGCTAAATCGCGATTCCCTTGTACTCGAAATTATCACAATTTGAATCGCGACCAATTTTCAATTTCTACTTCTTAACACGTTTCGTGCCACCAATATAATTGCAAATATAATTCTGTAAACTATATTTCTACCTAAGAAATGAAGCATTATACGAGATGCAGTGTAGAGCAAAACACAGAAGTTTATGTAATTGTTATATATATATACGATAATTAATAATTGCATTTAATGGTGCATTTAGTCAAAATATCAAACGGCCTGAACGACAAAGTCAGGCAAAAATGGCTTGAGTGAGAAAGGTTTACAATTAGGAAGTAGTTGCTAAGTTGAAAAGTCGTTTAAGTTGTTATTATTAGACTATTTTAAATATATTATTATATTCCAACCACTTCACTTTAATTTATTCACACCTGAGTCCAATCATCCACTCTGCTAAATAAATAAAAGTAGAATTTCCTATATTTATATGTTGAATATCAATTCGAAAATTGACGTTGAAACTATCGAATAAACAGTTTCGCGTTTGAAATTCATCGTAGACCAATGTTTCGAAGACGAACAGGGACGTACTAAGGTACAGCACCCATCAGATGAAAATTGTAAAATTGAACGAAAGATCGATGAATCGGTGATTACTTTCGTTCTTCCGCCCGATTTTCCTCCATTCCCGTCGATCGTCCGCGCGAGTTCCCCACGAGAAGACACCGTACACAGGACTGAACGTCGCCTAGAAATCAATTCCCACCTAGAGGAAAGGAAAATAATTCTATTACCGGTTGAAACCCGATGCGTGCCAGCTAGGTGTTCACCGGCTACGCGCTGTCTCGTCGATCTTACATTATCGCGAACTTAAGATCGCGGCGATGCCAATGGAATTAAACTTAATTTATAAGGAACAGTATGATGAACAAATTTTGCATTCTATGATAATCGATAAATAGTGTTCTACTATAATGACAATAAAAATGAGTAGACAAATATTTGCGAACCCTAAAATTATGTTTCACATTGTCATGTCGTCTTAAACTTTTGGTCGCTACTGTATACAGTAGCAAAGGATCAAAGAAAATAAATTAATTAATCAATAAGAAATAACAGTATAAATAAAATTTGTACTCTATGCTAATCAATAAATAGTATTCTACCATAATGACAATAAAAATGAATAGACAAATATTTACGAATCATAAAATTACCATATTTGTCTACTACTGTAAATTAATTAATAAGAAATAACAGTATAAATAAAATTTGTACTCTATGCTAATCAATAAATAGTATTCTACCATAATGACAATAAAAATGAATAGACAAATATTTACGAATCATAAAATTACCATATTTGTCTACTACTGTAAATTAATTAATAAGAAATAACAGTACAAATAAAATTTGTACTCTATGCTAATCAATAAATAGTATTCTACCATAATGACAATAAAAATAAATACACAAATATTTACGAATCATAAAATTACCATATTTATCTACTACTGTAAATTAATTAATAAGAAATAACAGTATAAATAAAATTTGTACTCTATGCTAATCAATAAATAGTTTTCTACCATAATGACAATAAAAATAAATACACAAATATTTGTTTAAATTATGTTTCACATTGTCCTGTCGTCTTAAAACTTTTGGCCGCTACTGTATCTATTCACTTTTGGCTCTCACTGTAAATTAGAAAACCGATATCTGATAATCTCATTGGATACGAGCTTAATTCAGAATGTCTAGTGTCAAATCAAACAGAGGTTATTCGCGTCGCTCGGATAAGTAAACGTAATTATGCAACTCCTAGCAAATCTGACGGGATACGCGGTTGCATTCTTATCGAGCTAGAACGTAACAGCGATAGAACGCACGGAAAGCGTACGATATTGTTGTCCCTGATTTATCGCGTTCGCCAGATAATTCTGATTTACGTTCGACTATGTAAATCGCTGTGCGTTGTCCAACGATTGCTTACGCCGCAAGTCGTGAACGCGACTGGCAAACCTAAACCTCGCGAAAGCTGTCTGCTTTTCTTTGAAATCGTCGAAGCGAAAATGAATAAACGAACGAAGTCTGAAGGAGAAAAAACTGGGAATACGTATGAAATCTGAAAGTTTGAAAAAGCCAACGAAGAGATCGTTTTCGAGGAAATCCATATCGAAGCAACTGTTTCGAAAGTCGATCGAATTCATTTTTAACCGAATCCACGGTGATATTATGAATAAACGAAGTCATCACTGCGTTAATACATTACAATACATTAATACAATAATAATAGTATTAATATAACCCATTAGTATACAAAGGAGAGAAATATAATAATGATAAAATATACACATATAAACTATAATATAACACATAGAACATATAAAGAAGGAAATATAATAGATAATAATAATATGATAATATAAACTTATAAAATATTTCACTTACAAAATCTTTCATTTATATAAAGATGCAATTAAAAGCAGAGAAAAATATAAATCGTAGATACGATTTTTAAAATAAGCTAAAGCAATAAATGAACTTATAATAACTAATAATAATTAATAACTTTATTAAACGGGTAAAAACCCTTTGATGTACAATATATATACAAATAATTAGAAGGTGAAGTAAGTGTTTGATAAAGTCTTCATTGGGAGTTAAGAAATTTAGACGTAATATTTAGATCTATTTGGATGTTAATAAATCATAAACATGGTTTAAATAAATTTAAATACGATTATGAAATAATACTAATCAGTACTCACGAGGACTGTGAAAAAACGACCGACTCACAGACACAACCGCGCCAGTTACGATAAACGTGGATGACAAGCCACATAAGTGATCAGAGAGGTCCTCTTGCAATTAAAAACAACGCGATAGGACACATTTTATCTGCGAACGGTTTGTCCTGAGGAACAGACAGATCGATACTGACTTCACGATTAACAATAATCGTAATCGATGTTTCATTCGTTCCGTTACCTTATCTCGTTTGCATGTTTAGCTGCACCCGTCGCGGAATTTTTTCGTTCGGGCAGAGATCGAGATCGAGAGTACGAATTTAGGTTCGCTTGTGCATTGCAGAAGATAAACAATATTTTTTTTAATAAATCAGTTCAGCAAATTTTATAATGATGCGAGTGTTATCTTTTCAATTTGAAGTGTACACTTTGTACCTCGTTAATTTATTATAAACACCCTTTCAATCCAGCTGATTATTCTTCCGATTATGTTGGAAAATAAAGATTGAAATGAAATATCACAACATGATTTTACACTTTAATGATAGACAAAAAATATATAAGTAAATTAAAACTTATTTTGTAAATGTGCTTTATTTATGACCCGCTATCACTGTATTGGTGAATTTTATAAATAAAAGAAAAGATGGCTAAAACAGAATTCATTCTTTTCTAGTAATAAGTTGAGATTAAAACTTTGAATTTCGCGGTAATCAGAACGTAGTTGTTTAATCAACTAGTTCGCCATCTCTCAGAAAAACGCTCAAACTGTTCGCACATTTTTATCGACAGCGAAGTGCACGTGCAAAATGGTCTATAGCATTATGCGCCATCTCATGTGCAAATGGCGGAACCCCTTGCATTTTTTATCGACAACAGGATGTGATTAATTAGTCTTTAATTTAAAATAATTCTTTTAATGATAGTCTTTAGTTTTTAATGATTCAAATTAAAATCTAAGATCTCCAAAGCGAAATATGTATTACGAATTTTATTACAATGTTACCCATAGCTTCTTAAAACTACGTTACACGTTACAAGTTGCATTTAAATAGGAGCCTGCCAACATTGTCAATAGAAAGCAATAATTTCTGTATTAAAGGTATAAAAATAATCTACGAATTGAGAAACTGGTAAGTTTGTTAACAATCACGTCCAGCTGTCGATAAAAAATGCAGTGGGTTCCACCAGTTGCACATGAGATGACGCATAATGCTATAATTCGGTACTTGCACTTCGTTGTCGATAAAAATGTACGAATAGTTAGAGCGTTTCTCCAAGAGATGGCGCATAATGCTATAGACCATTCTATACGTGCACTTCGTTGTCGATAAAAATGTGCGAACAGTTTGAACATTTTTCTAAGAGATGGCGCTCGATACTATAGACCATTTTGCACGTGCACTTCGCTGTCGATAAAAATGTGCGAACAGTTTGAGCGTTTTTTGCAGAGATGGCGCCACAAACCGAATGCATGAAAAAATCATATTTCAAATCAGAATTTTCTGTAGCGTTTTCTATTTAAATTTCTTTTTACAGTCTCGACAGTCTCTATCAGATCCTATACTTCTTTCTTATGCTAATTTCTTTGAAATTTTATTTATAATTAATGATCTTTCAAGCCTTTACAGCACATGTGGGTATGAAGAAGTCTTTACCTAATACTGAATATTAATAATTATCGACTTTCGAGATTCTAATATTATTCCGTAATTACTGTTAAATAATTAATTAAATTAAAAATTTTTCCTATGCCTGATCCGTCTTCTATCCATAGTTACTGTTACATCTGTTTTGTGCAAAAGATGTTACCAATACCCTTGCACTGAGACAGGATGTAACAAACTTACCATCAACACCACTGACAATTATCAATATCTTTATCTATCAAATAAAAATTAGAATCTCAATTTTCTAACTGCGAATCATTTATTACAATCAATTCATTCGCAATCGATCATGCCTTCAATCGTTCTCTTATCTCACTTATTTTTTCCACAAAAGAAGAAAAGAAGAACAACCCAAAATAATTCGACGCCGAAACGAACAACAATTCGCATTCAAGGGGTCCACGTGACCAAGCTTTCATCCCAATATCCGATATTTAAATTTCTCGAGCACAAGGGTGGAAGATGACCGGTTTGACGCGACGTATTGTTACCAGAAACGGGACGACGAAATCACGAAGCATCCCCGTTCCCCTTCACCGGCAGCGAAACCTATTTCACGAAGCGTATTACAGAAGTGGCCGGCTTCGATTTTCCCCGCAAACGCTGCCGCACCTTGATTTTCCAACCAGCGTGCATATATTCTACCTTCAAAAAATCCATTCTAATTATTTCTTATTATTTAATTTACTTATTTTCTGTGACCCTTTTAAATATATTTATAATTTTATGCTTCGCAAATATTGTCTATCTATTCATTTTTATCGTCCTTATGGTAAAACACTATTTATTGATTAGCATGGAATACAAATTTTATTTATCCTATTATATCTTATTAATTAATTAATTTAATTTCTCTCACTCTTTGATCTTGAACTTTTCCTGTAAACACAGAAGGCATAAAACACTATATTCTTTTATTCCTTGAAAAAAAGTACATCAAGCATCCCTTATCACCTAAACTTTCTCAACACGAAAAACTTTCATCAAAACACGAAAATCTACGAAACGCTACGAAACAATCGTACATTCATACGCGCGACGAAGAGAACTGCTTAACGGGAACTCGATCATTGCTCGAAACAACGATTAGCGTCGGCATCGAGAAAGCGTCGCGGCGTCCGATCACTTGAGCGAATCCCGCCCAAGGCGTCGGCGAATCGCGGCCATCGGTTATCGAGCAGCGCATGTGCCCCGCGGAGGCCCCCGACTCGAGGCGCCACGACGCCGGCGTCGCACGGCGTCGAGGGCAGCGCCGACGGCGACGCACGACGAGGTGGATAGTCGCAATCATGCCACCACCCTGACGCACGTCCCCGGTGCGTGTACGTCGACAACGCAACCAGAAATCGAAGACGGTGCAGACCTGTGAATTTTTTCGCGACGAAAAAACAGCGAAACCAAGGAGAAACCGTGGATTTCGTGAAACATCCAGGGTGACGGGCTCGCGTTTGATCAGTATCTCCTCAGTAGACTCGCCAAGAAAACGAGAGAAGGCCGCGAGAACACCGTTCGAGGAGGCGGCTTCGCTGTGCGACCAGCGCTGAACCTCGGCGACGTTCGCGTACACCGTGGGTGGAGAAGAATAGTAGTCGGGGAAAATAGAAGCAGAAACGTGGAAAGTGTGCAAGTGCGGTGACAGAGGAAGCAGCAGCTATCGACACGTCCGTGGTGGCCACTCGATGCCGGAGCGTCGAGACGCCACGCAACGCCACGGTACATCGTCGTTACACTCCCGTTGCACCCGACACGATTTTAACCCCTCGACGAGGGGATCCATACGGTTCTCCGTGGACCCTCGTTCGATGCTCGCTTTTATCGAGTCCTCTGCGCGTTGTGCACCGTTTGGAGGTTGGGATAGGGGACTCTGTTGAACATGTGACGTTGCTCGACGCAATACAGATAACCGTTCTCTGCGACATCGGGACGAATCGTGGGACGCGTCGAAGCGGTGCAACGAGTCGCATCTTTTCTTCGGGGACACGTGAACCTGTCTGGGAGCATCGCGCTCTTCTTGATCGAGGTGTCTATATGTAGGGTTGTTAAGAGAAGTGGTGCAATCTTCGTTTCCACGATATACATCCTTATACACGTTCCTATAGATCCGTTTTCAGTTACATCAGATCGAGCTGATTAAATCGTCGAAGGAACCTAACGTAACGTAACTGCGAACTTGTTCCTCGATATTTATCGGTCCGTTGAAACTTGAGACGTTAAGATTTGAGAAACGTTCGTCTTTTTCTCGCGAACGACGTGGCATAGAGGTTCTTCCTGTTTAAACGCGCAGGTATCTGCGTCCACGTGAGCGGTGCACTGAGAGGTGTTCCTCGTCGAGGGGTCGACTGCGTGAGAAATCGCGACGACATCGACGGACTCGCGAGGATCCGTCGAAGTGCGTGTGCCTGGTGCCGCAGGGGGTTGCATGCGTGGCGGAAGCGGCGCTCGCCGGAAGTAGTGGTGTGTGGTGGCCGTGCACGTGTGCAGGGAAACGCACAACGTGTTTTTCCACGGCCCAGTATACAGTGCGCGACACGCGTCTCGCGACGAGCATCGTCGTCGTCGTCGTCGTCGTCGTCGTCGTCGTCGGGAAGCCGCACGTGTCGCGCGCGCGGATCGATCGACCGGAAGTGTGCGAACCCGAGAGCATCGAAGAGCAGTGTTCGGAGTGCTACGTGTGTGTCCTGCAGAATCACGAAACAGGTTCTTGAAGACGTTGTTTCTTCGTCGAGGCTCGATTCTTCCTTCTTCTCCTGGAAACGGTGACACGAGCAACGTTACCGAGGCCGCTCTAGCCGAACCCGCTCTATTTCCGTGTGTTTTCTTTCGTGGTGTCCGCAGCTGCGCCTCGAGCAGCGCCCATGATTTTTTCCACGTATTTTTGGGCCGCCAGCGTGCCGGTTTCGATCCTTAACACTATTCCTACCACTACCGGTCAAATGACCGTTTTTAACATTTTGATTAGAATTTCATATACACTACATAATTGAATCGCCTTTAAACTTTAGACTTTTCCTCAAATATACGTATAATACATTTTTCAATATTCAGTACTTTTTTCATTGTTTACTTTCTGAGAAAAATTTGTAGTCTGTCTTACGTGGGAATGTCGCGGTAGGAATAAGTACACGTGAAGTGTCGGTAGGAATAGTGTTAACGCTTGGTTTACTAGTTTATTATATTTTCGAACTTCGTGAGCAACATTTGCTAGGACAGTTACTATTATTCCTGGCAGTTTTTGCTAACTTTTATTGGCAGAGCGATATAGATATACCCTAATCTATTTTACTCTTAGTTCTGCAATTTCGAATTCTGTTCGATGTAGACATTGTCCCTTGGTATCTGTATATTGGAAATAGTTATAAGATATAAAAATAGTATATATAGTATATGAATAGTTATTATTTTTATATTTTTATATTTTAATAGTAATATATAAATAGTTACAAGAAACCTTCGAAAAATCTAATGCTAATACTAGGTTTGCGGAAGAAAAATTTCATAAGTAAAATTTGCAAAAACAATTATTATTATTCCTAACACTTTTTCATAACTTTTACTGGTAGACAAATATACCCAAATCTATTTCTCTCCAATGTTAAATAAATTTGAAGCGTTAGAATTTTGAATAATTAGAATGTTAAAATGTATAGATGGACAATTTGTTAACACTAATAACGTGTTAACTATTGCCAGTAATCGCACGTTGTTACTTCTAACAGATATCCACAGTGAAACTTACTTATTAGTTTGCTTAGAAAATTGTCACAATTCTCACGAGAATTCTCTAAATCTAGTGTTAACCGAGTCGCCTGGCTGGTCCATTCGCGGGATTCTTCTTTGGACCGGTCTACGTGTAAGGCTTTGCGTCGTGCCTTCGCGACGCTGGAGATGGGACTGTCTAGGAGACGTCGCGCCGCGTTTCGAAGCCTGACACGTGCAAGGCTGCGTCCTAATCAGTGTCGTACAGCGACAAACGCGACGCAACGTTGAAAACAGAAGGGCTTTCTATGGTTCGTGTCAAAATTGGCATTGGGCGCCATGCTACGAAGTCGAGTTAGTGAACATTGATAAATGAATAATTTCGCGAATAATTTTCGAAAGAAATGGATGGGAAATTTTAAGAATCTGTATTAGTCCTTGGATGGCAAATTTTTGACCACTGTGTAAAAGGCCAACTAGAAAAATACTTTCCCATAAAATGTTCGCATCTTGAAGTAATCAATATTTTTCAGCATCAAATAGAATTATCGTCCCGTATTCATTCGGTAGTCCCAGAAATTTTGTTCGTTTTTTAAATATCAATCTCCTTGCAAACCTTCAATTCATCAAAACACGCGCCAGACTTTCTACTCTAACGTCTTTGCACATTTTTTGCAAAAATTCTAGCAATACCGTTCTTTCTACGACGAATCGAGTCCAAAACTGGAATTAACAAAGTCGACAGAGAATTTTTGGCGCAGCCTAATTATTTCCACAGCGATGCTTTGTCTGATCCACAACAGGATGAACTACTTAAAATAATACTCCAGCTAACTCTGGTTACGACCGCATAATCCGCCTAATACTGCTGCCGCCACGCATCTCTCTCGATAACAAAGCCTCTTATGTAAAAGCTATATTCCTCGAGTATCATCGCGAGGAATCCCAGTTCCACGAGAAACCACGCTGTACAAACGTTGACACAATCCGCACAGCCCGTAAACCATGACCCAATGGCCACTCCCCCCCCCCTGATGCATACGACTTCACCAGGTGCAAGAGGCATGCGTGAATTTTAATAGCGTGGCGCGGTTACGGTGTTTCCCTGGAATTATTTGAAAACCAGAGACATACAGGGTATTTAGATGAAATTGGGAGAAAATTGGAGGGGTAATTCTATGCAACATTTTAAGACGAAAATCAAGAGTAACAAAATTGACGCTTTGTTTATTAGTTATAAGCAACTAAAGACATGGGCTATTTTACGCCTGAGAGCAGGCAAACGGAGCAACACAGTAGGTAACGTCAGTGACTACGCTCCGTTTGCCTGCTCTCAGGCGTAAAATAGCCCATTCTTTTAGTTGCTTATAACTGAGTAACAAAGCGTCAAACGCAATATTGTTATTCTTGATTTTCGTCTTAAAATGTTGCATAGAGTTGCCCCTTCAATTTTCTTCTAGCTTCGTTCAAACAGCCTGTATAGTGATGGCCATTGTGTCGCAAGCAACAGCACCGTCCCTTCAGCTTTCGTTTAAATCGGCTTAGAGCTGCCTGATGTTAGTGGTCATTTTTCACACTTAGGATCAATAGACATGGTAGGGACCTCTTTGAAAAAGGCTACATAGTCTTCTCCACTCCGTGGCCAGATCCTTCAGGACAAAGGTTCTATCTATTAGGCGACGTAACGTCGGGTTGCTTGCCATCCCTAGACCTTCCCACGCACACTATAAACAATACATCCCTCAATGCCTGACGGCTACGTGTGTTCGGGACACTAGTAGTCAAGTGACGCGATGGGATCGCATTCATACTTTCTAACGCATCAAATGCCCAGCCATAAATCGTTCAATAGCCAAAGTTACGGTCTAGGCACATCCAGCGACCATCCAAAGTATACCGGTCGCTAATATGTCTGTGTTGTAAGGAATCTTCTTCTTTGGTCTCGATTGTGAGATGTGCCGTTGCACATACTCATCCGGGACAGTTTTCCCCAAGGAAACGAGGGACAATCGGTGTGCGTTCGCAACGGGACCATCTAGCCTCTGTTCTGGGAGAAAAAGAACAGACGACAGAGGCGGCAGCTCGATGGGACGCCGAAGTTGGCACTCGAGCGCGCGTTTCGAGAGAAGAACGATCCTCTACGAGGAGTTATTTTAATAATGAGGGTGTACCGGCGCTTTTGTAGCCTCTTTCTCTTTTTCTCTCCTCCCCTGGCCGCGCCGGCGAGCGTGAGAGCATCATCGAGGACACGCGTAATTATTTCTCGTTGTTGCGTGCGACAATAGAGAGGCAACGGGATCGATTAATCGATTTTCGTTATATAAAAAAGCGGGACGACGCCGGCGAGGACTGGACGGTTCGCGCTCTATATCCGCTCCCCTCCTTGATCGACCATCTTCGTTACGAATGCTCTTCTATATTCGAGAGAATGTCCTTTTTATTCCGCCTAATCCCCGATTCTTTTTCGTCGCGGCAGAATTTGTGTGCCGATCGTACAGTAACGGACAAAAGTTTAAAAAGGCACAGTAAACAAATTAATTAATTAATAAGAAATAGCATATTCCATGCTGATCAATAAATAGTGTTCTACCATAATGACGATAAAAATAAGTATATGAACAATATTTGCATAGTATAAAGCTATGGTTTACACTGCTCTGTCGTCTTAAACTTTTGTCTTGACTTAAACTACTGTGAGTGGTCCGCGGACTCCTACGAGTTTATGGGAAATTTAAGTGCGGAAAAAACGCAAGATTCTTACGATAAGAAGTTTGTTTATTTATTAATTTATTATTATCTTAACGATAATTGTCGGTAGTTATAGTGTTAAACTAACTGTAAACAAATTGCAAAGAAAATATTCCATTGATGCAAGGTTTCTCTGATTGATTAATTAGACACCTAGAGGATTTACGATGCGTCGATCGAGGAACTTTTACAGACATCGTGTCACCGTTTCCTTCTTGTCGTTCCTGTCTGCGATTCGTAGGATCATTGACACGAGTGTACGTGTTCCAGAGAATTCAGGGAAGCCTACTTCTCGCTCGAAGAGCCAAGCAACTGACCGACATCGCGGGCTCGCATGTGCAGCATCAAAAATGCAGCCCTACGCGCCTAGGCGCTATAGACCGGCTCGTGCTTTCCCCTCGATCGATCGAAATCTTGTCCCCTGGACTCGTTTGGACTCGATTGGTCGTTCGCGTAGGCGGTAGAGCACCCTCGATTTCACCTGAACTTCGACTTCAATTCCTTCCAGAGAAGCTTCGACTTCGTCTTCCCCTTTTGACGTCGAAATCCTTCCGGCGGAATCGAGTGTTTTCCAATTTTCTTCGACGAAGCTTTCGATTATCATGCAAACAAATTCCGTGTAATTTTGTTTACAATTGTTACTATACGGTTAATATATCGACGTTCAGCACTAAAAGGGATTAAATGGTAAAAATTTCAGTAATAACGATGACATCAGATCGCACTTGGTTGAGTTTTTTGCTTATAAGAACCAGAAGTTCTATGGGTGCGGGACCATGAAGTTATCAGAATGATGGCAGATCATCCAATAGAATGGACGATATTTGACCGATTGAACTTCATTTTTCGTATAGAAAAAATGGAGTTTTTTTTTTATTTTGCGTTTAATGTCGCATCAATCTTCTGGTCATTACCGACGACTTGGTCCTGTTCCTTTAAGTCTAGATGGTTATATTTTGCGATTGATGTTTGTTTCCTTTAGGTAGTTTAGGATATTTTCAACATGTTTCTGTGATGTTAGGGTCGCTGGTAATATTATTTTGTATTTTTGCCTCTGGACATGGTATCTTTCACGTTTAAATAGTAGAAGATCGGTTGACATAATTTCGGTTGATATAATTACTACATATTTGTGGTTCTGTTTTTTTTTAAGAGGTATTCATGCGTGTATTTCACGCTAAAAAATCGAAATTACTTTTTTGTCAACCCAACAGTAAATCCCGTGAATGAGTTAGCAATCTCATAGATCCGGATAAACACTCAGGCCGCGATACTTTAGCTCCATTTATAGTCTCTATTACCGAGTCTCTTGGGCGTCTACGTACACCGTGCATCAACAAACGTCGCTCGCGAACGCGGCCAACGGTATCACGCTCCACTCGATACAACGGGCCCACGCCGTGCTCGCGGATTCTATTTCTAAATATCATCAATTTTTATCCGCATCACGCCCCGGTACACGTGTTCTACAAGCCGCCCGGTTAATCGGGAACACGAGCAACCGCTCGTCGATGAATCAAACCCGACAAACAGCCCTGCCACGGCTAGACCAACCCTTAACTTAACCCTTCGTCGACGAACCGCGTTAATAGAACGAACGCTGGCGAGACAGTGTTAACGCTAAATTTACAGACATTTCTTGTACATCTATTTCTAATGATACATGTACTAGTGACGTAGGTATACGTTATACAGAATTTCAAACTGCAGAGCTAAGAGAGAGAGAGATGGATTAGGGTTTATTCGTATCACTTCATTTATAAAAGTCCACGAAAATTGCTGGGAATAATAGGAATTATTTTTGTAAATTTTGCTCGTGAAGTTCGAAACCTAGTGATAAGAGAAGCTTGATCGATCACCTTCTGTTACAAAGTTAGATATCTGTACTTGGGTGGCTACACTTTGAATTTCAACGAGACGTCAATTTTACATTTGTTTCAATTAGATACATAAACGTTACGCTTGATCAATCACATTCTGTTACAAAGTTGGATACCTGTACTTGGGTGGTTACACCTTGAATTTCAACGAGACGTCGATTCTGTATTCGGTTCGATTAGGTACACAAACCTTAAATATCTTATACAGTCAAAGGAGGATTTTTCCTTCTGCTTAGAAAGAACGAAGACTGGTTGCAATTATTCGTTTCTCTAGTTTCCAAAATCAACTGTAGCAAATTTTATGGCACAAATTAGGCGGGACAAGTAAAAAAGAAGCGAGTTTTCAATTTTTGAGTAAGTCTTCCTTCTTTTTCAAAGAAAAATCGGTCCTCGCGCGAACTCCTTCGACAGCCGTCCACGAAGCCAGGCCTGAATCCGTATTCCGGCAAATCGGCGGCGATTTTCCGCGAGCAACTCGCGCGAGAGAAACTCCTACTATTTATAAATGGTTTGAACCCGGTCGCATTGGCGAACCTCTGGTCCGCTCGAGCTGCCGCCTCGTGGGCCGTCGCCGGCGTGGGGAACAATTCGCCACCCCATGGTAAAAATAGAAGCTCCTAGCCAGCTAGCCGAGAGCCTCGAGGCTAGAGCTCGAGCGTGAGCACCGCTCTAGCTTGGCTACGCTAGAGCGGACGGAGGAGCGGGCGGACGTCAGGCGAGTCGGCTGAAACAGTGTCTAGCTGGCGATCGCGAACGGTAAACCGTCGACGTCGCGATGACACCCTGAGTGCCTCCTGTTGTCCCCCCAACGAGCGTGAATCATGACGAGACGCGTGACGACCGGGACGAAGACTGGGACGGTGACGGTATCGGTGATCGCTTCAGTGATCCCTCGGGGTTCGCCCTCTGCTTCGTGAAACAGAACGAGGAATAGGTGAAAACGGGCGGGAGTGTGTGCTCGATCCAGTCAGCTACTTGTCCTAACTTCCTGTTAGTTCGTTTCCGCGCGAACGTGGTCCTCGAGCAAGCTTCCGGCGAATCCTTCGGTAGAACGGCTGGCCCAGAGTTCGAAACATAGAGAAAAAGATGGAGGAACCTGGTCCTTGTATCTGAAAAATAGAAAACTCGATTGGTAGAGTCCAAGAATAGACGAAAATTTTAACTTGGAAGTCCGAAGCGAGGGATTTAAAGATCCTGGGATACGAGGATTCGAAAATCCATAGACAGGCGATGATTTTATCCAGAATCGAAGAACTGTAAGGTCGGGAGGTCGATAAAGTCCAAAAGGCGAGAACCTTATCCGTAGATCCGAACGAAGGATCCCAGAGTCCACGGAGCAAACGTTCTATAGTGCAAACGACCGAGAAGAAGAAGCTCCTCCCTCGAAGCCGAGCGAGTGAATCGCTCTACATTCCCGGACATACGAACCCGGCACCGTTCCTCGCGAAACTCAGCTCGTCGCGAAGTCTAGTGAATATTTTAAGACCGACAAGAGGGCCGCGCGTAGATGAAGAGGCGGCGCGGGCTGATTCACTGGCCGCCGTGTTCGCACGTAGGAGGACCAGGGAAACAGGGCAGCAAGAATGCTGCTGTTCCTCTTCTTCTTCTTCTTCTTCATCGTCGTGGTCGTCGTTGCTGCGTGCACAGTAGTGACTGAGGACCAGGGACAACAGGGGCCAACCTAGGGGAACCGACGAGCTTTCGCGCCTTCGTTTCGCCGACTGGCCACGACCGACACGCGAACGAGCCAGCGGAACGGGAGCGAAAGAGACGGAGAGGAAGCTGCCTGCGAACGCGCGAGGTAGAGGGAGAACGAGGAAAACCGAGTGAGAGAGAGAGAGAGAGAAAGAGAGAGGGCCACATTCCGAGCGGATCACGGATGCTTATAGAAGCGTTGCGTAACGGCGTCAGACGGACGGCGAAACCGCGGCTGCTGTTGGGGCCGTCGAGTTTCGACAAGTTCGACGAAAAACCTGCTGCATCCTCTTCTGGTATCGAGCCGGACATCGAACGCCTGGAGACGGATACAGTGCCGATTTCGGGAACCCCATCGGTGTGCCTCGACATTGGTGCCGTTCGCGCAGTGTGCCCGTAGGTGCTCCTCTGGCTGGGTCCAGTCTTCGAAAATATCGAACGTCCGCTCGAGAAAGGACGTTCTGTCCGGCCCGCTAACGTCTAGCGACGCGAAACTACCTGGTGATCCGATCGAGAATAGAATCCGCGAGGAGTGCGCGAGAGTGAGAGCCGAGAACGCGTGTTAGGATCAACGGATCCGCGAGGTGGATCGATCGATGTAATAGCCTGTTGATCGGTCGGTTGGAGGTGGTGATTAAAGAGGGTTGCGAGGAGAAGGAGGAAGTGCGAGACAAGAAAGTATCGCGGTCGAAGGCATCGGTAGAAGCGCGTGCAAAAGGACACGGTGCCTCGGGTTAGTCGCGCGGGTGTATCGATTCCGGGTGTCGGTAGCGTTTCAAGGCCGCGTTCTGGCCCGCGTTCCGCAGGGGAGTCGGTGGCGGGATCGTGTTCCTCTTCGGGTGGCCGCGATCGTTCGCCGCGCAGAGACACTCGGGATCTCTTTGGATGTTTCACAGCGGTCCGTTGCTGTCCGACCAACGGCGACTAAAATTAACCCGCGTCGAATCCTAGAGCGTTCTCGTCTAGCCTCCGTTCGGGCTGAATTTCGTATTTATAGACACATCGGGAGAGAGGAGAAAAACCGCGTATCCTTGACATCCAAGCAGGTCCGACAGGTCGATCGTCGATCAAGCCCGTAGCGTCTCCGATCCCAAAGGATCCCAGGGCTCTACGATGCCCAAACGAATCGCGAGACTACCGTCGAACCTACGATCCCGCCGCATTCCCCCGCGGAACCCGTACCAACGGCACGGCTCGTAACGTCGCGCGTGCACGCGAGCCGACGCGTGACCTCCAACGGCTTCCCGACGTCGACTGCGTCGCAGTGATCAACAGAGGGTTGTTCGGTGATCTTGCAGAGGCCCGTCGGTGCGACGCGTGAGACCGGAAGAAACGTGGTGGCGGCCGCAGGGAACGATGACGAAGCAACGTCCAGCAGCAGTAGCAGCAGCAGCAGGGGGACGCGCGCGCGACTGCTCTTGCTAACGGGTCGACATCGCGACATCGACGATAACGAAGACGACGAAGACGACGAAGAAGACGAAGACGAGAGCCACGACGAGGAGGAAGAGGAAGAAAAGGACGCGAGACTGCGACGTGGGTGGTGGGGAAACGGTTTGAGGAAGGGGGAGGTGGTGGTGCTGGTGGAGGAGGAGGCGGTAGGTTAGAGGTGGTGCGAAGAGATGCAGCAGCAGCCACAGTCTGGCCAACAGTCCGGGGCACCGAACGGGGTGGCAGGTGGTGCCCAATTGCCGCAAACAGGTGGCATAAGCCCGGCCCAACCTGGAGCGACAGGTACCGCCACGGCGGCGTCCAATCGTGCCCAGGTGAACGGCGGCAGATTCGATTTCGACGATGGCGGCACCTACTGCGGCGGTTGGGAGGACGGCAAGGCTCACGGACACGGCGTCTGCACGGGACCCAAGGGCCAAGGCGCTTACTCCGGTAGCTGGCACTATGGGTTCGAGGTTTCCGGTGTCTACACCTGGCCTAGGTGAGATCAAACGTTTCGGTTTCTTATTCATTTCTGGCATGCTTTCAACCGACCGCTCGCGATGTCCTGCGTTACCGTCGGTGACGCACGCTATACTTTTGTTAGCTGGAAGCTTTTTCTCTTGCTTGTTGGTAGTCGACGAAGAATTCCGGTTTACTCAATTTTCTGTTCTTTTTTTGAATTGACAATTTGAATGGCGCGTACACGGAGGGGTAATTTTTAGGAATCGACGGATTGGATTTTTAACACTATAATTACCAAGACCGGTCAAAATAACCGATTAGAAATTTTTCATGGAAACTTTGTAAATTTATTGTGATACCTACACCGTTGAAAATTTACTGTGATCTTTACTGCAATCATTACAGTTTGTTTTCCTTGAATTGGGTATTTTTTAAATATAATTTTCAACTTGATTTCTTCGTCACGAATAAAGTTTACTGTTAACTTGAAATTAATTAAGAGTTCAGTTAATAGAGAACGAAAATTGAGATGGTTTTCGAGATGAACGAAGCAATTAAAATCCAGAGAAACCTCGATATTTTTTCCGCAACAAGGGCGCTGCAATTGATTCTATTTACCGTTGTTACTAGTTAGTCTTAAACTAGTGTTGTTCACAGTTCGACAAATGTATTTTCTGATTTTCCAAGGTACAATTTTTAACCAATTCTTAATAGACAGTGTCCGGTTAGGTGCGATGGCACCTTGCGGTTAGCAAAACGTTAGTAGGCTCTCAGTCAATAAAATGTTAATGCTCTCGATCAAGCGATGTCACGGAAACGGAAGAGCGAAATTCAAAGCTGAACATTTATCGATCTCCACCAACTCCTCCGACCATCCTTCCAATTTTTCACCCATCTTCCCGTGTCCATTGTTCTCCAAAGTTAAAGCTTGACAACGTATGCGCAACGAGTCCCTGTCCGAAACGAGAACTCTCATTCACGACCCTCCGTCCATTTTCTGCGAAAGCAGAAAGAATTGCGCGAACTCCACTTTTGTGGCCCCCTCAAAGCCGACACAGATCCAGATAAACGGCGTTCATGGAATAGAGGAAACGCCTCGTTGAAAGAGACGCTTCCAGCGGGGCGTCCCGAAACGCTGCCCGATTTAATTCCATCGCCGGGAGCCGCCTTTAACGGCGTCAATTCGAGATGAACGGGGGGACCTTGACACGTATTGCTCTGTATATATACCTGGGCTCCGGGCGGGAATCTCCCGATCCTGGAACTGGGTCAACGGGTGCAAGGACAACGAGTCCGGGTCACTGGGATCCGAGCGGTTAGGACCTAGTTCACGGACGCGGCAGACAATCGTTTCGCCGAATTTCCCAGGACTCTTAGCGACGGAAGGTTTCTACGTGGCAAATATCGGGAGCTTGCCGATCACGTTGATCTGTACCGTGTTTCGATTCCCAGTTCGACTGGCTCTGCTTGCGTTCTGAAACGTAAATGTTCGAAAAAGGTTTAGGCGCATATGCAACAGTTTAAAGTAAAAGTTAAAATGTAAAAGTTTTTAGAATCGCTTTCAGGATTGCAGTCGTATCGAATCTCATGTGACAATTTATTGTTCGTTTAAAACTTATGTTACTAATTTTAACAGCAATTTTCTTAATCGCGATAGACTTTTCGTGGAAAGGGATTCTGAACTCCTTTTCTTCTAAATTCAAATCTTTCTTAAAATAAATAATAATATTAAAGTTATTCGAAACAATCTTTATTCATTTTAGAAGTAATATAATTTTAATTACAATATTTATATTATTAATTATATTGATGGTGCTTGAGAGGCATACTTTAAATACTACAGTGACGTGTAAATAATAATATTAAAGTCATTCGAAACAATCTTTATTCATTTCAGAAGTAATATAATTTTGATTATAATATTTATATTATTAATTATATTGATGGTGGTTGAGAGGCACACTTGGAGCCCTGAAGGGTTAAACGTTTGCGTTAAAAATTGCCAAAGGATCCGTCAACGATTCCTCCCTACGAAATCCGACGTTACGCGACTATATTTGAGGCCGTCGATCGTTCCGGAAGAAATTCTGTCACGCGTCTTTAAATAGTTCAGTGCAACGAGGGACCGTAAATATAATTGTTATTAACGCCGGCTGTGACACACGCCCGTTTCAACGTATAGGGGAATTGACCCACATTTTTGCGTATTTTTAGTACAACCCGAGCGTTTCATCAATGGGAACGAGGGATTCGAATGGAGCGAAAAATCGTCTCGTCGCCGAAACTCGCATATCCAACCCGTGACGTGTACACGTTCAGATCCTAATCCGAGTCCACGATACCTATCGACGATTGTAAATAATTCGCTCGTTCCCGGTGGCATTCGATGCCCAAAGGTACGGATATTCGGATAATAGGTCAGGCTGATGCATTCGTGTTTGAGATTGTTCAAGAATACACACACCGACGTCGTCGTATGTCAATTATTGGGACACCTGAGCTATCCGAAGCATCCTGATATTTGGACGTTCGCTCGTCTCTGTGAGCAGGAATTCCTTGTTACAGCTGACAACGCAAACTTTGACGTGTCCCCAGAAAGACGAAGGTTCGCGATAGGTAATTTCAATGTCTACAAAACATTTCTTCGAAATTGATACAAAGTATGGTCTTTCCATCTTCGGTTAATCACGTGCACCGAAAGCAATTAACAAAGTTATAGAAGGGTTAAAAAATTGAAAAAAAAAAATCAATATTACTTGTCGCTTAATTTGACAACATTAGAAAGAAGGAAAAAAATCTTTGACATTCTTCTTTGTTTATAAAGTACTTAATGGTCTTATAAATTCCTTTAAAATCTCAGAAAAACTCACAATTAATATTCCAACTTTTCATTTAAGACGCTACACAACTTTCTTCATACACAACCGTATAAAATTGCTTTTGCATACCACTTAGGTATCAATAGAATGATCATTAATGTTAAAAACTTTTATCCTACCCTAGATTTATTCAGCAAATTTCTTTACTCTATAAAACAGCCACTACACTTCTCTGTAAAATTTTCTTATCCTTATACACTTCTTTTCCTTTCGTATAATTTTCACTTCTCCCTGTTAGCATTATTGTATTTCACACCTCACTGTAATAATTTCCCTGTAACTCTCTAACGGGTTAATCCCCTATTAATAAATAAATAAATAAATATTTTTAGACATCTTGCACAAAGATACGTATTTCTTTATCTACCAAAGCGTAGAAAAATTCGTAATTTCTGTATCGTTGAACGTCGAGAGGCAAAGTCAAAGGGTTCTCGTGTCTGGTATGCGTATCGATTAAGCAACGACATTAACCAACCGTACAACAATTATGAAAACACGTCGTAGATTCCGTGGCGGCGCGTGACGAAAGTGTCGGCCGAAGGATCGAAGCTCGATCGTATCGCGGAGCCGACGTCACGCACGCTGTACGGGTTCCTAATTGAGTCGCGATAACACGTTTCCCGATCGATACTTTTCTTAAGCGCCAAGCTAAATTCAGAGGCTAGCAATTAACATCAAGCTAATCGAAATACGAATTACGCGAGCCTGATCTCTTTTCACAGAGCTATTATTAACCGTTTGCACTCGAGAGTCGATTGTTAGTCGTCTGATGATACTTCATGATTTAAAAAATTTTCAAATTCGAAATATTTACTAAAATTCGCGTATATTACATGGCTTCGCCTATATTATATTCAGTTTAATTAACACTTAGGGAGATCTCCCATTTTGTCCTCAATAGAACGCTGCAATTGATTCTATTTGCTTTTGTTATTAGTTAGTCTTAAACTAGCACTGTTTATAAATTTTCTACAATACAATTTTTAATAAATTCAACGTCAACTTAGGACCAACTAATAACAAAAGTAAATAGAATCAATGGCACTGCTTTGTCAGGGAAAGAATGGGGAGATTTCCCATTCGGTCGGCTAAGTGTTAAGTGATATACTAAAATTTACATACATGACTATTTAACCTCTGAGCCTGACTAATAAACAAACTAATTAAAGTCTGAAAATTTGCGAAACAAACATTTAGTGACTCAAATAGTCACCTTTTAAGTTGCAAAATTTTATTTCATTCGCAAAAATAATTATTATTATTTCTGGTAATTTTTACTGGGTTTTATCGATGGAGCGATACAAATATACCCAAATCAATCTTCCTCTCGGTTCTGCAACTTCAAATTCTTTTTGGTGTATACCTATCGCTTAATATATAAATATTACAAATGGATATACAAGAAATGTTCGTAAATTTGGCGTTGAGGAGCCTAAACACGAGAGTCGTACTATCAAACGCTTATCAATGCCAACCTTGTTCATCGACCATCTTCTCATTACACTGTTATCGATCTTTCACGATCGAGCTGAAGCATTCTCAACCCAATTCAAAGGATCCTACCAAAAGTTCTGCGATCTTCAGATCTTTACTTCGCCCGAATTTCCGTCCGAATTTCAAATCACAGAAACCTCAATTCCAGCAGAAATAGAATTACTTGAAACGCCAGATCCCCGAGGTCCACATCGAAATGGACACGAGGGATCGACTCGGAGCTTCAAAGCACCGAAATCCGCGGATCGGTCGTCGCTAGCAAGGTCCGATTCACCGCAACAAGGATCATCACAAGAGTAATTTAAACGGGACGCCGCATTCGACGCACGAATCGTTAATTACTCCGGCCTTATCAGCGCCTGCTCAACAATTCAACCGCGGCTCATTCGCTAATCACAACGAGCAATTAGCGGATATTAAAGATCTCGCTGGAGTGGTCGTTTCTTTTCAATGGTCCCGTTTTCGCTCGATCAAAGGCGCGTCTCGCGCGCGCCACGTCGAAGAGGGTGGAAATACCCGGCCGCGGAAAGAAAATAGAAACGAAGCGCAGGGAGGGGGGGAAAGGGCGGAAGCAGGAGTAGGAGGAAGAGGAGGGACGAGGATGGGGAACTTGTGTTCCTCACGACCACGTATCTGGGCCGAGAGATTCCGTCGTTTCGTTTCCGTCTAAACTGGAGCAAGGTCTTCGTCAAGTCACGTTTTCCTAGGGATGCCCGATAAATCGTGGTCCTGCGTCGTTCATGATGGACCATGAACGTCACGCTGAAACGATTTCGGCCTAATCATTTCTGTCGTCGGCGTTAATAAACAGGGCAACTTTATGCGTTTGTTTTTTCCCCGTGAAAATCGTCGCGAATTACGGAACGGGAAGGCGTTCAACCACTTGCGGTGGAAAGAAATTCACGGTTCGTAGCATCTGTAGCTTCTTCTTATTATTATTATTATTATTATGATTTATGTAAAAAGGAATACAAAACGTATGAGTGAGAATAATATGCTAACGATTGGAGTTAATATTAAAACTGAGACTGAAGCTAAAACTAAGACTTTAACCCTTCGCGCTCGAGAAGCGATTGTTAGTCACCAAATGATACTTTCGCATATTTGCAGACTTTAGTTAGTTTGTTAGGATAAATTGTCATATATGTAAATTTTAGTATATCACTTAACTAAACGAAATGACGTTTAATATAGCCGAATTTTAGTAAATATTCCGAATTTGACGATTTTCGTGGAAACGATAGCAGCTCTGAAAGAATTAAGAGTACCACTGAAGAAATTTAAGTGTACATTATACTCATTGGCTGTTTACATCATTCTATAATAGATGTACAATTTTGTGCACCTAAATTTGTTCTGGTAGCACTAATGAACACAATAAACATTCTTAGCCCACTGATCGTTTCAAGTTTCCACGTGCTGCAAAAATGATCGTCGAAGAATATCGCCGCGATATAAATGTTTTTATCACCAGCTACAATTTTTTCCACCATTTTGTCTGTTCGTCAGGACGTGTCGCGTTTGCTTTCGAAAAAAAAAGGAATCGACAAAGAAGCTGCCTTCTCTCCGGGGTTGAAATATCGATGGAAAGAAAGCGTGTAGTCGTCGTAGCTTCGAGAAGGGAAAATTGCTCCTTCAGATCGAGAGATCCGTTTCTTTTTCACGCCGAGAAGGTCGACGAAACGTATTCGTATCGAGAGCTTGGAAACGCGCACAGGTGTTCGAGGGCGACTGGGAGCCCGGTGAAAAGGCCAGGCAGCGTTTCGATAATGAGTTCCTTTCCGCGTCGGCCTTTCCCACGGAAACAAGCCCGTGAAATCTCATTTACCTAGATCGATTCCCCTGTCGCTCTTATTAATTCGCGCCGCCTCACGTGAATTCGCGCGAGCGAGCGAGAAGATCGTCAAAGAAAAGAAAGGAAATTCGAATTTCGTTCATCAAGTTTAACGAAATCGATTGAAAAAAGGATTCGCGACCATTGTTCCACGGGGCAATAGTAATTGCATTTGATAAAACCAGAATTAACTCGAACCTTTGGAATCTGTATTGTTAATGTAGTATCTAATAATATAATATTTAATGTAGTACATTATTGTAGTAGATACTAATGTAGTATCTAATAATATTTAATTGTTGATATTGAATTAATCGCATCGTTATAACGTCGACATCGATATCAATAACATTAAATTACTACCAATATTGCAACCGATCGTTAATACTGCCTTTCCTTCTTTCTTTTTAAACAAAAAACCACCAATAAACGCGTGAGAATTCTGATCAACCTATGGTTGGAATTCGCAAGAGCAACAAGTACAAGCATATCCTCAAGTAGTAAGAACGTCGTGGTTGCTAAGTTGCAAAGTCGTTCAAGTTGTTATCATTAAACTATTTTAAATATACCTTTATTAATATTCTAATCACTTCGCTTTAATTTTATTCACACCTGAGCCCTGTCATCTAACTCGACTAAATACATAAAAATAAAGTAGAATTTTCTACAATTATGCGCGCCTTACAACAGCGTCAACCAATAACATCTTTTCATTCTTAACACTAGATTATTGCCGGAGATGAGTCAGAAATTTGACTCACTTATAATTTTATCAAGTACAAGTATCACGTGAAAGGAACAGAAATAAGGGTGTTTGCGGTAAATGTAATTAAAAAGTCTGCGGAAAATGTATTTTAAAAACAGAATATATATATACATATAAAAATTGTTTTGAATAAACTTTCTTTAAAATAAAGTTTTATTTTTATTTTTTAAACTTCAATTTTCATGTTTGAGTCAAATTGATTCTTTTCAGGCGAAATAGGTATATACCCAACAGCCGGCAATCTAGTGTTAAGCCTCGACAAAATATGGTTAACGTTGCAGAAAAACTAACTTATCATCGTGTTCTCGTTTCAGTGGGTCGGTGTACGAGGGCCAATGGCAGAACGGCAAGCGCCATGGGCTGGGCATGGAGACCCGTGGTCGGTGGATCTACCGTGGGGAATGGACGCAGGGGTTCAAGGGTCGATACGGTGTCCGACAATCGACCACGTCCACGGCGAGGTACGAGGGCACGTGGGCGAGCGGCCTCCAGGACGGATACGGTTCAGAGACCTACGCAGACAGCGGTGAGTTCCATTTTAATCGCTCGCTTTCACCCGCCGGGACACGGGAAACTTCTGTTTCCCCTCTTGCACGCGCTCGTTGTTTCGTATAGGGCTGAAACAGTCGGGAGGGCATCGTTTGAACAGGGGGATGATGTTATGGCCTCCCTTTCGGGGCGAGACACGCGTATGTAGGTTTTAACCTAGGTTCGAATCGTATCGCGTGAGGTATCCAGAGAGAAACGATATTATCTCGCGTTTGTGAATCGTTACCTCATTTATCACGAATTCTGGATAAACGCGAGAAGCTGATTGGAAATTATCTGGCCAGGAAAATTTAGCTTCGAAGTTCGAAGGAAGGGAATAGAGGAAAAGAGTCGATTCGAAGCAAACATATTACATACAACGATCGTGATTATATTATAGATGTTTACTCATCACACTTGGACTTAATCACCCTTGTATTTAAAAGGACTGCGATAGATTTAATTTTTCCGTTCGAGTTAATTAACTACGAGGTGCACTGCACGCATCTCCTTAACTTTCTGAGGCACACGATTTTAGAGAAAATAAAAACCTAAGTTGCACAGAATCTTTTTTAATATAAAAAGATGGAAAAGAATTATGCTAATCGATTATTCCCTTAAAATGAATGAATATATTAACGAACGATTCGAAGAAGCAAGAAGACAGATTCGATGGAATTAACATTTTAAGAAACCAGAAAATCTTATCTCAATAACAGACTCGTTCCACCTCTCGGCTTGAAATTGTTATACAAATCCACGAATCTCGATTCGATCACGTAAAATCGAATAAACAGGGACGAACGGTTCGCCGTCTGACCAGGCACGGACACGATCTCCTGGCGATTGAAAAGGGTCGACCGTAGGAGTTAGGGGGACGCGGTGGAAATTCAAAATGATGCCAGGTAGCTACGACAGGCAAAGACAGACGCGTAATTCGAACGAAATAAAGCTGTCAGAAGCAGATCAAAGGATACGTCGTATCTTGAGGGCGATTCCCCGGAACTCCGTGTCAGCTCCAAACCACGGAACACGTGTTTAGAGCGCGGCCATCTTTCTACCCATCTTCCTGTCGATTCCTGAGAATCGACCTGCAATCTCGCTTGAACGAACGCGTTCGAATTTCTACGACCTATCCCGCGAGCGAAGGGGGGGGAGGGGGTTATTAATAATCGTTTTAATTGCCGATCTGTCTGCAAGAGGCGAGAGAAGCTCTTTCTCTCGCAACGAAATCAGGAACGCTGCCAATTCGACCGGCCAACGCCGACGTGCCCATCTTTCCAATGATCCCTGTTCGTATTTAATCGATAATTAATAAACAGAGCAGCAGCTCGGAACTCGTTCGACTCGAAATTCTGCTTAACGTCTGGCATTTGATTCGAAGCTAAAAGAAAAAATAAACCCGAGAAAAACTTCGCTTCGTGTTCGGCTGCGATTGATATTTGCGCGAGATCCGATTGAATGGAATATTTACGTTTCGACGTTCAATATTATCCAACCCAGCCAACGTTGAATCGTGATACACGAGCACGGTTAAAAAATATTTTTACACCGGATAATTACAATTTTCAATACACCGTCCTGGATACGCTTTCTCGTTAATATCCGCACCCTGTTTTCCACATCTCCGGCCGCCAACGACGAGCTTTTATCGGCCAAGTCAAACGAGCGGAAGTCCTGGCTTCCCCTTTCGTCGAGCTCACGTTGAGTAACGTCCTTTTCTTCGTGGGCTGCTCGAATCGCAAGATTAATCGACGCTGCGTCGTACGAAAGGAAGCATCGGAATGTGAAACGGCGTTCAAGAGCCGGGGTCCCGAAACGACGTAGCACGAATCAATCGGATGCTCCCCGCGCGAGCAATTAGCCGGGTCTTGCGTAGCTATGCTCGATACCGACGGCACGTGACCTTAAAACGTCGAGCTGATACACAGCTCGCGGAGGGGAACGCCACCAAGGGTTGGAATTATGGCAGACGAGATGGTCGCGAACGTGACACGCACGGTTGTCGCACGCGACGTTAATTAATCGAAACGTTTGCCTGCTCGTCGCCACCCCGTGGAAATGCTGTCTGCCAACCAAATGGGGAGATCTCCTATTCTTTCCTCTGCAATTGATTCCATTCACTTTTGTTATTAGTTAGTCTTGAACTAGCATTGTTCACAGTTCGCCAAATGTATTTTTTGCTCTTCCAAAATGCAATTTTTAATAAATTCAACACTGGTTCAGGACTAATTAATAATAAAATTAAATAGAATCAGTAGCAGCGATTTATTGTGGAAAAAATGGGAGATCTCCCCATTCTTTCCTCTGCCATTGTTTCCATCCACTTTTGTTATTAGTTAGTCTTGAACTAGCGTTGCTCACAGTCCATCAAATGCATTTTCTGCTCTTTCAAAGTACAATTTTTAATAAATTCAACTCCAGTTCAAGACTAACTAATAACAAAAGTAAACAGAATCAATGGCGGAGAAAAGAATGATGAACGACAACTGAACGGTTATGTGCAAGCCTAAAAACAGAACGTCTTATTCTGAAATTTGCATCCCTATATAACGTTTAATCAGGTTGACATATAACGTCGATGAACAATAATCAAGTAGCATTACGAAATGATAAATTAGTAGTCCTGTAAAGCGTGAAACATTTCAAAACATCTTGACGTCACCCAGATGTCGTAGTCTACAATGACACACGAAACGAATGACGTCTCGCAAGCGTCATTGCATGTGAACGGGTTAATATTCATCGCTCGCAGCTCCGTCGCGGCCGCGTGTTTCTTCGTTCCGTGGAAATGCAAAGCGTCGCGCGTCCTGTCGGTGATCCCCGGCCTCGCAAAGCAACTTTTAGATCGGCCACGATAAAATCGTGTGACTCATTCCCCAGCTATTTTCCCGGCCGTTTCGAGAGTCCACGGGCGACCTCGATTCGCGTACACACACGCGGAAAACGCGGGCGCCACCACGGAGGGAATAAAAATTGTTCGACGATTTGTGGCCGAGGGAAACGCGAGGGAGCGGTCGACGTGGACGTAAAGTGAAACGAGAAAGGTGGCGAACCTTTGGAGGATTTCGAGAGAGAATGAAACGGGAAAATTTTCCGAGTAGAAGGGGAGAACGAAGAAACGCTTGTGGTGGTTCATGAATTAGGTATTTCTTGGGACCGTGTTTCAGTCGATGCACCTTTAGGGAACGAAAGGGTTGAAGGAACGAAGGGAAACGTGAACTCTTGCGTTCTGAAAGGTGTCTCAGGCATATTTATATTAGGCGGTGATTTTTAATTAAGTATGCAGAGTACCTTAACATTTAACCATTTTTTCTGCAGCTAAGGCGCTGCGATTGATTCTATTTACTTTTGTTATTAGTCAGTCTTGTACTAGTGTTGTTCACAGTTCGTCAAATGCATATTCTGCCTTTTCGAAGCACAATTTTTGATCAATTCAACTCCAGTTCTAGATTAACTAATCTAAAAAGGATGAGTGTAAATGAGAGGGACTGCGTGGAAAAAAAAGGATGGAAGCTATACATAAAAACAAAACAATATACAATACTATGCGAAACACAAGATACGAAAAATGTAAAAATCTTTAGTTTGAGATTGACACGAGTGAAGGTATATTAAAAAAAAAAAAGGGAAAATGGTGGGGAGAATAGGATAAAGCGTGAAGAGCATGGAAGGGGAGCATCGTTGTTCTGTTGCTAATGAGATGGCGTTGATGAATCAGAGACTGAATATGTATTGAATAAATATATATTCGTAAACGCCTTATTGTGTTCCATCGTGCCCATTATCTCAACAAAATTTAACGAGTTACAGTGTTACAGAGGAACGAGAAGCGTAACGAAACAGACAGCGACAAATTAGACGGATCAATTTATCGATTCTGTAACCTCGCAACGGTATCGACGTTTCTTTAGACCTGCGAAAATGTGACGCATTTTATCTCCAACGAAACGACGATCCTTTTGTTGAATCCGTCGGAAGATTCAACGAAGCAAGAATCTTTTTACTACTTGAACCCGAGCAATTCTTTTTACACTCTTAAATATTAGGGAGACCGTTTATAAATATTGTTTATCTATTCATTCTTATCGTCATTATGGTAGAATATTATTTATTAATTAGCACAGAATACAAATTTTATTTATACCGTTATTTCGTATTAATTATTTTACTTATTTTCTTCGACTCCTTTATATATATTTATAATTTTATAATTTTATTCCCATTTATAATTTGATGGTTCTCAAATATTGTTTATCTATTCATTTTTATCGTCATTATGATGGAACATTATTTATTGATTTGCATAGAATACAAATTTTATTTATACCATTATTTCTTATTAATTAATTAATTTATTCTCTTTGATCCCTTTATATATATTTTTAATTTTATAATTTTGTTCCCATTTATAATGTGATGGTTCGCAAATATTATTTATCTATTCTTTTTTATCATCATTATGCTGGAACCCTATTCATTGATTAGCATAGAATACAAATTTTATTTATACCATTATTTCTTATTAATTAATTTTTTTAACTTCTTTGACCCTATGGTCTCAAACTTTTGTCCGCCACTGTGGGTTCTTTTTGTAACTCAGGATCAGCCAACCATTGATCGTCTAACGGTATAACGAGTAGCCTTCGAAATAAATTTATAGGATACAAGTGATAGAGGATCGTGTCCAGGATTTGATTGAAAATTTGAAGAGCCAACGACGCAACCCACGTCGCAGTTATGATCGATCGTTCTACACGTTCCTTAAACAATGACGGGAAACGAATCATAAGACTATCGCTGAAAGAGAAGAGAAACGATTCGAAGAAACTAGAGAGGAAGCAACTTCGATGGAGAACAAATGAAACGACGGAACTCGAAGAAGGAAAGTAGCGAAGACCGAGAACGGAAGGAACTTCGGGTGGTGAAGCGGTGAGAAATGGAAAAAGGAGGAAACGAGAATATATGAAGAGCCCGGGGAGGGCAGTGGGCTGGAGACAAAAGGCGAAGGGAGGGAAAGGAGGGCAGCAACGTGGTGCAGATAAGTTTTATTGCGTTTCATTTCGCCCGGTGCACTTGAGCGCTTTATTTAGAGCCGAACGAGCCAGCTGCCCGCGTTTTCTGATCTCACGGCGCCTCGTGCCGAGGAAGAAACGCCGTCTCTATGATGTACACCCCCATTCACGTGTATTAAGATACCCCTCTCGGGCAGATTGATTTTTTTCTTACATTAAACACGCGAATTTTTTATCCCTCGAAGCTTTACCAAAAGTTTAACCTGACGCGACGACCGGAAAAATAATACGTTTATTCATTTTTGTTGAGGGGTTAAGTGGATTAAATGAAACTCGTGTAAAAATGTCACTATGTAAATTAACAAACTGATAATCTTGGTGATTTCTACAAGACGCACGATAAGAACTAATAAACGTGGCGATAGTGTGAACATTCATATCTGGGAGTTATTAGCCGCGTCTTCAAACTCTGAAAAGACGACGTACTATAAAACAGTCGGGGAAAAAGAATCCATTATTTCCCGGTATCTTCAGTGGGTGGAGTTTTCCACGAAGGACAAATAAATATCGTTTTGCCTCAACAATTTACAACGATCAAACGCTTTCAATACGACAGCTGCGAGAGAAAGAAAATGAAAAGCTCGGTGTACTTATTGTTGGCTATACGTGACAACTAATATTTTTCTCTATAACGCATAAATATTCACTGATTAATCCATTGTTTTATTTGTGAACTTTTTGCTGGAAGCCCTTTTTATACGTAATGATATAAACATAAATTGCGCGCGATACAAACAAAAAAAGAAATCGGAAAAAGAATAAAAAAAAAGGATACAAAAATTTTATAAGTTTTTAGATTCTTACGCGATTATAAAATTATGGTGTTCCGCAATATCTATAAAAATAAGTGAATAAGTAAGACGAAACAAAAGAGGTTCTTCAAAAAACTGGAAATTCGATTAACAGTTTAAGTGGACCAGGTTTCACGCGAAAGTCTTCAAGGCTTCGTTAAACACGATACTTTTGACAGATGGTGTATGTACGACCGCCCCATAAGATTGTTACCTAAGGAATGCCTAACGAGCCGCTCGTAATTCTTACGGGGAACCACGCGACGGGAAACTCTTGGTGGTTTCGTTTTGGTGTCGTCTGCTTTGGTTCGCCGATCCGGCATTCTTCTTGCTTCTTTTCCTTCCTTCTCCTTCTCCTCTTCTTCTTCGTGTCACTTCAAGAAAGTTCGCTCGCTGCGGAACGAGGGACGTTTAAAAGGGTGGCACGAGAGCATTTCGGAAAATTATGTTACGCAACCGGGCTGACCTAAAAACGTTTCTGCGCTCTGTGACTCGTCAGCGTTGCAGCCGTTGAACGTTCCCCTGGAATCTTTTGGACTTTTTCGTTTATTTTCGGTCCGGCTACGCGCCGCACGGTATTTCGGGCGATTAAAGGGACTCTCGTTGGAACGGGTCGCGAGCTGCCAGCAACAAGTTCGGCACCGTCGTTTTTTGCGGTCCGACTTTCGAACCCGACGACGAACGGATGTGCACAGATAGACGGTCGAAAGTTAAATTCCGACATCAACTCTTTTAATTAATTTATTCGAACGTTAAACATTCATTCGCATATATGGGTTCTCAGGCAACCATTTAATCTGGGCTATGAACGCGTATATGGGTTCTCACGTAACTATTCAATCTGGGCTATGAACGTGTATATGGGTTTTCACACAACCATTCAATTTTGGCCATGAACACATATCTGGGTTCTCACACAACCATTCAATTTTGGTTGTGAACGCGTATATGGATTCTCACACAACCATTCAATCTGGGTTATGAAGTTGTATATGGGTTCTCACAGTGCCATTCAATTTTGGTTATGAACACATATATCGGTTCTCGCACAGCCATTCAATTTTGGCTATGAATACATATCTGGGTTCTCACACAACCATTCAATTTTGACTATGAACGCATATGTGGATTCTCACACAACCATTCAATCTGGGTTATGAAGTTGTATATGGGTTCTCACAGTGCCATTCAATTTTTGGTTATGAATGCATATGTGGGTTCTCGCACAGATATTCAATTTTGATTATGAGGGCGTATATGGGTTCTCACACAGATATTCAATTTTAATTATAAGGGCGTATATGGGTTCTCACACAACCATTTAACCTGGGCTATGAAAGTGTATATAGGTTTTCGCACAACCATTCAATCTTGGCTATGAACGCTGTCTAGTTTTCTAAAATAGTGTGCTTTGTCGTAAAAAGTGGGCGGTCCACAGCACAACTCAGCGTTTAAAGGGTTAAGTATGAAAGGCGAAAACTCGTAAATTCACAAAAGAATCTGTAAACCGTAAGAAGTCTAGTTAGTATGTTGTTTTTAGTCGAAAAAGAAATTAATTTCTTTCAATTGGTATACGCTTCGAAGGCTACCACGCGTAAGCCCCTTTGTTCGAAAAATAATTCCAACACGGTGAAATCGGTTCCGTTAATAGAAAATGAGCCAGGGGAAAATCAATAATCCTTTCGAACCCCGGTAAGAAACCTCGCGCGCGCGAACTACTAACCCAATCATTAACGGCTTGCGCTAAAATAAGAATACACCAATCGAACAAAAATGCTGTCCGATGATTCAAGCCGGATATAAATTCTACTTACTTTTCGGAATGCTGAACAGAGCACAGCGGAGAGCGGTGAAGCTAAATATTTAAAACAGAAGAATACTGTTCGAAGGTCCATTTTTCACGATGCTGTTCACAAACATATTCAAAATAAATTACTATCTGTAGAATATCAACGTAAGTAATTCTTATCCGTTTATCTTCTAAACTTAACGCGACAGGCTACTTTCGGATTCTACTGAGTCTGAGTCGGATTCAGCGCGTGAAAATACACGAGAAACCTTTGCCGTGTCAAATCTCGTTGATCTCTTTTCACATAACTCCGCTATCCTTTCGTTGCGTTCATTTTTCGGGTTAAATTTCCAGCAAAAGATGTAGCCTGCGGTTAACTCATTAACTGCCAACTACGAGATATCTCGTAGTTTGTGTTACAAGTTTTAATTGACTGTAATTAATCACGGAATAAATTTATAGCCGTTTGAGTTACGAATTACTAATATTATTTTTTAAAGAGCAATAAATCTAATATCACGTTTTATTATCAAAATGATAACCTATGTTTCCTTTAAAATGATATCTTGGCGCCCAGGACAATACGCTCTAAATTTGCCTAGCAACGAATGGGTTAATCTTCAGCTGTATCATTAATGAAACGCGTGCAGAATTTGTCTCCATTACGTTAAACTTGAGGAATGCTAAAATTCACACGATGTGCTATCGTTCTTGTTGAAGGGTTATGTAAAAAAATAAAAATCTCGTGTAAAAGTTTCTGTATAAATAATTATATATTCGACGTAATGAACTAGTATCAAAAACACTGCCTTCTGGTATTCAAATTACCACGAATATTTTACTACCTTTAACACGTTCGTCGCCACGTCGCCCAAGTATGGGTGACGTTCTTTTTCTCAAATTTAAATAGGATTTTAAATTGGAATTTTAAAAAGAATTCAATGGAATAAGCATTGAAGTGTAATATATATAAATATAAAAATAAAAAGTTACAATTTTTGCTGTTTTTATATTTTTTTTTACCCCAGTTTTCTATGCCTATCAGATTTGGGCCCAGCGAGAAACTCAGCCGAATCACGAACGTGTTAAATCTGTCATATTTCTAGCTAATGTGTGTTAATCCCCCGTAATGAACTAGCACCAGGCCCACGTGTTTTGCACGGTGCTGTAGCTGGCAAAGCAAGGGAACCAACGAACGGAATACGAATCGCCCGGTGAACCTTTCGAATTCCGTGCGAGGGCCCGTTTAATTAGCACGTGCTCGAGGGTCTCGTGACGGCTCGAGGATCGTCCGAAGAGGAAGAACGATTCCGACCGGAACGATCGTGCTATTTTCGCGTGTGCGGCACGCACGTCCGAGGTGACGTGACCGTGCCAGGACGCTTCTCCGTATTCGAGCCGCGTAGCGGCGGTTCGCAGGCGAAATTCTCGAAATTGGCGATCGAAGCGGCCGTTTTTGGCCATCCGTGGTCATCGATGCGTAGAACAAGCTCTTCGTGTTACCTTGCGTCTGCTCATGAAGAAAGGACCGCTTTTAACTGTTTGGAGTTAGGTGGGTTAAAACTGGCCCCACCTTTTTGCTCAGCTTCTCATAAAATGCATTTTATGCATACTTGAATATTCGCAAACGAAAAATCACATCTTCTCTGGAAGACGATTTTTTCGTAGTAAAAATAAAAAGGTAAAAGCTGATCTTTGAACGATTCCAATACGTTATCATAATTTTCACTCCCTCTCCATTATTTTTGACAGACAATTCGCGAACAATCTAAACGATATTGTATCTAAAAAAGGGGTTGGTCCATCAAAATAAAATAAAATAAAATAAAAATGAAACGAAACAGCAACGCTTCGCTCAATCGATGGAAACTCTTGCGCAGACCTAATGAAAGCTGAAACTTCCCATCGAAAATGTTGAAGCACAGGAAATTTATTCCTATCTGAAAACTCTACATGCTGAAACAGTTTGGGGGCTCGATAGCCAGGTATAAAATGTTCGCACTATCGCAGCGTTCTCCAGTTCTTCTCAGCGCCAGTCGTCTACGCACCACCGATACCTTTTTCAACAAACATACAGTCATTTTTCTTCTAACACGAGTTTTTTCTGCGTAACCCCTCGACGAAAGGAAAAAAAAATAGCCAGTTACGAGGAAAAAGGAAAAGTTAACAGTTAAGGTGGGGAGAATCGTTAAAGGATGTTTCGTGTTTCCAAGGCCGCCGATTATCGAGCTCCGGAGCGAGACAAGTAGAACGACACGAGCACGATCCCGCGACGAAGATGTGCACACCCATCGTGCACCGGGTGTGCAGAGGCGCGTGCAACGATGTGCAAAGCGGAGGCGCGCGCGTGTGTGCGGACCAGAGAAGGACGCCGGCGTGCAAATATCATGGTTGTACCGTGGCTTCCGCTGGATGCGTCCCGCCTTTTAAAGCGAGCCACCAGCGGAAACCTCGTTGATTCACCCTCCCGTTTGAACCCTTTGATTGCCGGTCAAGGTTGTCGATGGCTTTCTCGGCCGTTGAATAAAACGACGCGTACACGGATCGCCATGTTGAAAGGGGCGCGTAGAGGGGCAGGGGGGGAGATGAAGGGGGAACAAACACGAACAACCCTCGTGAAACACGGTAGGGTTAACAGAATTATAATTATTAGGATTATGGAACGTTTGAAACGTGTTCTTGTAATATACAAAGTAAAAGTGTGGGCAGTTTGTTTAATTAACCCTTTGAGCGCTAAACACTTCCGGTCGAAGTACTCCACGTGGACGATTCGCTTTATTAGCAATTGTGTTGCTTTAAATGGAAGCAAGGAAAAAGTTGACAAACGCATATATACGTCCATAGTTCACGCGAGTAACTTTCGCCAGAGAAGCATATACGCGCCCACGGTAGTCAAAGGGTTGAAGGATTGAATATGTAGGCGGGGAAGGTGGTCTATTAAGTACATTATATTTATAAATCTTGTATCGATCTAATTATAGTAGGGTACTCCATGCTATTTGCATGGGATATGTTCATTCTGGTGGACAGAAGGGGGGAGGGCACGTTTATTCGCTCGTTTTTTGGACGTGCATATTTTTCTTCTGCTTCGTCGTCGATGCTTCAAAGAGACTGAGGACTAGAACCTATTAAGCGACGCAGCTCGTTCGTTCCCCCAATTCCTATCTGAAACTTTTGCATTCCGAAGAATAAGGTTCCACTTATCGTTCCGGGGAACCCTCGAGATGTTAGATCGATTTTTGTTCTAGTCTAAACACATCTTTCTCAACGATAATTATTAATAGTTCGAGCCCTGTAGACTTCATGGCCGAGCGAAAATAATAAAATATCGTTTCTGCATGACACTGAATACCTGAGAAAAAATAGAGAAACGATCGAGTAAAATGAAAGATCGATCTTTTGCGTCGAAGCGGTAAAATAACGATCCAGTATCCACGGTTGATCAAATTAATTGTCGCACGATATTAATCTTTCGTTCTTTCGTGCCCGAAGGAAATAAGGGATTAGCAGTCTAAACGGTGTTCCGTAACGAGGGATGAAGGGAGCACGGGAAACACGGGATTAACAAAAGGTTACAAAATGAGGATTCAGTAGAGGTCCGGGGGACGTTCAATTTGCATAACAATTTGCACGGGGAATTAATTCGAGGACATCTCGTTGTCCCTTCGCGCACAGGGGACTGACACGCTGCCGTGCAAATGGAAGAAAGCTTGGCTCGCGTTAAAAGGTGATTACTCGTCGAGATAAAACGAGCACGATTTGTTTCACCCTTACCCCCCCCCCCCCCCCCCCCGTTGCGTCCCTCAGAAATCTGTGCCATGGAAAATTAATGAAAGAGCAACGACTCGCGGCGCGCGACAACAATCTGAACGATGCAATTCCGTTGAAATGAGAGTGAGGAGAGGCAGGAGAGCTGCAAGAAAAATTTCAAGCGTCGATTACCGAGGCTTCGTTTTCGTTTCTCGTGATTCTTATCGCCTCTCGAGTGCTCTCACCGAGATTATCCCGCGATCAGCGAGCTCGGACGATCCCGCAGAGACCCTTCGCCACGGAAAACAGCAGTCTGGCGCTCGAGTTTGATTTCACGCTGGAAAAGCGATCTTCGACGAGCATGACCTACGAAATCCGTGCTACGGGTTTCTTATTTTCAGAGAGGAACGATCATTGGGAAAGATGGATGTCTGTTAAAAGTGAAATTGAACGAAACGAAGTGGAATTTCTTCGATGCTCGTTCTCGCTCTGTTTGAACGCGTGAGCCATCAACTCGCGAAGATTGAATCTAAGGGAAACGAAAAGGTGGATCGTATTGTGGTGTTGGGTGTAGAAATGAAGATTAGAATTTTAAGATTGCGGAGGTGTAGAAATAGAGATTAGAATTCTAAGACTGTGCATGCAATGTACAGTGACGGGCAAAAGTTAAAAAATTGCATTTATTATTAACCCTCGAGAGGTGACTGTTAGTCGCAAATTTTCAAACTTTAATTTGCTTATTAGTCAGGCTCAGAGGTTAAATAAATATATATGTAAATTTTAGTATATATCACTTAACTAAACTAAATGACGTTTAATACAGGCGAATCTTGGTAAATATTTCGAATTTTTAAATTTATGAAGCTAGTATCAGTAGATGACCAACAGTCATTTCTCGAGTGCAAAGGGTTAATTCGTATTCTATGCTAATTGATAAATAGTTTTACCATAATAACGATAAAAATGAATATACACACAATACCATATGCACGTCATAAAACTACGTTTTCAATCATCCTCTCGTCTTAACACTTTACTGGCCGCACATTTGTCGAATCAAGCAGGTTCTATTGCTCGTCAACGGTGATATTTACGCAATCGTTAGTAACATAAGTAGTTGCAATATAATTATTAACAAAAAAGCGTTGAGATAACTGATACACCATTTTTATTGCATAGTTTTGTATTTTTAAATTATACAAACATCGAAATGAAGCATCATCAGACAGCGGTCGGCAAAGTGTTAAACTTTGGGGTCGAATGTTTATGCTTTCAAAGGCTGGAAGCGAGGACCAGAGAAAGAAGACGTTCGATTAATTAAAACCGGTAATTCGGGGACGCGATTAATTACGCGAGGCGCACGGAATCGCGGCGGCGGACGAATATTTCGCGAACGTTCATAAATATTGAACGATCGCCGAGCACGGCGCAGCCAGGAACGAGAGACCTTCGTCTCGCTTAAATAATGGATGCTCGCTCGACGGTGTAGGAAAGGGAGAAAGGTGGTAGATTCGGGACAGCCTGTTCGTTTTCAGGGGAACGTTCCCGTGATGAATGCCCGCGTGGCAACAAATCAGGCGCCGCACACGTTGAACCAATTTGATTCTCCTCTCTTATCGAGAAATTTGTAAAATAAACAACGTTTTAGTCGTGACATTTTTTGGAATAGTCTTGTATGCAAATATGTATGTGCACTCCGTTGTGCAGCGCTGCATAACACATATTTAGAGACTATAATTGTATTTACGAAAATACTGGGCGTTGTATGCGGGAGATTGAGATCACAGTCATACAGTTTATAAACTAATATAATAGAGCCTCGAAAATTCAGAGAACGGCGAGTGTTAATATCTTTTTTCAAAAATAACAGAAATTTTGGCATTCACAAAGGTGTATACGATTTTTATTCAATTTCGCGCTATTGCTGTTGCAACCTGGATTTGCCCATTTTTGGTGTTCGCACAAAAGATGTGTTAACTCATTTTAGGATACTATCTGAATGCGGAACAGCAACTGCCGCCCAAATGTTTTTTTTTTTATCAGCTGTATGTCAGTCAGTCGATAAAGAGCCATTTGCAAAAACAACTTCGTGTGCTACAGCTTCTCTAAATTTTTTTACATCTTCTCTTTACGTATATATTTTGTTTTGTACGTTTCAATAAACTTACGTTTGTTTATTCAACAATTTTATTATTCTGCTGTTGCTTATTGCTGAGGCCTGGTAATTAACAATTATCACAGAAATCGCTTTCTCTATCCGGAATTCTCTCCTCGCACGGTAACATCCGTCCAGCTTCGCTCTGGGACTATTTAGACGCGAGCATAAAAAGCAACAGGGGCGACTCGGGATATATACATGTGTTACGAGGCACTTGAGAGAAAGAGTGAAAGAGAGAGAAAGAGTGTGTGTGTGAGAGAGAGAAACGTTCTCAGTGATCGTAAATTACGATTTTGGTTTATGGACTTTCGATCTGGAGATGAGACTCTTGAGGATGACCTATATAGAGGAAGAGTGGCGGCGACGATGAACAACGACTGTCTGCGTGGAAAAAATATCGAAGAAGATACCGTACGCGTAAACACGCGCAGAATTAGCAGCGAGTATCGAAGTGAAAACAACACGTGGGGCGATTCTGTGCGATGGGAAGAATACAATCGAAACCGTATAAATGAATCAGAGGTTTCACGAGGTTTCCTACAATTTATTAATAAACGTTGTTGGCTGTTAAACAATGATGCGCCAATGGTTTACTCTTTATATCCAATTTTATTGTCTTAAACTTTACGCTACACTTGTTCGTTTCGAAGCAGGATTTACAATACAGGAGTGAGCACACGTTCACACATACGCCTATTTATATTTACATACGTGAATAGCGTTTACCTAAAAGCAAATTTGTCGCGATTATCGCTTTTTGTTCCAACAAACGTTAATGCAAGCGCATCAAAATACAAAGAGCCTATACGTTAACCAGCACAAATTTCATTTTATTCTATTTTATTTAACAATAAACGAGCCAAAGCCCTTGGAATACGTAAAATTATAAATAATGGGTTTAAAACAGAAGCATCGTATTCAATGCGAAACATAAGTAAATTTAAGCAATTTACTTTGACTACATATTTGGTTATTAATCTTCGTTCCGCCAGTGGAAATTATTTTCCGAAGCAATTATCAAAACGTTACACTCCGTTTTATGATATTACTGCACTATATCAAAGGACGTAGGAACATTTCTCAAGGCCCGTTTAATATTCGGAAAAGGTGAACTCCAGAAACCTTCCAGTTAATTAATTTCCAAGCGATCGATCGCCGCAGTATGCCACTCGTCCAGCCGTGTCCGATCATCGACGTCCTATTCTACTTGCGGCGGAGCAAGATCCTCGCGGGTAAATGATTGTGAACAGAAATAAAAAAATAAATACCCCTCGTGTTTTTATTCAATCTCGTCCCGTGAAATTGAGCACAAACAGAGCAGTGAACGAGGCAAAGTGTACAGGGAACGACAATTAGCTGTACTGAACGGGAATCAGGTATTTTGAATACTTAACCAACCGAATGGGGAAATCTTCCAATTTTTCCATAACAAGGACGTTGTCATTGATTCTATTTACTTTTGTTATTAGTTTGTCTTGAACTGGTGTTGTTCACAATTTATCAAATAGATTTTCAGCTTTTCCAAAATACAATTTTTATTAAATTCAATACTAGTTCAAAACTAACTAAATACAAAAGTAAAGACTAGTGTTGCTTAAAGTACATCAAATGCATTTTCTGCTTTTTTAAAGTATAATTTTCAGTAGATTCGAAACTACCTAGAAATCAACTAATAACAAAAGTAAATAGGATCGATGACGATCTTCCCATTTGACTGGCTAACTGTTAAGCGAAATCTAATCGATACACAAGTCTCGACGAGCGGCACAGTTCATCGGAGAAAACGAAACTCACGGCAGAAGTAGCAGAATGAAACAATTTCCTTGTAAGAATGAAAATTATCTCTGCAGACAAAGTTTTCTTATGGAGAACCAGAATAATTTCATCGAAAAATGGGAACTCAATATTTCCTTGCTTATATTCATATAACACGAGTCTGTTTTATTTCACATTTATAAATCAATATTTCGTGTAACCTATTTATGCTTCCTAGATTCTCCTTAAAGAAAAAGGAAACTATTATTCCAGGCTGAAAATGGTGAAACGAAACGGAAATAACTAATTTTTACATAATAACCAAGCTTCGTTGCTTTCTCCGGTATGTTTAACCGAAAATTAGCGTGCCAGTGTCAATTGGGCGGATCCGAAGGTCGGCGTGAAAACAAAATGTGTGTCGCGCGAGATGAACACGCCATCGTGAAGCGGATAAACGTCACTCGGGACGCCTTGGAACACGAGGAACCGCGTCGCGAAGATTTATCGTCCACCGAAAGCATCGGCGGCCCGCCTCGCGCTTAATTATCGTCCTTAATTAAAGGTCGACACCGAGGAATTCGCGGAAGATGAAACGTCGCCTTGGGACACCCCGCTGAAATTTATTTGCCATTTTTCCTGGCTCGAAAGAAAACGTTTCCAATTACCATTCTACCGTTCCTTTTCTCCGGCGCTTCGTTAGCAATTCTTGGTCCCGCGATCGTTGCTCGTACCCGTTGGCACAGCTTACAATTTTAATGAGTTCGCGAGACCCGTAGGAGGAAATGCGAAATTTCGTGTACCGGCACGGTGTTTCAGGCGGAGAATAGGTATCGCTGCTGTGAACGGCTACTGAAATAATAACAGGGGTCACAGCTGACAATTAACTTCAAATATTGCAGTTTAACCGGTATTGGATAACATTTAGAATATCTATAGCAATATCTATAAAGCCTTTATTCGACTCGTCTCAAAAGTTGGTTTAAAATGTGGAAATTACAATAAAGATTAATAAAATAATAATAAAGATTAATATTTGATATTAATCATAAAGAGGTAAAAAAGAAATCGAAATTCTAAACTCAGTGAATATCATTTTTCGAGAGATTAAATTGAATTACAGAATTCGATCCGTTTAAATTGTTAAATTTAAATTTAGTCGGATGAACACAAACGTTTAGAGGATGCGAGTCTTCCCTTTCACTTTTTATACTTTTGATACTTCTTATAATTTATATTTTTATACTTTTTATACTTTCATACTTTTTATAAGTTTTACACATTTCACACTAACTCATTAGTTAACCGGCTATCAAGCCGGTCACAATTCGAGGCTTCGGTTTCGGCAAGCTCGAGTCACTAGCAGCTGACGCAACGAAATTAATATAAATACACACGCTTTCACGTTGCGACAGATCAGCCGCATGATCCGCGACGGCGGAAGAAGGGACCGCCGCGCGGCGACCGATATGCAAAACTTGGCACGGCCCCGATTAAGGCCAAAGAAAGTAAAACACAGCGCGGAAACGCACGAAAACCGGAACGGGATTTAATGCCGTGCTCGTCCGTCGCGCTGGACGCTAATACATTTTATTAGCCGAGTTGTCCCAGGCGAACGGGAAACCTTCTCCTCCCGTTTCTGCCGTTCCGCGTTAGGCTACAAGCCGCGTTATTCTGATCACACGCGCGTCATTTGGCAGCACCGGTGATACCGGCGCTCGTACAACAATGTTATAAATCTACGTCACCCGGTTACATAAATATTCGCGTTCCTTAGATTATCGGAACGTGCATAACGCGCTAATAATAATATCGACACGTTCTAACGGTACGGGGCACGGATATTTACGCGAGTTGCGTATTTTTGTAAGCCCGGCCGCGAGAACCGGCGGATTTTTAACAACGGGGGTTGGTAAAAAAAATTGACCGATTTTCACGGTTTTTCGTGGAAGCTTCGTAAATTCATAAGTTTCGAAATTCATTATGATTCACCGTAGAAGATATCGTTGTTGTCAAAACGAATATCTATTGTGTGCAAAAAGTATAACTTTGAGATATTGAATAAAATAACGACATTGAATGACTTTTGCAAAATTCGCTATTTCGCACATTTTTGAAAGTTCAACTTATTAACGCTTTAAGTAACAGAGCAGTCAAAATTAATAATTAGTGATTGTTAACAACCAACAGTCAAAGTGACTAATCAGCAACCTTATAAATTTATTGTGGTAAAGCTTCCTATGATTTACTATGATTTTCTGCAGAAAGTATAAATAAAGATTTGTTTTCTATGTATTCAATATCTTTTCATGTAATTTTCAATTTGATCTGTTCGATGCAAATAAGTTCGCTATAACTGTTGATAGTTCTAGCGTTAAGCCTCTAGGGTCGGATGTCCCCTCTGAGGGGACATCGTGATTCGTGCATACTATTTGACTGCCCCCATCAGACTCTAGCCATCAGACTACAATGTTGTTCCGATCAATAATTTAAAGCACAAATTTTAGTCCAAAATTTTTTACATCCCTCTACTTTTGAACATTCAACAGTCGCACACACTTTCAGAAAACAGTTGTATGCAAAACTCGAGGGGATCGACTTACGTTGTAAGACGGTCCAAACAGTTCTTTCTTTTTCCAGAGAAAAATTCGTGGCTTTTATAAACATTAAAATAGAGAAGTAGGGGTTATCTTAGGTTAGTGGTAAGTTAGGATGAGGACAAGGTTCGAAGGTGACTCGTGAGAGTGAAATCATCGGTTATCGGAGGTAGGATTTTGGGATGTTTGCTGGAGTTTAATTTATGGAGGATGAGTAGGTAGTCTTAACTTACAATAATATTATGCTTTGGCATGCAACACTATAACATGATACAAACAACGATTAGTTTCTTCTGTATCAGACGTTTCCTCGTATACTCATCGATTCGATTTCTTCGATACAAATAAACGGTAGGTACTTTAATCGTAGACGATTCTAACGTTCCTCGTAACGAACATCTATTTTTCGCGTTCTAAATATTACGACGCCTCTTTTTCGCTTCGACTTTTCATCGTGCGAAAACATCGATGCATAAACGATCCACCAAAGTCGACGGGATCCTCCCCAGTTTCCGGTCGAAGAATGAACTCGGCACAGATTCGGCTAGGTGACCACTGGCGTTCATTTTTATTTTCAACGCGGACCTTCGTCAATGAACACCTCAGGCATCTCTAAAATTAGAGACAATGTGTTCCGCGTAAAAACCGCTTATCGCTTCCAAGAAGTCCCAAACGGTGGCCAACCAGAGATATTTTCGTTGATCTAGCGCGTTTATCGAACGCGTACCACGACAAAAGACACGATTTCGTGCGCGTGGCTTACGCTGTACGTTTCAATTCCACGTGCACGATAGTGAGTAACGATCGAAAGTAGATAAAACGGAAAAACTTCGACTGAGAAGTGTGAAACATCGTTTAACGACGAAGCAGACAAGGAAACGTCCCTGATAGGGAAACGATTTAGAAACAGGATCGAGAACATTTTTTGGCACGCTTATGTACCATTTTGCATACTTGAATTTCTCACGTAACACAAATGTTACATTATACACATATTGGGGCTATCATTTCAGGGGCGGATTTAAGCTTTTTCCGGTTCTAGGCTGTCATATTTTCACTGAAAATGAGAGATACGGAGAGGGATCGCAAATATTTGAAATATTAGATTTGGAAACACATCCTTTTGTGAAAATCTATTAATCTTTTTAAAAAGTTTTTAACACCATTCTTTCAACAAAATTTTCCTGAAATTCACCGCCTTAGGCTATAGACTGATCAGCCTATACTACATAATTCACAGAGAAAGCAAAATCTCTACGTTACTGCAAATGAAAATAAAAGATTTAAATGATTACCCTCGCCTTCCCTTACCAGTCGGACCTCTTATCACAAAATTCCCCGTTTCACGATAAGAGCTCGCGATAGGAACCCCATTCTTGGTCGAGCTAACGACCAAAAAGTAACGTTCAACGTCCTTCCAAAGAATCTCAACCCACCCCCTTGCACCCCTGCCACGTCACCCTTGATTATCGTTAAACAGAGCGAAAGAAAATCGTGGAACCTCTAAACGCGTTCATCGAGAGATCCATCAAAATTCCTCGGCAGCCTCGAGGCAGACTCGGGCAACGCGATTCGACCGTGTTCCATCTTGATCCCCCACCTCCAACGACTTCTATCCAGAGGGTTTCGACCGTTTTAAGCTTGCTGTTGGTCGAGTTAAGGCACTCTCCAAACGCCATTCCATTTCTCTCGCGGCACGTGGCCGACGCATTTATTTATAAATACCAATGCTACCGAGCGCACACACCCGTTCCTTTACGTGCATCATCGGTCGAAAGCTTCGAAGCTGCTACCCAATACCGTGAAATTTGTAAAAATTTACGTTGGACGTTTCGAATTTTTACTATTGTTAAATGATTACGCGCTATGGAAATTATTGGAGATTAAAGGGTTAAACAGGAATAAATAAAGGTAACTCTTGTTGAGAGATGTGCTTATAACTTAATTCAAATAGTAGAGGGTAGAGGGTAGAGAAAACGAGGGGATAGTGCAATGGCTGAAAAGTGTGGAGAAAAGAAAAGCAGCAGTAGACAAAGAACGTACAAACGATTTAATAATACATCAGAGACAAACGGTATGGATGGATGTGAGGGTATGATTATTTGTAGACCAAGTCCATTTCTTGGACTAAGGTCCGAAATTAATGAATTATATATATAAAGATAACTCTTCTTTTTAAGAATGCACAAAACTTTATTTCTAAAAGAAGGTATATCCTTTTTGAGCCTTACTTCTCGCTGATGCCCTGCTATAGTTTCACAATCTATTGTATTCATTTGAAACAGCTACTTTACTCAGCTTCCAGCGAGGAGATCCCTGTTTGTTTAACGCTATAAGCGCCACTAAAATCCGTTTTGCGTCACCCATCTTGCCGTCATTTCCGTTTTTCAAGCACCTTGCGTCACCGTGCGCGAGGAGAGAGGACACGTTTATTACAGTTTTAGACGCAAGCATTCTTCCTCCATTCTTTCTTCCCACCGTCCTCGCCATCTTCGTTATACGCGTCTGCCACCCTCGTGTGCCCTGCCCTCCGGGGTTAATTAATAGGTGTCGGATAAAACGACCTTCCCGATACACGATACCAAACGATAACGTCGGGACATGATGGAAATAACCAGGATTCGGATGATCTAATTTTGCTTCTGTTCGGCCGCTTTTTCAATAGACCAACGAACCCCGCCAACAACGAACAGTTTTTGAATAAACAAGGTTGATTATCGTTGGAATACTTGGTTGTTTGACGGTGAACCGTGGGAATTTTCATTTGTGACGTACATCGGACAGAAGAAATACGGAGTGGAGGAAAAAGGTGCCTGTATTCGAGCACTTGGGAGGTAATAAACGAATCGAATATAGTTCGAGGCCCGATGCAGCTCGGAAGAACCTTTTCCTCCCTCTCGTATTTCCCCCAACTCTAGAGAACGACGAGGCATCAGGCCTGGAAAACGCGAGTTGGGCCAGATATTCATTGCTCGAGCTTCCTAATGAAACGAGATCCGCGAAATAGAGATGATATATTAAAGTTTACACGGAATACACAGAAATAAATTTATTTTTCTTTACGTCCCCACGCGTTTAACCTTTTCGCTACGGGTGGGTTGCCCGCCGCGCCGCAACGAATCGTCTGGCGAGATTCAGAAAAAGGATCGTCAGTCTTCTTCGTCGAAAGGAACGGTCCATTGTTCGTGAAATGATAAAAGGCGCCTACGTTACTCAGCTTTCCTGTTTGGCGTCCACGTCAACACTAAAACGAAACACGATCGCGAGAACGGACAAAGGAGAGAGGTCGGCCACGAAACCTGATCTACAACAGCGGACAAAAGTTCAAGATCATAGAGTCAATAAAAATAAATAAATAAATTTATAAGATATAGCAGGATAAACAACATTCGTATTTTGTGCTAACCAATAAATGGTGTTCTACCATAATAACAATTAAAATGTACAGTTATCACAGCGAATTTATAAAGCTGCTATGAATCACCAATTAGTCATTTTGACTGCCCTGATAATTCTAGTGTTAAAAGGTTGAATTTTTTAAAATGTGCGAAATTCGAGAGCCCCTTGTATTGGTCTCGCTAGTTTCCTTACATAGTAAATTTTGGAAGCTTTATCCTAGAGAATTTATAAGGCTGCTATGAATAATCACCAATTGGTCATTTTGACTGCTCTGGTAGTTCTAGTGTTAAAAAGTTGAATTTTGAAAATTTTGCGAAAGTCGAAAGGCGCCTGTATTAGTCTCGTTATTTTCCTTACATAGTAAATTTTAGAAGCTTTATCACAGCGAATTTATAAGACTACTATAAATAATCACCAATTAGTCATTTTAACTGCCCTGATAATTCTAGTGTTAAAGAGTTGAATTTTTTAAAATGTGCGAAATTTAAAGAGGTAGAATCAATGGCACAGGAAATAATGGGAGATCTCCCCATTCGGTTGGCTAAGTGTTAAAACAGCATAGTGTTCGAGCGCAGGTAACCCTTGATTTACAGAACTGATCGGTTTCAACAATTTCAATCCACCTGTAGTACTTGTGTCCGCCGATGTAGGTGTCCGCGACAGCTAGATCGGGCGCGTTCAGGTATCTCGCAACGGGAGAAACAAACAGATGAGAAAGAGAGGCCCGTGGGGTGGTTAGTGACGATCCGGTGGAGGCTGCGGACCGAAATACACTCGCACGACCGATTCTCACCAGCACAGCCACGAATACTGTTAAACGTACAGGCGACCACCATCTCAGGCAGTGGCCGCGCTATTTCAGGAGGGCCAGCCAGTGCCATGTAGCGAGACAGGGCCGTAACACCGTGTCTGTTTACCCGTCGACCATCAGTTTCACCGACAAAAATTCGTCCCCTCCTCCACCATTCACTTTACCCTTCGGTTTCACGTGGTTGCGACATCGCTTTAATCAATTGAAAAACGAAATTTCTCTTCGGACGATTCTAAAGTTTTCAACCACCGATTCAGCCGGGTGATCGGTTTCACGGAAACTAGGTGGGATATTATAATATTTCGAGTACGCCACAGAATATTGAAACACTTTTGTACTGTTTTAAAATACTACAACAACATCTTTGACACGCGTATTTTATTGGAAATGATGTTTTAATAGTACTAAATAAAATATACTGTGATTTGAAATACTGTAATGGTTTATTATATAAACAGTGTTCTAGCTGTGATATCGAGAGAACGAAAAGGTGATCATTCGAAACCGTTTGTGCGCTCCAACTTATCCTCGATTTATTCGCGAAATTCAAATATCATCGAACGACGTGTAATAGGTACCTGCTCGGGCAGGAATAGTTGTGATTTACCTAAAAATAAATCCTGGTTTATCGCACCACGTGTCGTTGGACCTGTTAACACTAGATTTACGGAACCCGTCAATTTGACGGGTTTTGGACATCCTTAGCAAAATTTGTAGAAATAATCAGCAATTTTTGCTAAGTTTTATTAATGAAGCGATACAAATATACCCAAATGTATTTCCCTTTCAGTTCTGCATTTTCAAATTCTTTTCGATGTATTCCTTGTCCCTTAATGTATGTATATTGGAAATAGATATACAAGAAATGTCCGTAAATCTAGCGTTAACGGGCGCGCAAAGCTCATGTTCGAGTGGCTGCGATCAATTTTTTAACGGTATCACGATCGCAAACATAACTAGGCACGCGCAGCACGCTGTTGGAAAGAAGGTAGGATCTGGTCGATGAATTTTTCAACATCGAGACTCACCAACGATTATTTTCGCGCCGTATATCCTATCGAGCCTGCGTCGAACGAAAGTTTGGTTAAAAGGCTACGATGGCCGCGATACTTCATGCGCGACGGATATAGGCCAGAAAAAGGGTCTTCACCCTCTGTAACCTGCTCGAACAGGTTGGACTCTCTCTCGTTCCCTCTTTCGCTCGTTCTCTGCTCGCATGAGGAAGCAGAGAGTAAATAGAGAACGGGTCCGGAGTTAGAAGTCGTTTGATAAATAGAGGAACGACCAGCAGGTAAACGTTTTTAAGGAGAGTCGACCTGGGGTGACTACGAACGTGTGTGAGCACTCACACGCAAACACACACACACACACACACGTACGCGGGTAGTTCTTCCAACGCCAATTAACCCTTTGTACTCGAGAGGTGACTGTGAGTCGTCTAACGATACAAACTTCAAAGATTTTCAAATGAAAAATATTTACCAAGATTACATTAAACGTTATTTAGTTTAGTTAAGTAATATAATAAAATTTGCATATACCGCTGCGGACAAAAGCTTAAGACCAAAGGGTTAAAGAAAATTAATTAATTAATTTATAAGAAATAACGGTATAAATAAAATTTGTATTCTGTAGACTGAACCGTTACATAAACTGCAAGATATGCACAGTCGTAACCGGTGTAATTTCTTGAAACAAGACGAATACAGGATTAACCTAGCACACTAATTAAATGTCTCCAACCGAAAGCCCGGCTGTTATCTAAATTCAAGGAACGGGGTACGTTTTACGTAAACGTCGTTTTACCGGAAGCCCATGAAAATCTACCCAGGATGCACGAATAACGCGAATAACTTGGCTTGTCCCCTTGGCGAAACGAAGCAGACTTCAGCCCGGGACGAATGAAGCTGCGATCAGAAAGCGTTTCTGTCCTACAACGGCTGTCGACTCGCACTCGAACGGAAGAGAACGAAACGGATACGAGACGTCGCGTCGCGTCGGACGGATGAAAGAGGCTCGAAAGTCGAAACTACAAAGTGGAATAACGGAAAGGCACGAAATTCGATGCTGCTCGAGCCACGCGAAGTGGAGCAAGCGTGTCGCGCCGTGGTAGGGGCGGCGGAAAAGCGGAGTCGACGGAAATTCAATAACCGGTAAAAGTTTCCGAGGCTGAGGGAATCGTCTCTTTTGCTCTCTCTCTCTCTCTCCCTCTCTCCTCACTCTCTTTATCCTTCTCTCACTCCATCTTCACCCCGTTTCTCTTTCTCACTTTCTCCCGTTCGTATCGTTTGCCGCGCCAACAGAAACAGACGGCTGGTAGACGAAGCTATTAAGCGAAATTAGAAGCTCGACAATAAATAATCTGTCCTCCATGTAGAACATCGCTTTGCTTTCTCTTTTCATTTCGCGCGTTTCCAACCCGCAGTTTCGGTGTTTCTATTTGTTCACTGCTTCTATTCGCTGTATGAGAATTGTACGCGCAAAGGATTACGCAACAGAAGGCTAAAATTTATAAAACGAGTAAATTTGTAGGACCACCGAATATTAAGCTACGAAAATTACAATAACCTGGAGATTGATCTGAGGAATACATCGACAGAGACACCAAATAGGACTATTATTTGACGATAATTATTAGCAAAAATGGTGATGATATGAATAATTGGATCGGTAAAGCCAAAAATCTGAATTTATACGTATTGGCGCGAGACAGAACCGTGAATCATTAGGTTAACCATTTCTTCTTCTCTTATTCGCTTTGCTCACCATCCTTGCTGTTCCTTCGCGACGATCTCCTCAGGTTGCTGGACATTAAGAAGTCGACAGTTCCAAGAGAAAGTTTACTTATTTACAGTTCAAGTTTACTTATTTATTGTTATAAACGGGATCAGGTCCCATTAGTGTAAAGACACTATAACATAATACAATAGTGTTCTGATTTACAGTAATTTTTGCAACATATTTTTGAGGTTGCGCCCATTTCTCGAAAAAAGATGTAAGCGAGCACTTAATTTATTCGCTTTAATAGAGATATAATTTAAGGGGTCAGAATTACCTATTGTGGACTTATAGAGAGCTGGAAGTTGACCCGAATAGCTCGAGCTGGTCGTGAAACGCGTGTGTACCTTTCGTCGCTACCAGCAATTTTAATCTCGAATCCCCGTTAAGATTTTACGGAACTGTCGGCCATGGGATGAGGATTTCTAGGGAAGGAAGCTCGGCTAATTTCCATAATCGAGTTAGAGCTGAAGACGGTGAATAACCATGGCGTTCTTCGGGACAGCAGAGAGCTTCGTTAAGTTTCGCGGGGTGCAACCGGGGGTTGAAGCTACGGAGAAGTATAAACGAAACGCGATTATGGCTGGTTAAGAGACGCTGAAAGGTTCCCGAGAAACGAGCTTCAGCTCTTTCTTGGGCAATCGCAAGGATATTCGTGGATTGTTCCGAGGTAGTCTCGAAATTCAATCCTCTACCAGCGAAAAGATGGTATGAAGAACGAATTTTGTTGGGACATTTATCCGCTCGCTATCCAATTAACCTTTATCGTGGAGTAGTATCGTCGTACGAGTTTCTGAATTTAGCGTGGCCAAGGTTGGGAATTAAATGTAGAAGCTAATTAAACGAATGCTTGATTGGATGAATAAAATTTGTATAAATAAAATTTTTATTCTATGTTAATCAATAAATTGTGTTCTGCCATAATGACGATTAAAATGAATAGATAAACAATATTTGCGAACCATCAAATTATGTTTTACATTGTCCCTTCCGTTTTAACCCTTATAGCTCCAAGTGTTTAAGCATCTCCAATATAATTAATAATATAAATATTGTAATCAAATTACATTACTTTTGAAATGAATAAAAATTGTTTTGAATTATTTTAATATTATTATTTACACGTCATTGTAGCATTTAAAAACTGACACTTAAGAACTTGCAAGTCAAAATATGACGAGAATAAGTTGGAGTTGCCGGTCGATATTCACACTTAAAGGTAGGAGCGTTAAGGGTTAAACTTTTGTCCGTCGCTGTACGCGACGCGGCCAACGGAACGAAGGAAGCGGGAAGTGGCCGAAATTAATTAAAGGAGGGAGAAAGAAGAAGGAGGCACGCGCTTAGACGCGATTTACGGCGCGGCAATTTTGTGGACCCATCGGCAGCCGAAGCGTGTCGAGGAGCACGGCGTGACCCACTTGCTTAAACGCTGGCGAAATAATATTCCGCTTGGAAGGGAGAGAGCCGCTCGTTTCCATATGTACAGCCGGCTGCAATAATGCCGTCCGCAGACTCCATTTTCCCTGGCCCTCTCTCACCCTCTTTCTCCCTCTTTTACCCCAACAACCGTGGTCGAGGCTCTGTGCTTCCCTGAAACGAGGCTGCGCGATCGATCGGCGGACGACGATCAGCCCTCTTCGCGACGACCTCGGTGAACGGATAGATCGCTCGATAAGTTGCGCTGTTCCCTTCCTTTTTTTTTTTCTTATTTTTATTCGGTTGCCTCCGTTGGGAATTGAAGGGTTAAATCAAAAGGTTAAATTTCTGGAACTGAAAACTATAAACCTTCGCAATGAAAACTTATACGATTTCTAAAATTCCAAGCTTTAGATGTCCAGGCTAACGTAGCGAATCTCGAAATGGAGAACCTCAGTGTTGTCGAAGCTAAAAGTTGACGCGAAGTCATCGCTTTCAGCGGATTATTTTCAAAAAAAAAAAAAAAGGAAAGGAAGAGAAACAATCAATCTCCGTCGTGGAAGTAGCAGTCGGACAAAGGGAATGCGCTGCCGCAAACTGTGCACACGAATCGAATCCGTGGAAGGTTGCTTTGTAATCGCGACGTGCACGAGAGACGAAGAAGCCCCGCCGGCTCGTGTATCGTGGAACGACAAACGACGATGCATCGTTGCAATCGCGGCACTTTGTTAATATGCCCGACGAACGCGGAGCGGAGCGGGCTTTGACGATTATTGTGGGCCGGATAATAGAGGGGCTGCGCGGGGCGGAGGAGCGACGAGGAATGGAAACGGTTTCGCGGGACTCACTGCCACTTTGTTGATAATTGCTTCCCACTGAAAAGTATCCGCCATCGCACGCTTTGTTACCCTTCCTAACGAAATACCTTTTTTTTCGGTCGAATTTGCATAGCAACGCAATTAACACTAGAACTACCGACAATTAAAGTGTACTTATTTGCATGGAAGAGATCAAATTGAAAATTACATGAAAAGATACCGAATACAGGCGCCCCTCGATTTTCGCACAATTTGCTATTTTGCACATTTTTGAAAGTTCAACTTTTTATCACTAGAACTACCAGAGCAGTCAAAATGTCCATTTGTCCCTGTGATGATGCTTCCAAAATTTATTATGCAAGGAAAATAACGAGACCAATACAGGTGTCTCAACTTTCGCACAATTCGTTATTTCGCAAATTTTTAAAAATTCAACTTTTTAACACTAGAAGTACCAGAGCAGTCAAAATGACCAATTGGTAATTATTCATAGCAGCCTTATAAATTCACTTTGATAATGCTTCCAAAATTTACTATGCGAGGAAAATAGCGAGACCAATACAGGTGCCCTTCGACTTTCGCACAATTCGTTGTTTCGCAAATTTTTAAAAACTCAACTTTTTAACACTAGGACTACCAAAACAGTCAAAACGTCCATTTGACCCTGTAATAATGCTTCCAAAATTTACTATGCAAGGAAAATAGCGAGACCAATACAGGCGCCTCTCGAGTTTCGCACATTTTTAAAAATTCAACTTTTTAAGCCTTTAGAGTCGAACGTCCCATCTGTGGGTGCTGGACGAAGCGCGAAAACTGTTCCAGGAAACGCCGCGTGGTCGTTAATGACCGGTTTTTACGAGCATCGTCCATCCGGTGTTACATCGGCGGTCTGCAGACGGTCTGCGGTATCTCATCGGCGCGGAATTTACGTTTTCGGCGAAGAGGTGGGCACCCACGCGTCGCAACCCTGGATAATTCCATCGCCGGGCAGCGTGCACGTAACGCGTTTGTTCTGTCGAAAGGCGCTTGCTTACGTGACTCATGGCGGGACGCTTTGAAACCGCGGTCACGTCTTGGCAAAAACAATGCACCTTATTACCAAGTGCGAGCGTTCCTGGGGAGCTTCGTCACATCCGCCCGTATAGCGGGATCGTTCCTAGAACGTCATTTCTGTTATCGACCCCAACAACGTTCCTTAATTTCTAAGGTGACGTCCTGATTCCGAATTTCTAAGGTGGTGTCCCGATTCTTGCGATGATGCCCCTTCCTTGACTCTAACTCCCCTGGTGACGCGATTTGTGAATTACTGATATGCTTCTTCGTTTTTCTTCGTTTTGCTCCCTCTTTGCATCTACACGTGGGCGAAGGCCGAGCGCCTTTTTAAGGGTTTGGAAAATAGGAAGTGGGAGAGAGAAGTGGACAAATTCCAAGGTGGAGGGAAAATGGAGGGAAAGGGAATTTACTGGTAGAAGGGTGGTGATCACTCGGGTGGGTTAGGCTCTGACCCAGGGGATACGCGATGTTCAGGCCCAGACCCCGTGGTAATGAACCAGAGAGGCACATTTGCAGCCGTAAGGGTTAATGTAGTGAAATTCAGTTTTTTATTTAATGAAATATGTTTTCACAAAAATGCATCCCTACCCAAAATTTCACCCAAAGTTCTCGGCGTAACGTCGTAACGGAATTCCTACCGTAGGATACGACCGGTGTGTCTCAAAGTCTGCCGTAGTCAAAGGATTAAGGAAATGTTATTCTTACAACGATTTATTATAACGATAGAAGTTTCTCCTATTTCTTTCATCTGTCCCGCTACAAAGTTATTATCGATCGAAGCATCGATCAGCCTCGAATAATCAACAGAATAAAGCAAGCTAGCAGAAGAGCTAAATGATTAATCGAAGACTGATTTCTTGCAGGCACGTATCAAGGACAATGGTACCATGGCATGAGGCACGGTTATGGGGTGAGGGCCAGTGCGCCGTTCGGTTTGGCGAGCCATTACAAACCATCGAAGCAAGTCAGGGCATCCCTAACGTCCCTGAGGAGTGCGGACGATGGGGGCGCGGTGGCGCCCACGCCGGAACCGACCGACAGAAGAGATCGTCGGGTGGGGGACAGCAGAGGCGGTTTCGTATTGAAAGCGAGAAGCGACAATCCTCCTGCGAGAAGAAAAAGCCTCACGGAGAAGTCCCTGAAGAAGGGAATCCTCTCGGTAAAGCGCAACCCCAACCCACTCCTATTGTACCCTTTCCTCGTAATATCCCTTTCCTGGAAAGACAGAGATGTCTGCCAGGGGACAAACGTTTAAGAGGGGTTGTGGAACTTTCCAGGGGCTGAAAATTCGGAAGCAGAGGAGCACAGGTGACCTGGAGAAACACGGGACTGGGGGCAGTATTAGAAGCAACGCTAGCTCGGCATCGTGGATGTCAACGGAGAGCTCGCAGAGTCAGGCCTCGGCATCCGTGCACACGGACAGCAATGCGTCCTTCGTCATCGAGGTGAGTATCATCGCTACGAGTTTGTTCTGACCTCATGTTCATCCGTCTTACACGGTAACGAAACCGTCACGAAACGATAGCAACCATTACATCAAAAAGGTCTCTGCTAGGTATATGACAATAATAATGACAATCGCTTTATTTTACGGGCTAGTAGTCCTTTAACAGTAAGACGATCCTTCGTTACTGAGAACGTTATACCGTTTTGCAGGACGAGCAAATGGACGCCTCGGTGACCGAGACGTACCTAGGCGAGTGGAAGAACGACAAGAGGACAGGCTTCGGTATATCCGAGCGCAGCGACGGTCTCCGATACGAGGGCGAATGGTTCAACAACCGGAAGTACGGATACGGCGTGACGACGTTCCGCGACGGCACCAAGGAGGAGGGCAAGTACAAGAACAACGTGCTGATCACCAGCCAGAAAAAGAAGCACCTGTTCCTGATCCGCTCGGCCAAGTTCCGCGAGAGGATAGAGGCGGCGGTGAACGCGGCTCAGAGGGCTAGCAAGTTTGCCCTTCAGAAGGCGGACATCGCCATCTCGAGGACAGCCACGGCTCGAGGAAGGGCTGAGCTAGCCGACGCGGCCGCCGAGCAAGCAAGAGAGGACTCAGAGTTAGCCCAGCAGACGGCGAAGCAGTTCGCGCCTGACTTCAGGCAACCGGGCCTGGAGAGGTTACGGAACAGGGAGATACCGAAGTATGTGCCGCCCCCTCAGGACACTGTCCCGGCGAAAAGCATCCTCCACAAGACGGCCAGCGTGGACCAGCCGGGCCCCACGCCCACGAAGAACCCAACCTCGGATGCGACGTCGGCCACGAGCGCCTCTGCGACGTCCACGGCGAGCAACGTGATGCAGTCCATCAGGCGCGCCAGCATGAAGCCTCAAAGTCAGATGATGAGCAACCAGCTGCCCCAGAATCAACTACCGCAGAACCAGCTGTCGCAGAGCGAGCTGGCGAGTCAGGTGACCCCGGCTCAGCTGGTGAACCAGCTACCGATGAATCAGCTGAGCCAGACCACCATGAGCGGTCAGAACCTCTATCAGAGTCAGTACCCCCCGTCGATGGGTCAGGGTCCCGTTCAACAGGCCCAGTACCCTAACAGTATACCGAATCAGTATCCTCCGCCGGGCCAGTTCCAAGGGGGCCCGTACGGGCCGCAGAATCAGTACCCTCTTCAAGGTAGTCCGTATAATCTGCCGCAGTACCAATCTATGAATCCATCTCAGGGCGATCAGTATTTGTATCAGCAACAGCAACCGGGTGGGCCGCAAGGCTATCAGAATATGCAGGCTTATCCTAATCAGCAGGTGACGCTTTCGACCGATTTATTCGAGCTTCCCACGTAGTTGTTAACCCTTTGAGTGCAACGGGCGCGTATATGCGTACCACGAAAGCTACTTGTAGGGACTGTGGACGCATATATGCGTCTAACGAAAGATATATGCGTTTGTCAATTCTGTCGATCTTCCGTTTAATGCAACGCGATTGCGCAATACTTCGTTTCTAATGATCGCATCCCCTAAGAGCGCTCCATCCACGCGGAGTAATTCAGCGGGAGTATTCAGCACTCAAAGGGTTAAACCGGTTTTTAGCGATGTAAAGGTTTCAGTTGCTCCAATCTGAGATTTCACGTTGTTTCAGGCCGCGCTGCCAAGCCAGTACGGTCAAAGTCAGATGAATCAATACAACTCCCAGCAAGTTTACGGGCAACAACAGCAGCAGCAGCAACTACCACCCCAACAGCAGACGCAAATTCAGCAACAGTACCAGCCCGACGGTGTCGGGGACGCGCAACGACCGTCCAGCTCCACGAGTATACGAAGAAACAGCAGAGTGCTGACGCCCCAAGATCGACCCAACACTATCGGGCAAACGTTAAACGACAGGTCTGGTAGAGCTCTTGTAGAAACGAATCGATACGTAAAAACAATTTATCTGGAGATCTCGCGTTCATTCTCGTCCACGAGGAATAAACGGTGGATTGTTTCAACCTGACGAGATTTCATCTGTCGATTTACAGGCTAGATCATTACAAGAGGCCGCCCAGCCGTGATAGTTCCGTAGATCGTTACGCTAGAGCGCATTCCCGATTGACTGGATCGAGGCAGCCGTCCGTCGATAAAACCGTCACGAACCCGCCCCAGGACATGCTCGACAGGTGATTCAGAACGTTCCTTTTTTTTCACTGATGATACTCAAGAAAAACTTTCATCTCAACTTCTTTATCTCTGCTTCGACCTTGCCACGCTACAACGAAGTCGACTACACGATGGCTAGAGCAATTTTAATACGATGGTTAAAATCATAAATTTGTGGTTAAATAATTTTTTTCTGGTAAACATCAATTTCGATGCTTCCAACATTTTTGATCAAGTTTTACACTCTTTTATGTATCTATAAATTTGTTATACGCTTTGAAAGGGCCATAATTAATTATAAATAAACTAGTCGTCGCTCGCGTTTTTTTTTTTATAATGCTTGCTTCAAACAAACTTCCATCCACTATTTTATCTCCTTGGGGGTTGATTTTGCAAAAACGTTGAAACCCGTTTTTTCTATTTTTAACTAAAAAAACTAAATACCAACTTTCCTAGTACTTGCTTCAAAATCAGCTGATTTTCAAACAATCTTTCAACCCCTATTTAATCCCCTTAGAATATCAAAAAATCCTTCCTTAAGTCATAAAAGGAATCCATTGTCCAAATTTCGTGTTTCTAGCTTCAATAACTTAGACTCTGCAATGATGAATGAGTCAGACATTCATGACATATCATTTTATATGTACAGATAAACAAAATAAGTTAAAGGAGTGCGATACAGAGAAGTACTCGAACAATTTACTATGCTACCGCGCGCGTACATAAATTTACTGCAAACTTTCTTGCTCCAGTTTCTGCTAACTCTAATTTGAATTAACGTGTTCTGATTTGCAAATTCAGATCAACCAGAGCACCGAGTGCGATTCGATCAGGCACACCGTTGAACGGATCCGTGGTGGGAAGCGGTGCCGCGACGCCGACGTACTCAGCCTCGACTTCCGGTCAATTCGAGGGCGCGCTTCTGAAGAACCGTAGCCTTGGACAGGACATTCTACCCAGTCAAGGGCAGCCTAAGCGTACGGAGAGCCTCTACGTCACACCCGGACGCGGTCCGACCGCATCCGGTGGCGGTGGCGGGGGTGGCGGCGGCGGCGGGGGCGGTTTGTTGAAGGTGAGTCTTTTTCTATTCACCTTACTCACCGTCCACCATATTATAGATATTACATTTGCATATTCCTGTCTCTCTACTTTGTCACGCGACACCAAACGTCCTCGCACTTGCGTCACGGGCCCCGGAAAGGGAGCTGCGACCCTTTTGGATCTATAGATCGTACGACTGTCACTTTCAACTTCGTCGCCGACGCTTGCAATTAATTTGGCAATCGGTATCCAGGTTGATGGAGGCGAAATTTGGATCGCCTCGCGGAGAATCTGTTCTTCCGTCAACGTCTTTTCCTTGTATCGCAAGATCTCTTGTTATCATTGTCTGTCACGCGGTTGTTACGCGACAACCGATTGAAATTCGAAACACTTCAGGAATTGAGGTATTTGGTGTTCTTTAAAATCGATATCCCCAGGTTTACCATTTTCCGTGCCATTTTTCACAATGCAACAATCTCACGTACAGCTCGAATCGAGGTTTGATATATATATATATATACATCAGAATGACGTCGATATAGATATCCATATCGCAAAATCTCGTTATCTTTGTGTCACCTTTGTAATCTATATGGATCACCGTGTCTCATGTGTTTGTACAAACAAAAATCCGTCCATGCATTCTGTACATTCGCAATATTTTTCAGTACCTTTGTACCTCTACATTATGTACAATTCTATGTGAACCCGAACACGTTGTGCACATCCCCTCGAGCACCACGAATCTTCCGCGCGAACGATCCAAACAGACTCGCAACTTCCATTCCACCCGGTTTCCCTATTTAATAGCGCATCATTAAGACCTTTGCCATGTCTTTGACGACACGAATCGTCGTTTCACCACGATTCCCCCGCGAAGAACGTCTCCTCGAGGACTCGTCCCTCGGAAACTCGCGAGACGCGGCTGAGAAACAAGAGATTCCGCGAAAAAGAAATCGGGAAACACTTCCGTCGCGACGGTACCCTTTTTCGTAGTCGCGAACAGCCGTCATAAGGTTTCGACGAAATCCAACGAGACGCTTTTCCAACAGTGTCGTTCAAAAATACCACCGGATGCTAAACAGGATAACAATCGTTTCGCTGCCACCCGTTCGCGCGCGTTTCCCCGCGAAAGCATCAAGAATTTATAGCCAAGTGTCTCGCGGCGGAAGCGGGAAGGAGAGCGTGCTCTCTCGTGAAAGGAAATGCCTTCTGGTGGACGTAATCGTTGAGGCTAGCCCATCCGAACGGAACCGGCAAAACGAACGAAACGTGGCACGATTTTCCAATCACAGGCCCGCGAGTTTTTCCTTTCTCCTTTGGGTGGCCGCTTTCGATTCTCATCTTCTTTTTTCTTCGATCATCCTGCGTACTCTCTACGCTGTACACTCGTACAGTAACTTTCTGCCTGCTCATTAGCCGCATCGTACGATTTTTCCCCCCATCAACTCCAGCAGCTCGAATGGCTCCCTACGATCGTACTGTGCACACGCGTCTTTTTCTTTCTCTCGCATTCAAGTACCCTGATGTACAGTTGACGTATAGCCATTAGCCGGCGAACGTATTTAATTAGGTAAGCACCTGGATCTTTTCTTTGCTTCGTCCCACCATTATCGGTACGCCACTCTTTTCGTCACGCTAATCAACTTTCTCCACCGCGATTCTTTTCGCCCGAAGATTAACGGTTCCACGGGAAAAAGAAAGCCAGGCAACAATGCCTTCGTCATAGCTTCGTCGAACCTTAACGCTTCCTACGACGAGTCGAACATCAAAACCGAATTCATCCCCTGTGAACGATCCCGAGCCCCTCCGTGTCACAAGTATCAATTCGCAACGATATTAACCAGTACCTCCCCTGTAACCTAAACGCCACCCCACCCGTGGTTTTCTCTATCTGTAACCTTTTTCTTCTCTGTCGATTTGTTTGTCTGTGTAACTGTGTGGCATTTTGTGCTGTGTTCTGTGCATGCCATCCCAGGACGCAGGCCGGACGGTCCCCGCCTTCGCCGCAACGACAAAGGGCCGCGCAACCCTATGAGTATAAGTATTATAAATAAATAATGTACACAAACCACACGCAACGCGATAGAACCGAGAGAACGGAGTGAGAGAGAGAGAGAGAGAGAGATTGAGAGCGAGAGCGAACGAGAGAAGGAGAAAGATTGCACGTCGTGTCGCGGTTTCGCGACGAAAGAATGGAATCGAGACCAGCTTTTTTAAGGGGGTGGTTCGGTGGGGGCGAGTTTCGTGACTAGACCCTGGATTCCCGACGGCGAGGACAAAAGGGGATGCTCGAGGGCATGAAAGGGTTGAGATCAGCCTCCTTCGATCCTATCGGGGTAGAGAGAGCGGCCGTGTTCGTTGGGACTACTTAACGAAGCTAATTCAAGGGTTGAGATCAAGGTGCATCACGATGGGCCACGCTAACATTTTCAGCTTGGTCCACGAGTAATCGTAGAGCCTCCATGTTGTTCGATGTGATAGCGTGTTTTAGTGTTCGTGTAGCGGTTAATATTGTACGCGGGGTGTACGTTACACGGTGGCGTTTCTAGTTAACGCGACAACATGGCGTCCGTGTTTTCAATCGAATCGCGAAGAACGACAGGAGATCTAGGGTCTGATCGCGGATTACCGATACATGGTACTTCGAGAAAATAATAGGATTGACGATCTACTAATTTTGACGTTAATTATTCCTGAGATCGTTCATTTAACCTGCTGAGAATTACTTTCTTGTAACGCAACGTAGTATTCAATTTCGAGTGCATCTTCAATTATTACAAAATCAGAGATTACTGAACATTGGAATATTCGACGAGGAATGGAAAATCGTGAAAAATTAAATCTGCTAGCGAATGGACAAGTACCGCTTGCTTTTTAGTCGAACGTTTATGTAGCGCCGCGAAGTAGGCAACCGCACTAGACATTCCTCGTAAGAGAAAACAGCTGTGCAGAAATTGTTCCATAAGTTAATTAACCCTTTCCAGAGCTGTGTCAATGTGAAAGGAATGTAATTCGGATAAAATGAACGATTTCTACTGAAATAATTAACGCTTGATTTAATAAAATCGTCGATCCCATCGCTTTTTCAGACGTACCACGTAGTTTCAAGGAGCTTCAACGAACACTCGTAAGATAAGCAGCACTCGAACGTTCCACCCTTCATCGTCCAATTGTTAACCGTTCGTCCCAAAGATCGTTCCATTGCACGATTCCTCGCCGTTTCGCGAACGAACGTGATCCAGAGCAGAGCGAGCAAAAATTTCGTTCGCATCCATCGTCGCGACCGTTCTGATCGCTCGCATGCAAATAGCTTGACGCTATAATACTTTAACCCTTTACTCTCGAGAGGCGATTATTAGTCACCAAACGATGATTTCGCAAATTTTCAGACTTCAGTTAGTCCGTTTATCAGTCAGACATCGGAGGTTAACGCTTAGAACTCCTGACGATTAAAGTGTATTGATTTGCATGGAAGAGATGAAATTTAAAATTATATGAAAAGATACCGAATGCATAGGAAACGAATCTTTATTTATACCTTCTGCAGAAATTTTGGAAGCTTTATCATAATAAACTTATAAGGTTGCTATGAGTAATTACCGATTGATTGTCACTGTAACTACCAAGACTAGTCAAAATGACCAATTCCGTAATTTTTTATGGAAACCTTGTAAATTTATCGCGACACCTACACCCTTGGAAATTTACTGTGATATTTACTGTAAACATTACGGTTTGTTTCCTTTGTATTAGGTATTTTTTAAATATGATTTGCTATGAATAATCACCGGTTAGTCATTCTGATTGCTCTGGTGCTACTACTTGTATTAAATAGTCGTATATGCAAATTTTAATATACGACTTAACTAAGCTGAACGAAGTTCAACATAAGCGAATCTTAGTAAATATTTTGCACCTGAAGAATCTTTGAAGTTAATATCATCAGAAGACTAACCCTTCGCCTCTCGAGCGCAAAGGGTTAACACGTATTACGGGTTTAGCGAACGTCGCGGCTCACGGTTTACACAAGCACACCCTGGGCCGACGTGTTAACGGAAACAGGGACCGGAACCGTTGTTTGGTATGCGCCGTGAAGAGAAAATATTTTCAGACCGACCATTTAGTCCCGACGAAAGCGATCGCGTGTGCGCCAGACCGGGGCATTAGGGTAAGGTTACAACGGGAACGACGTCTTTGAGCGACGAAGCACAGAAATGTTGTATAAACGATCGTGAAAGCGTCTCTAGTTATGCAACGGGGGGAACGAGCGATGAAACAGTCGCTGGAGAAAGGGAAAAGAAAATTGTAAACGCTCGAATGATTCATCGTTGGCTTGTCCAGGATGGACAACGTGAGTCACGAGCGAGAACGTCACCCAGGTTGAATGCATCGACTCGTCGCGAAAATCCTCGCTGCAAATCGAGAACTGTTTGCTATGCTATTGGATGGTTCTGTTTGCCTGACTTCTGTCAAACGTAAATCGTCGTCGCGACGATTCGACGTGCACTGTTCGTAGCCTTGCCCTAACTCCGCCAGGTCTCGAAATCCTCATGGTGTGAAGCTCTAGCGGAGTGAAGGAACTCGTACCTGGTCGTAGATTGTTATTAGCTACTGTGTAGATAATTCGCGTGGGCGGTCGACGATCGGTTAACCCTTTCAGCCGAAACAGCTTTGTTCGTTTCGCTTGGTCGTCGAACAAAACACGCGAAATCCACGCGGAAGCTTCGCGCAACGAAGAGAATTGTCTTTTCCGAACGATGCTCGATGGAATTGCAGGTGTCCAGGCTGAAAGGGTTGAATCGAGTTTGGGGCATTGAATGAAACGAACAAGCAACGTTCCTTCCGCCTTCTCGTCAGAGACAGAATTATTTTTCTATAAGGAGCACAATAGACGTAGCGGAATGGATGAAAAACGAATATTTATGAGACTTTTGCCGGCCGATACGTAACGGTCTGTGCTCGAACTTGCCGATATTGCGGTTCGCTCGATCGAACGATTCTTCTTTTCTATCGAACAGCGTCCACAGGAAGGTGATTTGGTTCTTGTGGTACTTGTGGAGACCTCTAACGGAACGCAATATCGGACGACGGCACAGAGGTGTAGACAGGATTACCAAAACGTTTATGCTGTTAAATGTTCCAAGAAGGAAACGGATTTCAGGGGACAAAATTAGACTTCCCCCTTTTAAACGCATTGACCTACTCGAACGACGATTCGGAACACTTGTACTTTTTTTCTGCTTTTTTTTTTGTCTTTCCATCTTTTAACACACTCGCTGACCCACGTTGAGGCCGCACGATGGGACCTAACACGCCTAACGCGTGAACAGTGCTCCACGAGGGTCGCCCGATGCGACTACATTGATTTTTCCTCCCCTTCCGTTCAGTCCAACCATCGAAGTAGCGAACACGATCGACCGATCGAAAACCGGAAGTCGAACAATCGAGGGAAACGAGCACGCTACTATCCACTGACAACACGCACAGCAAACGATTTCAAGCACACACACACACACACACACATACTCGTATACATACACACACGCTCATGGTGTTTACGTCCATTTAATTAAGCGAAGTAACGTGAAATGATGTTACGTCCATTAATTAAGCAATCCAAGGAACCCGGAAGGTAAGGTTCGCGCGGCGTGGAGGCGGGGACCGGTTTCTTTGCGACTTTTCTCTCGCTCTATACCGTCTTTGGCCCTGTCACTGCTACTATCTTTTTCTCTCTAACAAGCTTCGAACAACCCCTTTCTCTCTCTTTCTCTCTCTCTCCCCCCCACCACCCGTCGTCCCTCTGTCTACGCTGTCTCGACGACAAGACAACCCCTTCGCTCCCGTCACGAGCCTCCGTCGACGAGAATCTGTCTGTCGTTCGCCATCGTCGGGTGTTGATTGTGATACCACCGTCCCCGAATGCGTTCCCTTCGACCCACGCACGAAAGAACGAGTCACGTTTCTCAACCCTTTCGTTCCACGTTCGAGAACGTCGACCAGGTTGGGCGAGCATTCGACGAACGAAGGAATCGACCAGCAGGATCTCTCTTAACTAACCCTCCACCTCCACGCCGCTTGTTTTCTCCTGTTTTCTCTGATCAGATACATTATTTTTCTAACGCATGCTTCTATGACGTAGCGTCACTCTGTAAAGTCTAATTACGATAATTATATAATGTACCAGTTCCATGCAACACGGCATATATATATATATAAATATACATACACGTATACACGCGTATACACGTTAAATATATACATGATATTTCGTAGATATAAGTACAAGGAAACATGTCTAGTAGTGTGAGACGATTATTGTTTAAGCGGTAATATTGTACGAACGAACGACGATGATAACCCTTTCGAGATGACGAGTTATGGTTGACCGCGCGATAACCCTTTCACGGTTTCACGCCGATGACGCTGGAAAACGGGTGAATTTGTGATCCAGGAGATTAAGCTCGGCGATAATGGGATTATGAAAGGTTCGATCCTTTGCCATTGTGATGATTTATCGGTAGGGAGTAATTCGACGTGATAACCCCTTTCTACGATTAACGAAATCGTGCTCGGTAATGATAGAGTTACTAGAAATTCAATCTGGTCCCGGTTGCTGGACGTTCATTAATATAATCGTGATTAATTACGTGATGTAAACGACAAAAACGTACCGTTACTGTCCTCGAAAAGTACTAATAACGGGTTATACAAAATTGCACGTTACGATAATTGTGTAGCTATCCGCGAGGCTTCTCGAAGGGGTTGATCATTGTCACTCAACAAGCACAAATGTCGGTACCAAACGTGCATTATGAATACGTAAATTTAATTCTCGACGTACCTCTGAACAAACACACGTACTCACAGTACATACACATACATACACACACACACACACACACACACGAGACACCTCTCGTCAGCGTAGAGCGACGCAAGGAAGCGTAACTTTGCGCATTAGGTACGACCCCTATGTACACCGACTTCTCACGTGTATATATGTATATACACACACGCATACACGTACACGTACAGAGAGACACGTAAAATGTATATCAGGATTCTCTATTTTAATCGCGGTTTTTCACAGTACAATTACGAACGCCTTTGGTGCGCCACGTTGAATTTCTTAAACATACGATACACCGTTCAACCCCTTAAGGACCAATATTGTATTTAACACGTCGCACTCGAGTAATTACGCGTGTATAGGACATTTTTTTAATGAATTTCGCGGAAATTTAAAATCGGTAAAATCGCGACAAATCGTAAACTGCTTAGTTTTTCTCAACGAAACCCTTTTTATTTTTCACTTAACCCTTTCGCTCTGATAATACTCTTTCGCTAGATTTAATTGTTAATGACTAACTCTTTGTACCCATTAAATATATTGTTTATATATTTTATATAGAAATCATGAGTATATTGTTTAAAAAAAAAAAAATTCCTTTTCTTCCGAAATACTGTCCACGCGCAATGTGTACACTTTCTGTACACAAGCAAGCCAAATCACCGTAGCGAAAGGGTTAAACATATGCTCTATGATTATTTAGAAAAAAAGACACTATTTTGAATGCTATTTTTTTTTATCGTAAAAAAAATTTTATCTTTCTTTTTTTATCTGTCCAGTGACAGACTGCAAAAAACGTAAAAGTACATTTCCTGCATGCAATGTGTTAATAATCGTCAACTCGTTCAATTTATGTTGCTCAGTTTTGCATTTGTAACACCATCGTCAAGCAGAATTACTGAATTATGAAATTTTCTTTCGTAACCCGAGTTCCAACCTTCCGGCGTTTCGATATCCGAATGGGTGCAAAGGCTTAAGTAATTATAGTTGAAAATTTCACTGTCGTTTAACCGAATGAATTTCAATACGAGCAAATTCCGATGTAATAAATTAATGTTAGCCCACTTTGCACTTAGAAATTTTTGAAAGTGATACTATTATATGACGAAGACTCGTCTCTTAACACTATTCCTACCACAACCGATCAAATGACCGTTTTTAAAATTTCGATTAAAATATCATAGATGCAACGTAATTGAATCGCCTTTAAACCTTAGATTTTTTCTCAAATATAAGTATAACACATTTTTGAATATTCACTTCTTTTTTCATTGTTTATTTTTTGAGAAAAATTTGTAGTCTGTCTTAGTGTTAAGCATAAAGAACTGAAAGGCAATGATAAACCGACCGAAGAAACAGATGTTGTAATTTAATATTGGTTCTTAACAGGTTAACGAACAGAGGACAAATACTTTTTCGACGAAGTTTGTTAAGGATACAAAAAAAAAAAAGAGAGCGAGAGATAATACCCATTTCGATGAAACATAATAAGATTACCAAGTAACAATATTGAATTCTAACGCGTTGCACGTTGCTCAAAGTTGTACACCCCCACCCGTGGGTGATTAAGCGTTTGTACGAAAATTTTTAACCCTTTCTACGCGAACGTGAGAGCTTTTTTGTACACGGAAGAGAAAAAGACACTCGTCGGGGTTTATTTCGAACGGAAAACCGTTCCGATTCAACGTGGTTGCAATTGTACCTCAACAACGGTCGTGCCTAAAGAAACGAGACGAAAAAAATTGTAGGGAAAAGAGGAAAACGGTTGAGAAAACGGAAGAAAGATGATTGCGACCTAAAGCAGTAAAGACGAGATCGAATGAAACCTGGAACCTTGAACAACGGACGAGAATAATTTGAAAGGTGAAAGCTCGTTCGGAATTGAATCTTCCCCCTATCTGTCCCAAGTTCCTTGAACCATATTCGAACGCTATTTTTTATGCGAAACAAGTCGAAGCTAACGTGGGGGTAGTTCAAGCGCCAAGAAGCTTTACGAAAGTGTCTTTCCACGAGAATCCGGGATGCAACGCGATTCCACTGGGTACGGCACGAACGTTGAAACTTGAGCATTCTCTCGTCGCTATACATTCAACGAAGAAAACATAGTACTGTAGGATGCAAATATCGTTCATATACTTATTTTTGTCGTCATTATGGTAGAACACTATTTATTGATTAGCATAGTGTACAAATTTTATTTACACTGTTATTTTTCATTAATTATTTAATTTATTCTCTTTGACCCTTTGGTATTAAACTTTTTTGTAAATATTTCAACGCAAAGAGTGAGCCATTTCGAATTACACTTACATTCAATCGCGTTTCTCTTTAATTCGTTTAAATACAGTGACTGCAAAAGGTCTAGACACGAACATGTTTCTGTTCAAGCATCGACAAGGTTCGAGTAACGTTAAATTTCCCGACAACGGTAATTTTGTGAGCAAAATATAACATTTATTTATTTATTCACCGGTGGACATCTAATAGGTGAGTGAGTTAGCGTACAGACGGCGTTCAAATGTAATTTTAATATAAATAAATAATTTTAATACCGTTATCCGCGCGGTGCAATCGCTATCGGCTTTACGCGAAAGTTTTCGTGGCCGATAAATTGGCTCTACCGATTTCAGTATTTCCCTAGTGCGCACCTTTCCAGTCGCTGTGTCTGTATCGACGCGCGAAACGAAAGATGCTCGATATTCCGTTTGCGACGTGTCCCGCGGGAAAGGAAACACCAGTGGGGAAGGAATGATTTGTGAAAGACGCTGAACAAGGTATACGTGTACCTATAACGAGAATTTCACGTAGCTAACATATTTTAATATAAAAGACGACGATTCGTAGTGTTGTGTTAGAGAAGAAACAACAGTAGTAGTGGGAGAGAGTCCTTAGAGGAAAACAGATCGATAGGCGAGAATAGCCGATGCACATACATGTACATGTACACTTCAACGGGGTATATAACTTCCAGGTTGCATTTCGAGGAACGATTTTACCTATATACATTATTATTATATATATATATAGGGAGAGAGAGAAACTGTCGAGGGGGGAGGGGCTAAACTTGTTAATTACACAACGACATTAAAAAACGTTGGTTCGATGTATTGGATGTATTTATGTATATGATGTAAAAGCTGTTATTGGACGACAGATTAAAGCATGTCGATTAGGAGAGGACGTGTCTAGTATTCTGAGACTATGGAAATCCCCGAACAATTCCTTGACCTTTCGACAAAATTAATTCTGATGAGCTCATACAACGCGAACATTGTTTTTTCGATTTGCTTTCGTTTGGCTTTCATGCATATGTACGTACAGTAGCGGACAAAAGTTTAAGACTAGAGGACAAGGTAGAGCATAGTTTTATGGTCAGCATAAATATTGTCAAATATGTTTATTTTTATCGTTATTACGATGGTATACTATTTATTGATTAGCATAGAATGGAAATTTTGTTCCTCGTGCTATTCTAGTAAATTAATACATTTATTTTCGTCGAACGTGTTTCGTCTACGCAAACTTTCGTCCGCTACTGTACATAGTCGAGTCGGAGCAAACAACAGCAATAACAGCAACACCGATCCTCGGTGACCATGTACATATGTTGATCACCTTATGTATACGGTGTTGATGATGCTTAATTTCTTTTTTCTCCCTCTTTTTTTCTTCCCTCTTTTTTCTTTACACGTGTTTGGAAAAAAACAACATCGGTGATCTCTGATCACCAATCGGGTTACTAGGAAACACCGACAAATATTTTGACGAGCTCGAACGTACAGTGTCATATTTTGATTCGCTCCTCTTCTGGTTCCCTCCTTTTTTTTTTTCGCACTTCAAGGCGAACAACACCGATCACCGGTGACTAATCGAATTATCAGCAAGTGCGGAAAAATATTTTGATTAGCTTGCGCGTGCACGGTGTTGCTTTTTCTTAAATTACGTTTCCATATTTTTCTGCGCTTCAGAACGAAAGAAATGCGTTGTTGCAGAGCGCGGCAAAATATTTTCACGCTTTCCTCTACTTTTCTTTTCCTTGCACCGTCGAAGAACCGTCGTCGAGCGATAAACAAGATTTGATATCGCTTCGCGTACTTCACAGTGCATAACCAGAGCCTTGAAACGTTGCGAGACAACAAGGTGTCGAAACACAGCTATTTTTCACGCTCGATTGTTCAGGAATTCGGCAAAAGACAGATAATCTGTGTTTCGTATGCAAATAAGGGGGGGATTGAAGAACGGATAAGAGAGCAATTAAAAGGAATTGAATAACACGAGCAGATTGTTTTTTTCTTCTCGTTCGAATTGAATTTTTTCGTTACGATGCAACAAAATTCGCTGGTTTTAATTGGTCTTCAGGGTCGTGCCAAAGAACCATCGTGTGTGCGTGTACACATAATATACACACGCACCAAAATGGTCGCCGCTCGCCGAGACAATACGTATTGGCGTGGAAACAACACGATATTTTCGTAGCTCGATCCGAGGGAACGGACGAGAAATAGCCGGCTTCTGAAAATTATCCTCGAAAATTAGCGAAGCGCTTCTCAGTGAGTCACTGCAATTTTACAGAACGCAACTCTTCTCGACGAAAAAGTGGAAACAACCAGCTAGACGCGAGGACAAAAGCATTGCGATTTCTTGTAAAAATGAGGGAAAAAAAAGAAAACAAAATTTTAATTTTATTAATTTTAATTTCACGGGTACAAACTCACTAGTGTGTACATAACAGAATAAAAAGTAATAATAATAGCTCAACTAAAAATGAGAAGATTGAGCACAGTAAAGAAATCTATTAAACTAGATTCGAGATAAGACTCGAGATAATTGAAGATTAAGTTTAAAAATGAAAAGTCAACCTTACAATTTGCTTTGTAATCTAAATTTTTGCGATTCAGTCGAAATACGGTTGAAAGCAACTAGTAAAAGCTTTTCTAGTTATTAGCCGGATGCATTATAATTTGAAAACTGTTGAAAACATTCAAACTTCACAATTTTTAGCGCGAACGAAAACCGTATAAACGATGGATCACGAATACAAAGTATTGTGGGTAACAAGGAAAGAATGGATGAATGTCCTGTGAAGAAGTGAAAATAAATTCGGGAAGATTAAAGGCTACTAAAGTTACTCTACAGACTGACGGTACTTAGCCGGTTGGTAGTACTTAATCGTATTAAAATAACCGTAAAATGGTTGCCGGCTCCCTGAAATATTTATAAAGCGTCGATGCGCGGCTCGATCCTGATTACACGGCATAAACAAGAGATTTGCAATGCAGAGCGTGGCGAAGCCTCTGGAAAACTGCTTTGCACTTTTACGATCGTTTGTTCCGTGCCATGGTATCAATGGTATCGACCCAGCGAGTCAATGGCCTCCCGGGATTAATTATTCGTTAATTAGATACACGATCGTGAATAACAGCCGCCGGATGTCCATCGGCGTTGCCTGCGTTTTCGCGCACGATCGCGAGGAATCGAAATCCTGTCTGTTGAAAGAGAAAAACAGGAAATGGGAATTGCCGTCGCAACGATTACCTTGATCAGGAATAAAGTGGCCACGATAACGCCGTGAAATCGCGTCGATTAACGAAGGCTGATTATTGTTGCACCATGACGACGGGGATTAAAACTCGATTATTAATTGACCGAGAAAATAAACATCCGACACGCTCAGTGGGCTACGATACGAACGCGTGAACGTGATCGTTCTCCATATTGCGAAATATTCGGTAATTCTCTGCGATGTCACGCGACATCGTCTCCGTATTCTTTTTAAGCTTTATCCTGTTCCCGTATCGCTGCAAAACGGTGTTTCCAATGTTTATCTACTATTACCTCACTTTCGCAACTATTACGTTTGCCGGCATGTTATAGTACGGCATTTATTAATTTATTTATTTTATTTACGGGTAAATTACCCTTTGATATAAGATAAATATTTTATTTTTACTTTATTTTATTAATTTTACGGGTATAAACCGTAATACACTAGTGTGTACATAATAACCGTTAATAAAGTTATTATTATTATTATTATTATTATTATCGTTTTAGGATTCCATACTCGTTAATGAAGTTATTATTATTATTATTATTTCTTTTTTAAGGTTCCACACCAGTTAATAATGGTGTTGTTATTATTATTATTATTTCTTTTTTAAGGTTCCACACCAGTTAATAATGGCGTTGTTATTATTATTATTATTATTATCATCTTTCTGGGGTTCCATACCCGTTAATAAAGTTATCATTATATTGTTATCGTTCGATTGGTCCGCGAAACATCGGGATCGCAGCGAGGCGCAATAAAGAAACAGGAAAGCACAAATAAAGTGGGCCGAGCCCCATTTTGGCGTGCGAGGATTAACCGCAAGCATGAATTCTCGTAAACCTCGATGAATTTATTCGCATGCCAGCCACGTGAATCAGACAACGCGAATTGCGAGTTCGACTTTATTTGCGTAACGATATTTCCGGTCGAGTTTCGGCCGTGAACGTCCCCGAAGAATCTTCTCCGACCGCCCCTGCGTCATCCGAGCCGCCATCTTTATGCATCAGCTGTTGCTCGGGCCCGCAACCGTTCCCCGTTCACGCTTTATTAACCGGTTTAACACTAGAACCACCAGAACAGTCAAAATATAACAGTCAAGTCTTATAAATTAACTGTGGTGAAGCTTTCAAAATTTACTATGATTTTTTACAGAAAGTACAAATAAAGATTTGTTTTCTATGTATTCAATATCTTTTCATGTAATTTTCAATTTGATCTCTTCCATTCTAATAAGTACACTATAATTATCGGTAGTTCTAGCGTTAAATTGAATAGATTGGAGAAACAATAACGCTATCCACGCAAAACATTTCGACCTAGAATATTCAACACTCAAAGGGTTAATACCCTATGAGTTTGAAAACTTGCAAAATTATCATTCGGTAACCGACAGTCACCTTTCGAGTGCAAAGGGTTAAATTTCGCCGATCAAACGCGAGCTAGCCTGAGCTGAACCGGCTTCCGCTCCCGTTATCCCATCGACGACGCGTTCGCCAACCGAGCTAAGCCGAAGCGTTCTCGATCGATTCGCCGAAAATAAATGACGCGTGCCGGTGGGAATCCAAGTTCAATGCTGAAACAAAAGCAAACAGGCTCCTTTACGTCGCGGCCAGGTCCGAACCGAGCAGCCCTCCGTTGGATCAACATCCGGCCCCCGGTGAACGGGGCTCGACTAAAAATACCGATCGATGGCTATCGTCGTCCGATACGCACGGTGCAAGGCATGCGAAAAACTGACGGTTCCCCGAGAAAGAAGCCTTGTCCACCTGAAACGGCTCCGAAATAAAGCACGAGGCACCTTCTTGAAGACAGGCGGCCATAAATCAGCCAGCGACGGATCGACAAGGCTCTGGCATCCGTCGTCGATTCACAGGCGTGAGCGTCGCGTCGCGACGCTGCTCGTCGATGCTATTTCGACGTGAAAATAGTGGGGCGTCCCTCTATTTCGGTCGAACGAGCCAGGGCCGTTCAGTCTGCGGCCTGGCTTCCTCACCAGGAGGCCGCGGGTCCGAATTTTCATCGTTTTCACTGTGGTGCACGACAGAAGGAGAAAGAGAAAGAGAGAGAAAGGGGGAGAAAAAGAGAGAGAAAGAGGAAAAGAAAGACTGACTTTCGGTGACACCTGGAAAGGAGGGTGAAACTTCGCATCGCAGCACTAAGAGAAAAAGAGAGAGGAAAAGGGAGAAAGAGAGGAAGAAGAACAGAGAGACTTTCACTGAAACCTGGAAAAGAGGGCGAAACATAGCATCGCGGCGCCGAGAGAGAAAGAGAGAAGGAAAGGGGGAGAGAGGGAGAAAGAAAGAGGAAAACAGAGACTATCGGACCGCGTTCGAACGCTAGCGGCGACGCTAAGGAACCCGGTCGAGATGTTTGGATAGACGAAGTGGCAGAAGGTGGAATCGACAGGTGCTTCGAACGAGTTCGAGCTTCGTGCTGTAGACGGTGAACCTTGCTTAAGGGTCTTTCAAACGGATTTTCCACCGGCGGGGCAAAGATGTTGTGGTCGGAGCCCGACGAGGAAGAGGAGGCGCTACTGTGCAGCCCTGCGCTGATGGCCAGGAGGGCCTCGGAGTCGTGGATCGTCGCACCTCCTGTGGAGGTATGGAAGCAGTACGGCCAGAAAAAGATCTCACCCATGCATCCCACGCGACGAGCCAATTGACCAGCGTAGTGTTTGCTTAGGTCGAGGTCAGGTTGCAGGGTAAACCTGACCTGTGTTTCCGTTAGGTCTCTCAGCGTTCGACTTGATCGGTTGCTCATGCAGCAGCTAATTTATCCTTTCACGGTGCGACAAAACTATGACGAATGTAGAAAGGGTAGCTTAAACGTCGCGAAACTAACAAAATTTAGTAACAAAACTAACCTAAGACCTTGTTTTCTAAATTCAACGTACACCATATTGTTCACTCCCTTTTTGTTTCTTTTTCTACAACTTCTTTGACTTCTCCTGATCAATCACTTCAATCCACGGTTAACGATTACATCTCGGTTGAATGAAAGCTGTATAATTAAGAGAAAGCGTTTTTATCAATTTCATCAGTACCTGTAGCTTAATTTTCGAAAGAAGAACAGTAGCGTTAAACCGTGGAAGGGTTAAGCTGCGCAAAACAGAAATTTGAAATTTTCCTGGAACCCTTCGAAGCCTCAGAATCTAGAGCGTAACGAAGTGTTTCACGCTCGAGAGGTATCAGCTGCTTCGGATTCAGCTCGAATCGCACGCAAATAGATAAGAAACGACCGTACGCGAAGATTACCACGGTACAAATCGCACGATAAGCTTGGCTATGTATCGTAAGAGGGGCAGAGGGTGGGAAGGGGGTTGAGCCTGGGAGAGTGCATCGGGAATGAAAGCCGAGCTTTTCCTCGGCGAATGCATTATCGGTGCAATTTACAAGGGAAACAGCCTCGAAACCTCGGCACGGAGGCCCAATGACCCGTGACAATAGATACAACCGCGCAATAAGACGAGTTGTATTGCGATTGGAGCTAATTAACGATATCAGAAAGAATTATCGCGGAAGGGTGCAGGAGCGCCGGTCTAATTTTACGCCCACTGAAACGTGGAAAACGATTATCGTTCCGCAGCGAACGTTCGATCCGCGATTTAAATTTTAAATTCAACCTGGACACAAACATTTGCATTCCTAATTTTAAATGTAAATTCAAGCTTACTCCTCGGGTAAACCATTTTTTACGCATCGCTTAACCGGACAGACACGACACAGAGGTTCGGGTTAGGCTCGTCGCGTTGACGGATCGAAGGGAAAGAACGGAAATAATTTTTTCGCTGAAATTCAACCTGAAAAAGGAAAACTTGCTCGTTCCACGGCTCGATATAGTTACGTTCAATTTTGTTGGATCATCCGTTGCGTCAGATGAGAACCGCGAAGGCCTACAACGATCGATCACGTCGGTGTGCATGACACGCACGTTGGTAACGAGGAAAAATCAACAGCTGTGTAATACAGCATAGTTCGATCACATTTATCGTTTCTTATCGGCTCTCTTGGCGAACGGGTAAAAACCAGAGTCGAAGGTCAACGCATCGCGTCAACCGGGACTAGAATTCACGGCCTTTGCATCGTTATTACGTGCGATTACGAGCGAGGCTGCACGTTTTGGAACCGGTCCAAGGATTCCTTGCCTTTCTCCCTTCGCCGCCCTCTTTTCTCCGCTTCTTCAAAATGTGCAACTAATGAACACGTAAACGTCCCCGGAGCTCGACGCCTCGCCAAACAATTTCGTGCGGCCTCCCGACGACGCTCCGACGCTGCGACCTTAAAGCCGTTGTAACCGGCGAGCCTTAACCTTAACCACTGTTAACGATACCAAGCGTAACAACGAACTCGTACCATTGTTATCGTTATCAAATGTACGCCGAGCTTCTCTCATATGCTTGTAATTCAATGATATTGAAAGGCATCGTTCGTTTATACGTTTCTTTGTAAATCTACGTGTTTACGAGTCGGTTATCTAAACAGATAGCGAAGATACCTGTTCTTCGCCAAATGGAAACAATGGAGACCTGCACAGGCGCCCTTCGACTTTCGCACACAATTTGTTGCGGATAGTGTGTGTGAATGTTGAATGTTCGAAAGTAGAGGGATGTAAACCAAAAAATGCACCAAAAGGTGTGTTTTAAAGTATCGATCGGAAAGATATTGTAGTCTAATGGCTAAATTCTGATGTACCCTGAGAGAGGGCAACTCAGTAGCCTGGTCGATTCACGATGTCCCCTCAGAGAGGACATCCGACCGCAAAGACTTAAAAAGTTGAATTTTTAAAAATGTGCGAAATAGCGAATTGTGCGAAAATAGAATGTACGAAAGTCGAGGGACACATTGTACTGTTGCTGATCTAATATCAAAAGGAACAGGCTTTTTCTTGAGTATTTGCTTGGCAGCGATCAATAACAATTTCAAATCCCGCTAATCATCATGACCTGCGATTATCGCTTACTGATTTATAACATTCTGAATGTTAAGAATCGAAGCCAAAGATTTACATGAATTAGTATCGATCGCGTTTGATACGGCGAGTTGATTGAATTGTGGTTGGAGATTTAAATTGCCGAATTTCCGATAGAGCTATCTTTAAGACAGTTTGCAAAACGCCTTTTATCGGTCACACACAACAGACAACACGCGCGCGTATAAGCGAATATGTGCGTCCGTAGAAATAAGGCTTTACGCGATCGATCGCGTTCTCGAGGACCACCTCACTCTCTTTTTTCCTCGTCTCTTTTCTTCGTGCAGGCGATGCCCGCGGCGGCGGTGTCCCTTCAGCGAAAGAAATCACTGCCGGATGTGGCACAGCCTATTCAGTTGACAGCGACCGCGCCGTTGTCCAGGGAGGAAGTCAGTGTCCTGAGCAGCATGAGGAGGGAGGAGATCCGCAGGCAGATCGACGAGAGCGAAAGGCTCAGAGCGAATCCTCTGCTGTATTTGGTCAGTCCTCAGGTGAAAGTGAGTATCCGAGTTGGCGATTCGGTGAACGGGAACGTTAAGAGAAACGGGACGTTGCAATTTCAAGTTTTCAAATTCAAGAATCCAACGTCTAACATCCAAAAGTCCAACCCTTCAAGGTTCAGAATCCAACATCTCTGAGATCCAAAAAGCCAATCCTCCAATGTCCAAGATCCAACATCTCTGAGATTCAAAAGTCCAACCCTTCAAGGTTCAGAATCCAACATCTCTGAGATCCAAAAAGCCAATCCTCCAATGTCCAAGATCCAACATCTCTGAGATTCAAAAGTCAAACCCTCCAAGGTCCAAGATCCAACATCTCTAAGATTCAAAAGTCCAACCCTCCAAGGTTCAAAATCCAACATCTCTGAGATTCAAAAGTTCAACTCTCCAAGGTCCAAGATTCGACATCTGAGATCCAAAGATCCTACGCTCCAAGGTCCAAGAGCCAACATCTGAGATTCTAAAGTCCAACCCTACAAAACCCAAGATTCAACATCTGAGATCCCAAAGTCCAACCCTGCAAGGTCTAAGATGCAACATTTCTAAAATCCAAAAGTCCAACCCTCTAGGGTCCAAAATCCAACCTTTCAACCTAAAATCAGGATCCAGAGTTCCAGATCCGGTATGAGGCGTCCGCATTCGTGGACACGCGGTGTCCAAGATCCAAACACCGAGTTTCGAATGTGTATTCCCCGAATTTCACTTTGAAATCAACGAAACCGTACCCCATTCGTCGATCCCCGCGACGAACCGCGATAAATGGCAGCAACGTTTCTTTCCCGGCGCGCGATGCGAAATGGCTGTTCGATGCAAATGCCGCCTCGGCATTACAATATATAATCACATGGAAGTCCAATTAGACACGTAAATGTATTTAAACGGCGTGTCGCTCGACAGTGTACCCTCTTGAGCGTCGTGAGCGTAATATGAGTGTCAAAGCTTTAATTAAGTCGTCGCCGGTCTGTCCTCACCGTGCGCGCCAACTTCACCTATACTTTGCTCGAGGATTGGCAGGAAATATAAACAATCGTACGCTGTGCTTAGGACTGCGGATAGGACAGAGTCGTCTCTGAACACCAGCACTTGAGAAAAGAAGATAAAAATAAAACAGCTACTACACCGCTCTTCACTGTCAAATTTTCTTATCTCACACCATTTTCTTATCTTTTACCATTTGTACATCTTTATTTTCTCTGTTTCCATTCACTATAATTTCATATAATAATTTCATTGTGATTCTCTAATGGGTTAATCCCATAAAAATAAATAAATTAAATATTGTGCTCGTTCGAGTCTCCTGTCAGTTCTAACGTGATCAAAGTATAAAGGTTGTTCGAAAGCAGGAAACTGGATGTTACCAAAAATACTGGAGGATACTAAACCCTAAAGTACCAAAAGGAACCCTACGCTAAAGCGAACAGAACGTAACGGGAAACGGGTTTTTCAAAAAATCACCACCGCCACCGTTGAGTTAACGTATATGCGCGTGAGTATGCGTGGAATTGGACGCGATATACCGGGTGCCACGACCTTGGAAACGATGAAAGAAGGGGAGACACTCGTCGCACGACGCAAAAACGGACGCCTTTTATCGGGTGATTGCAAGAGTAGGTCGCACGAGTATCGATACGCGATTATGAATGTTTAATCGAATCGGTGGCCACTTTGAATGTTTGTTCTCGGCGGGGGCCATCCTTTGAATTGCAATTTTTTCCTTCGAAACGTTTTCCTACGAAAAACCGTGCGTACACGCATCTTCTGTCGAAGAGCTCTCTTCTTGGTGTCTTCATCTTGCAACGAATTCATATCGCGTTCTCCTTTCTCGATAAATTCTTGCTCGCGCGTTTTCCTCGAGCGAGATAACGAAAAGTGACGATGAAAACCGACGTCGTAAATCAGAAATCTCAATCTTTTCTTGTTTTTTTTTACCGATCGTCAGACAGTTTACACTTGCTCGCGGTAGCATGACATCACACGTTCGCCTGTAACACATTCGAACGTGTTACGAAACGGAACCGTGCCCCGCTCGCACATTTGCATACGCTCGAGCTAGAAATTACTGGATTCGCTATGTTTTACAGCCGTTCGCGTTGGAATAGCATTATCATGGATCATGAATCTTTTATTAAGGCTCAACCAATTTATTCCGCTCTTGTTGCTAACAATTTTCTCGGAACTTTCACTCGGAAAAACTATGCAACGTTCTGTAACCTATTTAACTTAACCTACTCGCGATCCTCCGACCATCTCGTTGATTTGAATTCGCACACGTGTATAGTATCACTTCTATCGTTTTTCTTTGCAGTCCTATCCTTATCATTTTGTAAAAAGAACCACCTAACCCTGCTATTATCTCTTCGTTCACTCCTCATCTATGTACAACTTGAATCACTGCATATATAATATTCTTCGTAATATTTCTTGTTATCGACCACAAAAACGAATCTTAATTTCTAAGGTGACCGGTATTGTCCCGGCTCTTGCGTTGGTGCCCCTTCCTTGGCAATCACCTTGACTCTTACTATTTGGGTGCCAGGCTTTGTTGTTTTGCTAGTATGCTTCTTCGTCTTTCTTCTTTTTTCTTCTTTTTGCTCCTTTTTGCTTCTGCCAGTGGGCGAAGGCCGAGCGCCTTTTAAGGGTACGGAAAATAGGAAGTGAGAGAGGGAATTTACTAGCAGAAAGATGGTGGTCATTCGGGTGGGTTAGGCTTTGATTCAGAGGACACGTGATGATCAGGCCCGGACCCCGTGATTATAAACCAGACCCGGTTTCCATAATACATATAAATAATTATCAATCCCTACCATTTCTTCAGAAAATTTCATATTTAACCTTTTACACTCGAGAGATTGATCGTTAGTCGTCCAATGATACTAACTTCTAAAAATTTTCAAATTCAGAATATTCACTAACATTCACCTATGTTGAACTTCATTTAGTTTAGTTAATATACTAATATTTACATATATCGCTATTTACCCTTTGAATCCAACTAATAAACAAACTAATTGAAGTTTTAAAATTTGAAAAACTATCATTTGGTGACCAACAGTCACCTCTCGAGCGCAAAGGGTTAAGTTTCCACGAATGTATCTCATCCTTTCCAAACAGTATGAATTCGAGGTGAGACGGTAGACCTCGCGCATAAATAATGAGGAAACAGTGAAACGAGCAATCTCTGATCCGATCTTCTCAAAAATTTGCAGGACTGGTTCTCCCGGCAGCAGCTGGTGATGCTGGTGCTGTTCATCAACATATCCCTGGCCCTGATGTTCTTCAAGCTGCTGACGTAGCAGCCAGCCGACGATTGGGTTCACGGGCTCGTGGTGGACGTGACCTGAGACCCGCGGGGCGCGTCGCGACGCCCCGGGTCGTTACCGAGTACCAGGATTCAAAACGATGAACCGGAGGACACGCGATCGCGTGCCCCCTGGCCAAGATCACGAAGCAAAACCGCTGAAAACGGCTTTCGAGCGATCCAACTCGGTCCCACGGCGGCGAAACGTTGGACGAACAGAGGACACGCTGGGCCTCGAGGACTCGCGTGGGACAAGGGACGAGGAACCAGGAACGAGAAACGGAAGATTTGACGTTCAAGAGAGCGAGAATTTTTTCAACCATCATAAACCTCGAAGGTTTTCGCGAAATCGTTCGAGGCCCCCCTCCTCCTGACACCCGGGATCGTTCGCTCGCTCGAGATGACTTCCGGTGTGGGTTCAAGGGGAGACAAAACACGACTTGTCGCGCGAACGAGGGAACAGAGAAAGTGGGGCTCGTTTTTTTTTTCTCGGTCAGGGTACCGGGCCACGTCGGGGTACCCTGGCGCCTGTATCATACCTATTTTTACACCGAATATTTTAATAATAATAATATTAATATTTGTAAGAGGTGGCCGTGCCCCCGCCAGGTGGCCGGCCATGCTCTGAAACACGGTGCGCACACACGAATCTCTCTGTATTGTACACTTTTCCTTGTTCTTTCTCGACGATCGGCTCGAGCGCGGACACAGAGACCAGAACGACTTTTATACACGAAGCCATAGTTGCAGCTAGAGTAGCGTGACACCCAGGAATCTTTCTTGCAAGGAATCTTGGAGAGATTCTCGGGGACGGATTTGTAACACGTTCGAGCATAGCTTTTCTTCGCGAAACGTTCCCCGCCGTAGAGGGATGTCCCTCGGACGTAGAGTTTCGTCGTAGAGGTTCACACGCACACACGGGGAGTTAGTTGAGGAAGGGACGATTAGATGCGACACACGGGGTCGACGGTTAGGGTTTCTACGCAATTGTTACTACGATTTCTACGAACGCGGGAAGGCGGACGCAATCGTTGCACGATCGACGTTACGGATGTATTTCATGTGTTATCGACGTGTCCGTTGTAATTGTATGTGGGTGTTATGTGGATATCGACGTAAATATTAATTAATTGTAATCGTGCAAATCCTACTGCACAGAGAAAGAGAGAGAGAGAGAGAGAGAGAGAGCGATCACTTCGATCGCGAGGTCTTTTTCGCGTAGCCTTGCCTTCCACGCGTGAAAAAGTTGTACATAGATAAACACACACTTTCCTCCGATTTTTATATTAACATACGTATGTAAAGTAACGACACGGTCAGGATCACGCCATGCAGCGGAATTTTTTTCTGTCGATCCAAGAATCGTACAAACAGACGAATAGAAAATGCTGGCTTTGGTACCGTGGCCAGACGAAGGCCGCGATGGAACGTTGTTTATCGTCGGTTATTTATCGTGTTGTTTAGACAAGGAAAACACAGAAAAAATAAGAAACCGGGTCGAGTAAAGAGATGTTAGACGGAGGGAAAAGAAACGAGAAAAAAAAAAGAAGAAAAAAGAGAGAAAACGAACGAACTTTCCTCCTTGTATCGCTGGTCACGCGACGATCAGATAAGCAAGCGTTTTGATAACGAATTTCTTTCTTGCCATTTGTATTTTGGTCTCGGAGTTACGAACGATTTTGCAATTGTAGGATACATTCATCGATAAGGCGAGCGTTTCGTGACGTTCGCCGGATTTAACGAAGTTTTTATAAGGATGATCGCCTGCGCACATTTTTGGGCCGTTTCCCCTCCCCGCCCCCCTGGGGATACAGTTTAATACGAGAAAAATTTGAACAAAAATTGTCTTTGCCCGACGTACGCGTGGGTACGTCGATTTTTTCACAACGGGGTCGAGAGCTGGACGCCTCGACTTCCAAATCGTCGAGGATCGACCTCCCTGCGCTCGAGCGATCGCGTTTTTTCTAGCCTGAGGCGTAGCTTGTATATCTAGGTGAATTTGTAAATAAAAGAATGGATTACGACGGAGGAGCGTGATAGATCGCGTCACAAATTGATCGTCTGAAATCCTGTCGGATATGCCGCGCCCGTTCGATAGGGGGCGGCTGGTGAAACCGTGTTTCGAAGCTATTTTTCCAAACAAAGAAAAAGACTCGCTATTTTCATCCTACGCTAATGATATACATACATACATACATACATGCATATATAAATATATATACATATATATATATTTTCCTCTTTGTACCTACACGCTCTACCACTTTCACGTACCATCTCGAGTACCTACTTAATTGACAAACGGCAATTGTTAGGATGAAAATAGAGATAAAACGTAAGCGTGATGAACCTAACGTTGCGCGAATCGATAGGTGAACGACGCCATTTTATTATTGTACTTCGCCTCGACCGCGGAGGGAAATTTGTAGAATTTTCGAACATTTGAAAGGGTAGAGGCAAACGATCGAGACGTACAACGCGAAGCAGATAAAAACGACTTAGGAACGAGATAATGAAATTTCTATGAATTATGGAACGGTTCGACGATGTTTTTTTGTTACGATGATCGTTCGTATGAACAAATTCAATGCTGTTGTACTAGGCGATAGCCTGCTCACTGTCGCTGAAACGTGTATTGTGTATATATATATATTTGAATTATATACGAATCGATTAATTAGTGCCGCGGAGAGAACGAGAGAGAGAGAGAGAGAGAGAGAGAGAGAAGAGCTCTAAAATTTGATAAACGTGTGAGAGTGTGCGTGAGAGAAAGAGCGAAAGTTTGAATACTTTTGTCGGAGAAGCAGCACGGACATTTGTTAAAAGGTTGACGAACCTAAATCTACGCGCGTTAATCATCGATCATTTGCGTCACAAATGCCATATCACGAATCAAAGGCGAAATTTCTAATTGTGCATATAAAATGTTATACGTATGTACGTAGTGGTGTACGAGAGAGAAAATTGATACAAATTGATTTTGCTATTTAATTGCTACCTACGATACGAGAAAATCTACGAAATCTACGATTATATGTATATTTTACTTGTTATCTCTTGACTATTATCAACAGTTATAGCATATCTCGTTATTATTGTATATTATTATTATTATTATTATCATTATTATTATTATTATTATTATTATCATTATCATCATTATTATTATTATTATCGCTATTATTAATTATTGTCATTATTATTATTATTATTATTATTATTATTATTGTCATCACGATCACCATATTCTATCAATCAAGGCTACAACGGAAACGCGAAACGAGCCAAGGGCGTGAAAGGAATTTTGGTACCACACACGATACACACGCGATTATATAAAAGGAGAATGAAGATGAGAAATAAAAGAAAGCAACTCAAGGGCCCACTGTCATTGTCGATTTGCGAGAAAGCAGTGATTCAATAAACTTGTATCATAACTGACCAACAGAGAATTAATATGTATGCTTCATCGCTGTCGAAAAACGGTATCGTATAGGGAATCGTGGCAGAAGAAGAAATTGAACGAGGAAAACAAGGTCAACAATTTTTCGCAACGCACATTATATACGTTGGATGACAAAAACCGATAGCGTTAATTGCGTCGGAAATTAGAAACGCGTTTTCACTGGTTCTTTGCTCATTTCCCATTTTTTTTTCCGGCCTCGGGTAGCGCAATCACTTTCCTGCGGTTAAAGTAACCAACTTAGGTCACAGATCTTTTTATCCATTCTAAACCGTGATCACCGTTTAATCAACACGTTCCAGATCCGATCCACAGAAATTTTTGCGAACTCTTTTATCGTCCGGCATCTCTTTCGAGATACAAAAGATAACCGCGACGAGCTCTCCCTCCTGCAGCCGTGCATCATCGCGTCACTCCAAGTCACGTGTCCCGGTCTGACCTCACTGGCCAGCTATCGATGTCATCGTAGCTGGCGAACATGCGAGCGTCCAGCGAAACGTGACCGAATCCGACACCCAGCGAAACCTCGTTCTGCTCCTCGGTGATGATCCCCGAGGAGGTTTCAACGATTCGAACGCTTGCGAAATCGCAACGAGAACGATGTAACCTTCGAAGCTAGGGACCTCCAACGCTTGTTTATCCGACTTCCGGTTTAGCGCGCGGAAACCATAAAGATTAAGCGACGAACACGATTCCTCGCGGATTAGCAAGGCAATGTCGCGTAGGTGCGGGTTTGTTGATCCGATTCAGCGGTCTCGAACTTGGGAATGGTTCAAAAAATCGTAACGATAATAATAATCAGAGATACATCGAGCTTCGAGCTTTAGGTTAGCCTGTAATAATTTCGAGAAGTTTGTGTAATTGGAGATACACCAAGCTTCGAGCTCTAGGTTAGCCTGTAATATATTCAAGAAGTTGGTATAATCAGAGATACACTATGCTTCGAGCTCTACGTTAGCCTGTAATAATTTCACGAAGTTGGTATAATTGGAGATACATCAAGGTTCGAGCTTTACGTTAGCTTGTAATAATTTCACGAAGTTGGTATAATTGGAGATACACCAAGGTTCGAGCTCTAGGTACTAGTTTCGGGAAGTTGGTACATTCTCTTTTCTTCTACATTAACCGACTGCTATCACAGACTGTCCCTGGCTTGCTAAATACGGTGCGCTAATGTGACCTCAACCAAGTGTTGTTGGAAGATCCAAAGAATTAATTTTACATACAATTATCGATAGGTTACCGTGTTCTAATAAAAGAACCCGGTCTCCGTGTATCAGGGGTATCCTTTCTAATTTCTAGCGTATTTGCATGATTTCCGAAACTCTTTCGAAACACGACTCCGTTTCATCCTTCGATGATCCAAGTTCGATCTAGTCATCCGCTTTATCCGAACCCGCGTCGATTTACACGCTCGATAAGCCAGCCAGGGTCGTGCGGGACAAAAAGTTCTAATTTTAGCCGATGAATGATCCGGCCAGCCACGAACAGGTGGTTAATTCGTCATCGGTGCAACGACAGTATCAGATTGTCGTCCGATTATCGATAAAAACGATTTCCTTCGTGTTTCCTTGTCACGAACGAGCTGGCTGCTCCCTGTTCCGTGTTCCCTAGAGCCGTCTAGGCGGACGCGCGCCAAAAATATTCGAATGGTCGAATATAGAACACGGCGTGCAATGTAATCGTCGGTTCCCTGTAGCTCGCGACCGTGGCTAGATAAAGTCTATTGCGCAGAGGTATTTAATTTAATTTAATTTATTGTTATAAATGGGATCAGATTCCATTAGCGTACATAAGTTATAACGATGATTAAAAAAAAATAATAAAGAAACCAGGGAAAATCGGGAAAATACGCTGGGACACCATTTTGATTTGCCGACCGAACGACTTTTGTACTGTGACGGCAATAAATGATCGGTACGCAAATGACTGTCCTAATCCTAAGGGCATTTATGCGTACCTTACAATGTTATTTCATTTAAACGGTATATTGAAAATGGGGTTATATATTGCTTAAATAAAATACATTCTTTATTGAATTATTATAATACTTTATTATATAGCACGAGGAAGGGCAACACTGACCTAAACTTTGCGATCTTTGTCATGAGACTAGCAAAACGCAGTGGTCGAAATTCCTACAACCTCGTCCGGGTCCTTCAGCCCCTTTGTTCTGTATCTTAACATTTTTGACCTTTCTAAAATGCCAGATGTGACTTGGATTCTTAGAAGAAGCCCTTGAGCCCTTACGTTAAGAGAAAGCTTTTCTGGACTGTGGTTAATTTTTGCTTCGTAGTATTTTTGTATTCAATTTCTAACACGGAAAGTCCCAATAATATGAACGTGTGTATATTCATAGATCAGATGACTATAGGAATGTTGATCTCAAAAAAACTTTAAGTACGCTTTGCAATTTCCAGAAATTCGACGACGCTATTTCCGAATGACGTTAAATTAACGTCGAAGTCTAACGAGGGAGTACGAACAAACGTATGTGTGTGTGTGTGTAGGAATCGAGTACGTGCAACTGGTCACCGATCGCTTCCTTTTTCGCGACGCATCGGCTTCGACACGCTCCTTATCTCTTATCGCCGCTTTCCTCATTACGCTTGCTACCGTGGAAGTGTCCGCGTGTCGTCGACACCGAAGAAAGAACGATAAAAGGAGCGGCCGATAACCCAGCCCGGGGAATAGAATGTTTCTCTTACCACCACCATGCAACGATGCAGCATCATCGTCACAGGAAAACGTTTGTTGGATCTTACAATCCTTGAACTACCTCGTTCATATTTCGATAAAATCATCCGTCGATCGTCGATCATCGATAAACATCGATCGGTTCATTTCTATACGCAGTACATACACACTTGGAGAGGATAATAAACACGAGCAACTTTTCTAACAATAAGTACAGGTGCCCCTCATACTTCCGCACAATTCGCTATATCGTACATTTTTAAAAATTTAACTTTAAGCAGTTAAAATAATCAATTGGTGATTATTCATAGAAGCCTTATAAATATTAAACACAAATTTTCAATTCAAACATAAGATTTCAAATACAATGTTTTAAGTGTTTATGATCCCTCCTCCCTACCTTTTCCTTTTATTTCGAGGTAGTAAAACTGTGAATAGAATGTACAGGTGTCCTTCGATTTTCGCACACAATTGGTTCGTGAAAGTGTTTGCGAATGTTGAAAGTAGAGGGATTTTAAAAAAATATGCACCAAAAACTGTGTTTTAAAGTATTGATCGGAACAACATTGTAGTCTGATGGCTAAAGTCTGATGTCTTCTGAGAGGGGGCAATCCAGTAGCCTGCTCGACCCCATGATGTCCCCTGAGAGGGGACATCCGACCGCAAAGGCTTAAAAAGTTGAATTTCTAAAAATGTGCGTAAGTCAAGGTGCGCCTGTCCATAAATCCGCCGCTGGCCGTATCCTTCACACGAAATAATTCCTCTCGTCGATAAAATACACGTATGCATACACAGGTTTCACTGTTACGAATATTAACTTCTCTCCCGCGTAATCTGAACTTATATAATTGTCTACGAGCGATAACGCGAACCTACCGCATGGCCGGTCTTTGATTACAGGCATTCGTCAACCCTGGGTCGAGCGTACGTGTGTCCGTTTAACCGTAATCCCACTAGCTATCGATAATGCACACATGAAGTTTGTGTGCCGGCGGATTCCCAGCGACCGCGAACGGACCTGCCTCTCTCGCGTCTCCACGCTTCTTATCAGCGTGCACGCGTGGGTATCGAACGTAATATCTTGGAAATAAACAGACGGAGGAGGCAGACGGAACAGAAGCGCGCGCGAGCCTGATCCTCTTCAATCCGTTACAACTGTCAGAAATATTAGGTTGCCTCGATAACGTTCACGTGATCGCAACTTTTCCACGATTCTAGGTTACCGCTGGTTAACGGGGAAGGTGGCCGCGCGACATGTGCAGATGGATCGTAGGCGGAAGTCGTTTACTTGATATTGGGTCAAGAGAGAAAATGGCGTCTCGGAGCCACGGCTCGATTGATGAGACCAACGGCGGTCGTCTAGCTTATCCGGACGAGGATCCTGATTCAGCGATTTCGATTGATTCGACGATGAACTCCTTTTGCGGCGCTCCTTATGTGTTTTAGGTCGCAACATAGTGGCGTCATAGTCGCTACGAGACCTAACCTCAACGCGGTAGCTTCGAAAAATAATTTCAGTTCGATTCCGGTCGAAAAACGATATTGGATCGTTGCTTCAACTATTTCGCTGTTTCGTTTATGCATCGCGCAACGTGTTTCAATCGAATGATTTTCAAATGTTCGAGGACACGGTTTTTTTTTCGATTCGAAACTTTCTATAATTCGAAACTAATATTATACTATTAAATCGGTAATAAAGAAAACGTGCCAACGAAATTACGTATCTCTATTTCTCGCCTTTGCTATTCCTCTATCAAACGTACAATCGGTCAAAAATTCCCTACCCTCGTCATCGCTTCAGAGTGGCTTCGCGGAGATAAATAAACGAAGAAAAGATTGTTCTCCGAAGCAAAGTAAACCACCGTGTAGAACATATCAACAACGTTCCCCGGTACGTTGACCGGGAGAGTTCACGAAGATGTGGACGATAAAAAAAATTCGATATTCATTATGCAACGGCCTAATAACGAGGCCGGCTCTGCGTGGCTGCGCCCTTTTCGCTGAGTTACGCCTTTGCTGGTTCGAACGGGACGTCCGTAACATGACATATAATACGAGGCACGCACGACGTGCACGTGCGTGAGTTGACCTCGCTCTGGCCACGCACCTCCCGCATGGCTCTCCAGCGATTCGCGTGCTACGAAGCCTAACGAGACCTTCGCTCGCGAGAGGAAGCGAGAAAGACTGAGAGACTTGTAGAAGGAGAACGGAGCGGCAGAGGGGGTGAAAGAGAGAAGGGAGGGGAGAAAGAGAGAGAAGAAGCGTGAGAGGGTGAGGGAGAGGGACTGAGCGAGGAAGCGGGAGAGGGAGCGGGAAAGAGTGAGGGAGAGGGAGAGGAAAATGGAGGGGGTGGGGGAGAGGGTGATGGAGGGGGAGAGAGCAAGTAGAGTGGCGTGGGGGGAGTAGAGAGAGAGAGTGAGAAAAGAAGCGAGATGAAAACCGCGCGTGTGTCGCGCACACGCAAGGATTCGAGTCGCGCGTGCGTCTCGTTTCTCTTCCCCGCGAAAAGCAAAGCCGTGGAAAACCTTCTTTTTACCCCCTCCGTGGCGTTCGCGCGAACGTTTCATCGATCGCGGGCACTCTCGATCGTCCTTTCTCTTGCTTAGATCGTTCGACGCCTTCGAATGATTCACGTGTTGCGGCTGCGCTTTTTTTTTGGCCTTCGCTCGTTTTCTCCCCGCTCCCGGTTACCCCTTTACCGACCGGTGTAATCGAATTATCAATATTACGTTACAACGGGAAACTGCATAAATTCGAAGTATTAAAATTCTTGCAATCGATGTGAATTAGGAACGTTTGAAATTTGTGTTGATCGTATAAATTTGGAACCTTTAGGGTTTTCATAATCAACGTATAAATTGGGTACGTTAAAATTCATGTTAATTAATATAAATTCACCTGTTTCGCGACTACGCTTTTTCTGGCCTTCGCCCCCATCTGGCCACCGTAATCTTTCGGCGTAATAGAGTTATCAATATTATATTTCGACGGGAAATTGTTGAACGAGCATTTAATCGGACATGTCCAGATGTTTCTTTTGGATTAATAGGGGATGGGTTGTAGCTTAATCGGAACATCGGATTATCTGTTCGTTGAAGGGCATTCTGGCGAACTGAACAGGTAATATTTACCTGCGAAGAAAAGGGAACGCGTTGGACGTTGTGTAGGAGCTTCTCAAAAATTGATGGTAACCTTTGTGGACGTCGTAAAGTCAACGAAATCTGTTTTTATTTATCAACTGTACATTTGCACATATCTTTGGATTATTTTTATGTAAACAAGATGAATAACATTGAAAGACATTTTTGTAAACATTTTCACGGTATCTTCTGCGGCGATACTTAAGCCGAAGGAAAAGTAAACTCGAAAGATCAATGATGATAACCAGTGTAATCAGAATTTTGTCCACCTTATAACAAAGCAAGTACAAACTCATCGTGCTTTAATCTGAACGACGGTGATTAATAATTACAATGAATAAACTGATTGATAACAGTGTAGCCGAATAATATCAATCGGTATACAATGGTACGATTTCAGGCAGACAAAATGGAGCTTCAACTTCCTGATTTCTATTTGAACGGCAACTTTCAGGTAATATTATCTTACAGGAGGGGTTCAACCGAAAGAACGTTCAGGGAAGGTAAACAAAGGCGGAACGTGGGGATAGAATAACTGTCGGGCACAGCTTAAACCCGGAAGCCTCACACGATAACAAAGCGAGCGAAGGTTCTGCGATTATCCTAAAACCGAGTTTATAAACCTAGCCTTAACAATGCCGTATTCCGTATAATTTGTAGCAACCTACTACAATCGTGTGCACTAGCAGTTCTGTATGGTGATTGAGAACCAGGAAATGGTTCCCAGAGAAAATTCTAATCATTTAACGGAGAAAGTAGTGCCTAGGAACTCTGACAATTGTTAAACAATGGTCGACAAAATGCTAGCTAATTTCTAGAAATTACGATTTTTAATCCATATTTTAAATTGCTGAATTTGTCAACGATTCCAAACATGAACTTCGTTCGTCGATGCTTCCCGATCTCTCGTTTCTCTTCCTTGGACAAGTGAAGTCCTGCTCGTCGAGGCGAAACTTTACGTTTCACCTTCTTTTGTGTCGTTACCTCAACGCGAACCGACTCACGGTCGCAGCCACCGTGTTTCGAAGCGATCGCGTGATTATCGGCGGCTCGTTACACTTGAACCGATTTGCATATATGCTAACGAGGGGAACAAAAACTCGATCCGCGCGGGGTGCCAGGCGCTTTTTCTTTTTTTTCTCTGCAACGTTGGAAACGATAATTGATCGTCGTCACCGTGGTCGCGTAAAAGAAAAATCGGGCGGCAGCAGGGAAAAAGGAAACAGAAAAAGAGAAGAAAACAGGAATCGGAGAACGGCGTCGCACGAGCGAGTGCTAACTACGTTTCGCCTTCGACTTTCCAGCCAGCAACGATTACGTTATGCTCGCGCAACGTTTCGCAATCGCAAAATCGAGAAATCGGGCATCGACAGGGGCCGCTTGCCACGGGCCACCGTCAAGGTTCGCGTTTTCACGAGGGGAAAACACGAGGATCGTTAACGAACCCCGTGCGATAGGTACACGGACTACCGGCTGTGTGAATTGGTTAAAACGGTACGGCCCTGGCCGAGCAATTTCTTCATCTAATCTATACACCCGGTTATCGATAGTTCCTGTATCAATATTTTGACAAGTGAAAGCCGGGATATTTATCGGCGGTGAGTATTGCTTCAAAGCAAATTTCGCGTCCGTGTGAAATATGTAGCTGTTTCGATGGTGGGGGGGTTGGACTGATAGTGAAATCGAGAATTTTCGTTCTTGTTTCAATCATGCGTGTACACAAGAAAGATATTAATTAGGAGCAAAGTAATCCCACGTTTACTCGGTATCAACTAATCTGTCTTTCTGTTTATCGACGATCTTTTACGTAAACGTCACGATGTTTGTTGAAATAACAAAATGCCTACGTGCGTTGCCAAACGAGTCGTCACAATAAAAACGGTGACGTCTATCTCGTGTGTGCAACAGTTTCTTCATTTTCTATTGGCCTCTCGACTAATCGAGGAAATCATTATCATCGGTCGCCATCGAGTCACGATTATATTCATCGATAACAATGCGCGCACGCGGAAAAGAAATTTCCTCCCTTGCGCAAATCACGTTAAGAGTGCACGGTACAATGCTAGCGCGCGCGCGCGCTCGTGCGCGTATGTGTATACATCCCCGTGATACTATTGTGAAAACGTTAAGACTCATTTATCATAAGAGCTCGCACAATGAGAACTCTGCTGTTTATAGACGTTACGATATTATTTTTGTCAACGTATCTCTGCTTCCTCTTCTCCTTCACGAGTCCTTTAATTCTTGATACGGGGTACACGACGTGTGTCTATGAGTTTATCGTGTGCCACGTGTCGACGCACCTACATATAGACACGTATGTGGCTGCACACACGCCAAGATCGCTTCAACTGCGTCGGTCCCGGGGCAAGTAACATATAACGTATAGGTAGGAGCCGCGTCGCAGTAAGTTCCTGGCCATGGATCGACACCGAACAGGGACGACAGAATTAAAATTCACGGAGAAGCCACGGCACGTTGGTATAACCGTGTTGCGAATTCGTCGTGTATCGATTTGGAATTACACGCGTGAGACAATGCTTGCGTTACAGGAAAGGAACGATTCGCATTTAATGGCACTCCTGGCCTCGAGCGAAAGGTGAACGATTCTCTTGCGTCGAAGTAAATATTATTATGCCGTTTTCTAGCGGGGAATCGTTCGAGTTTACCATTCGTTGGTGACGCAGTTACACGCTATTTACTACACATTACATACAGATACCGTGGGTCATATACAATAATATACGTATCTTCATTTAAAACAAGCTTGATATTACTACACATATAATTTGCTAAATAAACAACGCATTAGGTATACACGTGGAGCTATCGGGGGAACTGCGCAACAAACTTGACAGCTTACAAATGGCAACAGCTATTTTGGGGGGCGGTGTTATTTCTGAACGAGTTTATCATTTTTTCTTTTTTCTCTTTCGAAAATCAAGGCACGTATTCATGAAACGTTTACCCGTTCGAGCATGCCCGAAACAATGAAATCGTGACGTTTCTAATAGCTTCCCCGGCCGCGATAGCGTTACAGCATATAAACAAACACGACGCGTGCAGCTACGACGGCCCCACGCTACCAGTACGAAATTTGCATCATTCTCTCCTTTCACAGCCGACTTAGAGTAAAGAGTCTCCACACGGAAGCGATAATGGCGATGGGTCGCTTATAGCTCTGCGCATGCGCGCTGGCACCCTCGGTCGATGCCAGCGCTGTTATATTTACAAGTTCTTTTAAAACCGATATTTATTCGAATATATTCTTGTAATACGCTTTTCCACGGTATTATAGTTAATATAAATATATTCAAACATTATAATCATTATTGATGTATGAAAATGAATTTGATAATAAATATCGATTATAATTATGGTCTATGTTTGTAGCTTCTTGTAATGTCAAATCAATTCATACTTTCATTTTCTATAAATAATATTAAAAAAGAAAGACACTCACGTAACGCCTTCTTGAAGAGTTGTTTGAGATAAAGCGTAGCTGATCCATGGAAGAAATAATAGTGGCTTTCATTTCGTACACGATCAATTGTTGCGCATGATGTTCAAACGATATGGACGCCAAAAGAGGGAGGGTTCCTGAACATTCCATAAAATATACATATACTTATTAAGATTTTTATAAAAACTGACAAAAACTACTTATATATATATGAATAACTTAATGTAGTATACAAAGTAATTTAAATATAACTTTGAACTTACAATTTTTAAGATTAATGCACCAAATCGTTTAAACTGCCGCACGCTTCGCCCACGCCATCTTTACACTGCACAGATGGCGCGGCGATCGCGGGAGAACAGCTGAGTGGCGAGTGGAATATCTGCGTAAGCGAAGCACAGGGCAAGCAGACGTTCTGTCCTCCGTGCTCGACCAGGTCTGGACTCGGCAGTAAACAGCTGGCGACGCGATGCGTCAGAGCAAAATGTCGAACGGGACTGCGCCAAGCTAGTTGCCCCCCTACCTTCTCTCTCTTTGGCACGGTGCAAGAGCTTTATAAAAGTGGACGTTCTCGGTCAAACGTTCGACATATCCGCGGTGAAAATTTGATAACAACGCGAAGTATACAAGTGTCAGCAAGAGTACCTGAACGGAGGGCAGGAGAAATAAAGGTGTAAACGAGAAAATTTGTGGCGAAAGTGGAGTTTCTTTGTTCCGTGCTTGGATCTCTGCGCATACGTTCCTGTGCGAGTGGCGCAGCATTGTTTGTGTGGTCGGTACGTCACTCTCAGCCGTATACACGGTTCGTCGTGATATAAAACGAGATCCTGGCGTCCTGCTTGATCTCAGATCGGGACCTTTCTCATTTGAACAAGCATAGAATATATCAGTGATTGTGTTGTGCTCTGTCTCGATTCTGGACAGTGCACCGACCATTCGAAGAAAGGATCGCTGGCCCTTCGTGTACGCGCGAGTGCTTTGTTTTGACGAGCAGCTGATCCTGGACTACTTCGTTTATCGCGTCGACCAGTCCTCCATCGCTGCAACGGTGATTTTTTTCCCAGCGATTTTATTTGTGCTTCGCGTTCGTTCGAGGTACAAGATATTATTGTACGGTGTCTAGCCTCCGTAAACTGTATTTAAAGGGATCGTCGAGCCGTAGCAACAGTGCTCTGTTACAACACGAAAAAACCAGAGGACGCGATCGACCGATATTTTCAGAAGTAACAGTGCAACCTATACACGACCAGTTACTCTCGATGACAGAAGGACCAACAACAACGTAATCAAGAATCAGAATATCAATCTGTAATACATTCTACGATTGAAGTAATCAACCGTACAAGACCTTTTAGTGTATCAGTTAAGCTGTTTGTTTCCAAAGGACTCTACGTTCCCGTTCGTTCTCGTCCGCGGCCCAGGGGCGAAAATCACTCGCAGCCGTCCTGTAAAATAACGATCGTGCGTTCCAGCGGACGTATTCCAGTCTGCCAATAATTTACCGACCCGTAAGGCCTGAGTCCTACAACAGACTGTACAAAATAGCTTCCCTCCCAAAGGCTGTGCGGCACTTCTTTTCTTAGTTACCAATGATCTCGTGATATATACATCGTTCTTTCCTCTCGCTTCAACTATATATATACATACATATTGCTTCGCGAAACTTCAACGAATCTCCAGAGTGTTCGAAGGTAGCCAGACCTAAAGGCAACGACAACCTTAGCTGCTCTCCTTCGAACCAGTCTACATATATACACATTATATACATATTACACACAAACGCATCGTATATCGTCACACGTACAGTAACCCATACACCGTCGAGTTGAGTTCATCGGACGTTTCCGTTGTCGCTCGTATTTTTGTCGGTTCGCGCGCGATAACAAACTTCAGCATCGATATCCGTCGATCGCGAGGGAGATTAATAACCAGTAAAACAACGTGTGTACGACACACTGGGCGCCGTGACGCGAAACGACCCTGGTCTCGAACCCGAGGCTGGAGTTTGCGTGAACAAACGACCACGACGACGACTACGACGGGCGACGGATTGGTGATCGATGCGGCATAAACCCGAGGGGGCCGTACTCGCGAGCGCTGGGAAACGAGGGGTACGGCCCCGATCAAGCTGACTACAGGGAGTCGGCCTGAGGTGACAGCTCCTCTTCGTCGGGCGTCGCGAGCACCGGACGCCGAGCACCACCGGATGCCAGTGGGGTTCCTCGGGCAGGCTGGCCGTTTCGCTCTTGTCGTCGGACTGGAAGAGGCTTGACCGGCCCGAAGATGTTATACATATTCCACGTGGACACTGGTACCACCATCACCTTCGACATCAAGCTGGCGCTGCAGACGTAAGTGTCGTCCCTCTTTAATTAATACGCGTCTCTGTGCTCGTTTGTATTTGTGTTGCTGTTTACTTTTGCAATAGGTTAGGATCTTGCGTCATGCGGGTCCCGTTGAATTCCCGCCTTCGTTTGTTTACAGTTCTTGATTCATCGATTAATTTGTAAATACTAATATCTATGTTATTATCAATGATCACGGCGCGTGACTATAGGACAGGGTGGCGCGAAAAGCTTTGTTCGGAGGGGTGAAGCTATCGCTCTCCGGAAATGCAATTTCGGCGTTCTTAATTAACAATAACGTTTTCCACCACGAGATAAGATAACTTGTTTGTTATTTGGGTGGTGATGTGGAACTGAACATAGTGACACATTTGCCTTGGATAAACTAAATTAACCTCTAGCTTATTGTTGCGTAATATTGAATACATCGCGTTTAATAGGTTTGAAATTTTCGTACGTAAGATGGTAGGTGTAGTTTATTATGATTATTCGATACTACGGTTTTTGTAGCGTCTCTTCATTTCCCAGGTACTTAATAATCCATTACGCTCCATTATCTTACCCTACGTTCACGTAAGTATTTAGTATAGCAGATCGAGATAAATATTCTATCGTCTCCTTCGTTTGTTTCAATCCCTCTTACGTTTCGTCCGCTGGTATTTCCTTCGTGGAACAACCGCAAAGCGGATAATTGCTCCGCGGGTTCGTTTTCCATGCGAAAGAATAGGCGTCAGCGACTCTTAGCCACCGACTGTTCGTACTCGAGCAAAAACGATGGACCATTAAGAATTCTAGCCCGATAAATCCTCGACGGGCTTATTTTTCACTGGTCCCGTCGAATGTAGGGCAAGTGGCGCGCGGATTCGCACGCTGCGTTACGCCGATTTAATTAGCGACTTCGCCGAGGCAACCTTCGATGCTTTCCACGGAAGAACCAAATTTCCTACGTCCGGCACGTTTCTTATATAACCCGCCATTTTATCAGATTTACGTTAGCATTCCTGCAGCTCCTTCATTAGAGGTCCAATTACATTTACAATTTACAGTTCATTTATAATGTTTATTTAGGGGCGAAAATCTTATCGAGTTACAAAAATTTAGTTTATCGTGCGTGAATTATAAAATTTACTTTTTCAAATGTAGCCTAATTTGTCTGTAAGTAAATAGAAATAAAATATTTTTCGAGTAACCGATTTCGTGAAAATTCAAATCGCTTCCGGTGTTCATTTCCTTTCCCTACGCCACCAGGTCAACATCGCGTTTTCTCAGTCCTCCCCTCCCCTCTTCTCGTCCATGTTCGTTCGTATTATTTATGATATAACAAAGGCGCGTTCGATATTACTCCCAGATTAGACTCCCTCGTTAAACTCTCGCCGATGCTTATCGGACCGAGCACGCTGGCCTGGCTCGCTTTGAGAACGGCAGCCCGCCACGGAAACTCATTTCTTCACGCGCAAAAATCCTCGCGCTATATCCACATCCTCTCGCGGCCGGTTCGCGCGAGTCGGCTCACGCTTGCGAACGGGGCTGCCTCTTAAACTCATCCGCTTTATCGAATAAGTGCACGCAGTTGCGGACGCGTTGAAACGCGTTCATGCCTGTCGCCGCCGTTCTTGTTTTATTTATTTCACTTTCCGTGTTCCTGGTGTCGCGTTTCTTCGCGTACGGCGAACTGATAAAGTTGATCGAGCAACTTCGGTCACAGATCTTTTTATCCATTCCAACCGTGCTTACCGTTTAACGATTTACCAACCGCTCGTGGCTCAACTTAAACTCTTAACATTAGATTTACAGACATTTCTTGTATATCTATTTCTAATATTCATATATTAAGGAATATTTAATAGATTAAAAAAAATTTGAAATTGCAGAACTGAGAGGGAAATAGATTTGGGTATATTTGTATCGCTTCATCAATAAAACTTAGCAAAAATTGTTAGGAATGATGGTAATTATTTTTGCAAATTTTACTCATGAAGTCCAAAACCTGTTAAATTGATGGGTCCCGTAAACCCAGTGTTAAACATGATTATTTGCATGTGGAATTTCGCGAAATTGCTATCGTTTGATTATCAACAGTCACCTATCGAGTACACTTCTTTCGAGTAAACATTCTTATCGACAGTTTCCGAATTCTCTCGTAGATTACTTTTGTTATCTGTTTGTTACGGTTGGACCGCGAATTTCCATACAAATTCAAATCTTCACAAGGACAAGCGAACAAATGGAATTTAAATACAGATTCGTTTCATCTTCCACTGTTCGTAACTTTCGGCCAACTGTTTCATGTTCTATGCATGCGCATTTTCTGGATTTGTGCGAATTCGAATCTTTCATGGATGCATAAAAATTCCCTAGCCTCTAGTTATGGCAAAGAAGAATACTTGATCGATTGGTAACCGTTTCTCGAATGCACGTCCACGCGATTGCTGGTTGTTCGTTGGTTGTTTAGCAACTCCTCGGTTCGTGAGTATCGCGAACAGCCGACCGCTTCGAGCGCAGAAGTGTCAAGGATCCTTCGAAGGTGAACAAATTGCAAAACCGTTCGTCCATCGCGGACTGAACGTGGGCACACACACGGCAGAGGTTGTGCTCGAGTGGTTTTTCTCTGGTTCGAGAGAGAAATGCAACGGCACACGAGCAAGTGCAGGTGACAACAAAAATAGTGATAAAATCCGCGATGGTCGAACGTGGGCGAACACCCAACGCTGGCTCGTGTGTCCCGCACGAGTCTGACCCGCGAGTAAACTCGGCCAAGTCCTTAACACTTAGCCAACCGAATGGGGAGATCTCCGATTTTTTTTCTACAAATGCGCCGCCATTGATTGTATTTAGTTTTGTTATTAGTTAGTCTCGAACTAGTACTGTTCATAAATTTTCCAAACTACAATTTTTTAATAAATTCAATTTCAGCATAGGGTCAACTAATACAAGTAAATAGAATTAATGGCACTGCTTTGTCAAGGAAATATTGAGAGATCTCCGATTTTTTCCACAAGTGCGTCGCCATTGGTGGTATTTAGTTTTGTTATTAGTTAGTCTTGAACTAGTACTGTTCATAAATTTTCCAAACTACAATTTTTAATAAATTAAACTTCAGCATAGGGTCAACTAATAAAAGTAAATAGAATGAATGGCACTGCTTTGTCAAAGAAATAATGGGAGATCTCCAATTTTTTCTACAAATGCGCCGCCTTTGATTGTATTTAGTTTTGTTATTAGTTAGTCTCGAACTAGTACTGTTCATAAATTTTCCAAACTACAATTTTTTAATAAATTCAATTTCAGCATAGGGTCAACTAATACAAGTAAATAGAATTAATGGCACTGCTTTGTCAAGGAAATATTGAGAGATCTCCGATTTTTTCCACAAGTGCGTCGCCATTGGTGGTATTTAGTTTTGTTATTAGTTAGTCTTGAACTAGTACTGTTCATAAATTTTCCAAACTACAATTTTTAATAAATTAAACTTCAGCATAGGGTCAACTAATAAAAGTAAATAGAATGAATGGCACTGCTTTGTCAAAGAAATAATGGGAGATCTCCAATTTTTTCTACAAATGCGCCGCCTTTGATTGTATTTAGTTTTGTTATTAGTTAGTCTTGAATTAATGTTGTTCACAGTTCGTCAAATGCATATTCTGCTTTTTCACTAAAATTTTTAACAAATTTTAAAATGTTGATATTATTAGATTTTGCTGAATTCCGTGATTTCTTTCAAACAAAATCTTGGCACCCAGGTCAAGACACTCTAAATTTGTCTGGCAGTGAATGGGTTAACCCCGTATCGTTTCGTGTTTACCCGTTCGATCGGGTGTACACGGTGCGCGTAACTCGCGTTTCTACCTCTACCGACGTTCCACCTATCGTTCCTCACATTTTATTACCAGTTCCCTGGCGAACGTATCGTAAACATTTACTGGGCGACGCGAAGGATTATCGATGAACGTTATACTGTTGGGTTAGATCGTAAAGCTCTCTCAAAAATTCGAACCACGCTAGTTTTTCGATAAGTAAGTAGGATACCATCGCGGTCCGTGAACCTTAAATAATGTTGTCTCGCGATTATCAGCCGTGGCATTCTAGTGTGTACATGTACAGTAGGGGACAAAAGTTTAAAACGAGAGGACAGTGTAGAACATAGTTGTATGATCTGCAAATATCGTCTGGACATTCATTTTTATTATTATTATAGGAATATTCGTATTTTTAGAGTGAATGACAAGGCTCAAGTGTGAGTAAAATAAAGTGAAATTCTTAGAAATTTATATTATAAATATTTAAAACAGTTTTTAGTTTTGTGGTCTGCAATTATTATCTTGAAAGCCTTTGACAAGAAAAAGGCAGAGTGCAAAGGGTTAAATTTTTGTCTGCTACTGTACCTGGAGAAGCGAAGCAGTGACAAACTAGAGCTTTTAGAAATTCTGACTTATTTTTCTCTGTTTTGTTCTCCACAGATTGATTTGATAGATCTTGAAACTTCGAGGCAACCCTTTCCGTATCTTTCTCTTTTTAACAAATCGCGCAATAATTATTCGCTCGCGTTTATTCCGTGACCTAACGATATTGATCACAGTAACTGTAACGTTGATTAATTCAACGATTTTCATATAGAGAGATAAAAAATCTGTATACGAGACTAAGAATTGCATATGTTTATTTATTCGCTAATCTGCTTGGACCAAACTCCAAGATACGCGAATGTATATGCGAAAACGAGATTGCACGAAGTAGAATGAAATAAAGTGGAACAATTACGAAACGAATGAAATAAGAACGAACTGGAATCGCGATAACAGGAAGAAGTAATAATAAAGATAATCGAACCGTGTAGCTCGAGCAGAGAAAAATCGACCGGAAACACACGACGTCGATGGTTCCTCTTTTCTCGTTTATACATTCGAACTCGTTTCTTGCGATCGTTAACACCAGAACTACCAAGGGGGTTAAAATGACCCAGTTTGTAATTTTTTAGCGTACGTTCTGCACAAAAGGTATTAACCCTTTGCACTCGAGAGGTGACTGTTAATCGCCCAATGATACTACCTTCAACAATTTTCAAATTCGAAATATTTACTAAGATTCGCCTATATTAAACGGCATTTAGTTTAGTTAAGTGATATACTAAAATTTACACATATGACTATTTAACCTCTGAGACTGACTAATAAACAAAGTAACTAAGGTCTGAAAATTTGCGAAAATATCATGTGGTGACTCTTAGTCACCTCTCTAGCACAAAGGTATTAATACCCTTATCGCCGATAGTGTGTTAAGTGGGAAACGCGCGGAACTTTCGTTTAGGCCCGTTTCAGCGCGGAACACGGTGTGCCCCCGGAACGAGAACAGTGTTAACGGTACGGACGGTCGGGGAAAAGTTCTAGATGGAACTAGGCCAGCGTGAATTAGGAAAATAAAAGCTGGCGAGCGGCGAGCTCTCGGGCCTATCACCGGCGAGGGAAACACACGCGGTTTCGCAGCGGTACACACGCGCCTCTGCAACGTCCATTATTCCGGATTAAACAGCGTCACGCTTCGCGTATCCCCGGATGAGTAAGCCGAAGGAAACACGGTTCTACCTGGCCACGGTGAAAAGAAAGTCCGACGGATTCAGGTCTTAGGATCTCCATTCAACCAGCGATTCTTTATTTACCTGATCGCTTAACGGCCAACGACCAGCAATCGGTTCTTTGGGGGATACAGTAAGAGTCAAAAGTTTAAGGCGCGACAGGACAATGTGAAATATAGTTTTATAGTATGCAAATATTGTTCGTATACTTGTCTTTGTCGTCATTATGATAGAGCACTATCTCTTGATTAGCATAGTATACAAATTTTATTTACTCTGTTATTTCTTATTAATTACTTTATTTACAGTAACGGACAAAAGTTTAAGCCGTGACAGAACAATGTAAAACATAGTTTTATAGATGTATATATATTTATTTTTATCGTCATTATAGTGGAATACTATTTATTGATTAGCATAGCATATAAATTTTATTTGTACTGTCATTTCTTATCAATCAATGTACAGCATCAGACAAAAGTTTAAGACGATCGGATTTGAAAAATTTTAGGACGACAAAACCGCGGCACTAATTGCGTGTGTATGGGAAAAAATGGAAGACATTTTTCATGCAATAAACTCACTTATGTTAAAATTATTAGCAATGCGTCCACGCCAAAATGACCTTGCGGAAGTGCGTATGTCGAACCACCAGCAATCGGTAAAGCGTTAAATTGCCTATATAAATAAATAAATGGAAACTGAATCTCCATGGCAGATACGTCAGAATGAAGTGTGGCAAGTTAGGCGAATTGTCCGAGGCGACCCTCGGTTGATGGTTTTATTCGTGGTCCCGTCGGTCCCTTTTTACTCACTTCCGCAACCCGTGCGTTCCCCAAAGCCTCTCGAACCTCTTTTTCAGACCTCCCTACGCAATTAAAGCGCGCACACAACCTGCTGTGCCCTGTCGCGTCCACGCACTTCGATGCAGCAAACGCTCGTCGAATCGGTTTCGTACGTTGCGGCGATTTTATGCGAATTGGCCTGCGATTATTTCGCCGTTAATTTCAACGACTTTCTTCGAACGATAAATAAATTCGTGTTGCTAGAGAAACATTGTTCTTCGGAGCACGCTGTTTGTTAGCGTTCGAAGCCGTAAATTCCGTATCGTACTTCTCGTTAAGCGTGCCTGTTTCTCAAGTATCCGAAGTTGCCACTTGAAAATCTAGAAATAGCGTAAAAGTATCGATGTTCATTCGTCGATCCGATACAGAAGGTATATAATTTCATACGATGAATTTTCGGTTAATATCAAAGGCAATCTCTAATTGTCGTACATTTATCGAATACGATAATTGTTTTCTAGAAAATAGAAATTTTTTTTATTTATTTATTTATTTAGTTACGGACTATAAACTCATTGAGGTACATTGAGGTAAAAAATACAGAGTGCGTTAAATAAGATTACAAAAGATTATTAAGGTATATAAGCTACAAAAGAAATGAAGCCATGTAATTTTTTATCATTGCGTAGATTATTTGATGCACCGTTTCTTGCATTAAATTGATAACCATCTATATTCTTTTCGAATGAAAGTAATCTCTGTTTCGAGTAGATACGAGTAAAGTGTCGGTACGGTTAGCGTTAAACGGTTTTAGATTCAAGTAGCTTGAAAAAATCCAAACAAAAGTGAACGATATGCACTTGAGAAAATTGAGGAATTTTAAGTGGACATGATCGTATCGAGTGAGAATGGTTGACAATTAGAAAGAAAGAAAATGAGTGTTTGAAAGAATATATGAAAATGGGGAATTGACTGAGAAGATAAAATTTGACCGTGCAGGCAGAAAGAGTGTGACTATGAAAAAAGTAAGAATGTTGAAGTTGCTAAGTCGAAAAGTCATTTATAAACTATTAAGTTGTTACTATTAAACTGTTTTAAATATATATATAATATAATATAATATCTAAGAACTCTACTTTATTTTACTCACACCCGAGTCCCATCATCCCATCCACTAAATAAAAGTAAGAATATTCCTATGATAACAATAAAAATGAATGTACAGACAATATTTGTAGACTATAAAACTATGTTCTACATTGCCCTCTTGTTTTAAACTTTTATCAGCTACTGTACCTCGGTTACTATACCCTAAAGGGCGAAGTAATAAATAGTGTTCTACCACAATAACAATAAAAATAAATGTACAGAAAATATTTGCAGATCATAAAACTATGTTCTACATTGTCCTCTCTTCTTAAACTTTTGTCGGCTACTGTACCTTGAACGTGCTATGAGTTACTATACCATAAAGGGCAAAGTAATAAATAGTGTTCTACCACAATAACAATAAAACTAAATGTACAAAAAATATTTGCAGACTATAAAAGTATGTTCTACATTGCCCTCTCGTTTTAAACTTTTGTCGGCTACTGTACCTCGGTTACTATACCCTAAAGGGCAAAGTAATTAATAGTGTTCTACCACAATAACAATAAAAGTGAATGCACAGACAATATTTTTAGACCATAAAACTATGGTTCTACACTGTCGTCTCATCTTAAACTTTTGTCGGCTACTGTACCTCGATCGTGCTATGAGTTATTATACCATAAAGGGCAAAATAATAAATAGTGTTCTACCACAATAACAATAAAAATAAATGCACAGACAATATTTGTAGACCATAAAACTATGTTCTACATTGCACTCTCGTTTAAAATTTTTGCCAGCTACTGTATCTCGTTTACTATACCCTAAAGGGCAAAGTAATAAATAGTGTTCTACCACAATAACAATAAAGATGAATGTACAGAAAATATTTGCAGATCATAAAATTATGTTCTACATTGTCCTCTCTTCTTAAACTTTTGTCGGCTACTGTGCAGAGTATCCATCCGTTCGATGATCGTTCGCCACGATCTTAGGTCGCGGGTAACCGTGGCTCGAGCAAGGGCTCCATACGCGAGGATCGATTTTAAACGCAACGTAGCACCGTCGCGTCGCTAAATGCAACTCGCTGTTCAACGAACCCGGCCGAGCTCCTCTCTCTCTCCTTAACGCGGTCTGTACACACAGACAGACACAAAGGGGAGGAGAACGAGGAGGAGGAGGTGGAGGAGGAACAACTCCAGCGATCCCACGCGCGCAGAAAAGGCGCCCGCCTCGCGGATACCTCCAATATTTGTGCATTAAGATAACCGTGGTCGCGGCGTAGCGGTCAGCGACCCCGTTCGTCGGGGCAATTAACGATGTGTGTCGATCCAACGTTGGCGCCTTTGCTCTCCTCTTCTCCGCTTTCGTTCTCGCGGCTACGCGTAATTGCGAAGCGTCGCCGCCACGCTGAAACGCGGAAGAGTAAACACGACGTTGGCCGTAATTCCGATTTATTTCGTCGATTTCAGACGAAATCTCGTGCGAGCTGCGTTCACAGGGGGGGGGGGGGATTCGCGAACAAATTTGTCACCCGTTGTGCACCGTTGATAATCGACTACCGTTCGCAGGGGGTAGTTCCGTCTCGGGGTTGACGTTCATCGTTCACCATCTCTGCTCTCGACGATCTTTGGATCTCCGTGGTCTTACCTCGTGGAACTGGAATCGTTGTCGCACAGTGAACGAACGTGTATTTTATTTAAGCAATATAATACTCCACGTCCAATTTTAATGATATTCATTGAAACGTTCTGGAGAAAAATATGGTTTGGTTTTGTGTGTATCACAAAATGTGACAACCTTTATTCCAGCCGTCTTAAATATCGCCCAAATGCTCACCCGCTGTTGGCTAAACGGAAAGAACAGCAGTATCGGTGCTCGAGAGATGACAGTTAGTCATCTAATATTTATTAACTCCACAGATTTTTAAGTGTAAAATATTTACCAAAATTCGCTTATTTTAAACTTCATTTGGTTTAGTTAAGTCATATACTAAAATTTACATGTATAACTGTTCAACCCCTTAACGTGCACACTCGAGTTAACTCGAGCGACAATAAAATTTACAATACAATAAAAATTTTGATTATTTTTGTATTTTTTTAAATTTTCCTGCCAAAACAACGTTCTAAATTGTTTTTTTACATTAAAAAAAAAAAATTGATTTTTTTTGGCCGGTGTTTTTTTCAAAAAAACTATGCATTAAGGTTTTAATCTCCGGTCTGATTAATAAACAAACTAATTAAAGTCTGAGAGTTTATGAAATTATCGTTTCGCGACCGGACAGTCACCTCTCGAGCGCAAAGGGTTAAAGCGGGATCCGCGAAAGAAGTTGCGTCCCGCGTCGGGTTCTAGGACCACGACAGAATTATAAAATTCAGCGTACGTGGTCGGCGCGTCCTCGTCTGTCCGGTGTACCTATCTGGTTTGAAATTGCATCGCCGCTGAGGCAGGTTGTCTTCGGGGTCGTCGCGAATTTTATCGGAGTCCTCTCTGCCGGAACACACGCTTCTCTCGCCTCGAAACGGCGCACCACGCTCGTAAATTGCTCACAAAAGGAACTGGAACGACTCGCGCACCGAGTCGTCATCAACACCCTTGGCAAGGTTAAATAACGGATAAGAAGCAGCTCTCTCTCTCTCTCTTTGTCTGAGGCGAGGACGACGTGAGTCGCATCGCGTATTCAATTATAAAAGCAAGCTCTCGGGCATTTAACTCGAAGGACCCGCGGAGTTTTATTTGCGAACTCAGCCGGTTCTTTCGCGAACAACGTCCATCATCAGCGATTTCTTGCTCCTGCACACCTCGAACCTGATGCCACTGGGTCCCGTCGATGCTCGCCTCGATGAATATCGCCTTGACATGCTTGCGGCTCGCAGTTTCATGTTCCTCGAATCGCCACAGTCGCTCGTTTCTGTTTCAAGCGTCGCGGATTAAATCGTTTAACCCTCGGAAGACGCAACTACGGTGGGTTACCTTCCTAACGAGTAAACAAAAATTAATTTCCTCGAAGAAATATTTATGCGAGGTCGAGCCATGTGCTGAAGAGACTCTAGGAACGGGTCAAGTGTTTTACCCCATTGTAAGAATTAGAGGACCCTAACGAACTGTGTACTTTAGCCTTTTCTGTTTATTCAACTGTTGCCTCTCGATACGTAGAGATCGGGTTCAAAAGGATATACCTCCCTTTAGAAATGAAGTTTAGTAAAACCTTAAAAAGAATAGTTATCTTTATTTTTTCCTTTTTAATCCATAATCTGCAATAATAGGACAGAGCTACGTATCTTTCTTCATTTCATCGGCTGGATCTTCTCTTGGAAACGTAGAGTTTAGGTTCAAAAAGGATATCCCTCCCTTTAGAAATAAAGTTTGGTAAAAGCTTAAAAAGAATAGTTATCTTTATTTTTTCCGTTTTAATCCACGCTTGCTTCAAAATCGGCGGATAAGATTACATGTGACTTATCCTTTCTACATAAGATCATCAATGGTGCCACCATACATAAAGTCGATTAGAATATTCCGAGATCATCAATAAGATCTCCACTAATATTTCGACCTAAGTGTTGATTCTTGAAATTTACTTAACATGCAGCCTATCAATCCTGATTGGACGCCCTTTAGTTTTCCTCGTAGCTCATGAGAAATTCCAGAACGATTTAACATTAATCGAAATATTGTGGACACCATCGTCCTCGTCGACGTGTTATTAATTATAATAATGGTTTGCAATGGTTTATTTGCAATTCGTTAGAAGCCAATTCGTTCAAAAGGAACGTATAACGAACTTAGAACGTAGGAGAAACTGACGGAAAAGTCATAGGGTTAAAGATTGAGTGAATATTGAAACAGTTTTGTCCGACTTTTCGGGTTGCAAATATTGTGCCTCGTGATTGTGACACTTAAAACGACTTTACCATACGTATGCAAACACATGCAGAGATATTCTTAAGGATATCGTTGCCCTCGAACAGAAACGTATCATCCGGCGAATTACAGTGATACGGCGCGAACGCCATAAGAGAACCAGGTCGAGCAGATAGTAGCTGTTACAGCGTGCCAGTGTTTTCTCGACCGAAAGCGTGGGGGATTTCACGCTACGCAGAAGTCTTCCAAGTTTCCCCAATTACTAACGACTTCTGCTGGCGCTCCTAAGAGCGGACGGGGCCTCTCTCATACGGGCAAAGATAATCTTGACCTTAATCACGGCATCGACGACGCTGAAGCTGTACAACTGGCCCGGTTTATCGTAGAATTTATCGTGCTACCAGGATCGCTTTAAATGTCGTTCATCCAGGTGGAGCTCGGCCGCCGCTCGACCATGCTGTTCCCAGAGTTGCGTCCGACGCCGTTCAAGTACCGAGCATCGTTCGAGCAACGCGATTTCTGACGTACCACTAACTGGACATCGATTATTCAGCTCTTAGAGATTTGACGTTTCAAGTCTGCCTACCTCTAATTTTAAATTCTTGAACCGTTCGACCCCTTGCACGCGTTAAGGGGTGTTTTTGGATCCTTAAAAATGGGGTAACCTTCGACTGCAATCGAGCTTCTGTATTTATTTACTTAAGGGTATGAATCCCCTTGCACACAAGTAAAAATATGGAGACAGAAGTATAAAGCAAAAATGTTTATGTATATGAAACATCTTATAAACTATATAACAATGAACGAATAACGAAGTGACTAATTACAGCTAAATATAACAAAAAGCATACTCTTGGATTTCCTTAGCACTCTAGTTCCAGAATTCTTGTACTTTTATCGTGGATCGTAGAATTTTGAAGTTTTTCGACCCTCAAATCCTTAGATCCTTAAGCTTTTGCCCCTTGAACGGTCGGACCTTCAAATTTCTCACGATTTGCTCTTCGGTTGCGATTCATATATCATAGATTCGATAACTTTCACGTGTAATTTTACAGTGTACTCTTGTTAATAGAATCCGGAAAACACTTTTCCTCATTTTCCCTCTCCTCATATGTCCAGGGAATATAAAAACCGAACTTCCCTCGGGCGACGCATATAGTCAATCAACCAGCGTCTTATTAACATATTAACCCTTAGCGCTCCGTTGGCTCCACTGCGGAGACATTCTCTATTTTATACGAATACATTTCAGATGCTTTGTCATCAAGTTATTTTCCGACCTATTTTTATAGTTAAAGATATGGAAGAACGTTACGTTCAGAATGTAAAGCTGAACGATGATAATGTCGTATTTTCTACGAAGAAATCAGAATTGTCCAAAAACGAGACTGTTGCATACGAAGAAAAGAAACGCACGGAGCGCTAAGGGTTAAATCAAACCGTGTATCAAAACTACAAATAAAGACTGTTCAGGTTAATGTGAGCTTTTTGTCTGTTTTTTGCGCAGTGTCTCCCAGCTGAAGGAAGCGATCGAGAGGGAATGCGGCGTGGTCGCGGCGCACCAGGTGCTGTTGATGAGCGGAGGCGAAAGCCTGGAACCGAGCGCGCGCGTGTGCTCCTACTCGGCCGGAACCGACACGAATCCGATCTATTTGTTCAGCAAGGCCGCCATTAAGAGCTCTTATCCACCCACGCCGAGCATAGATTACGGTTCCGGTGAGTGACTAACTTCTTCACCTGTGAATCTCTCCTTAACCCCCGTGCTCCGCTCAATTTCGTTCATTTCTTGTTCTACGTCAACTCTGTTCCTAGCAAAACGCGTTTTTTTGCTTCTTTTCTTTTTTTCTTTGTTCTTGTTTTTCTCTTTTCGACGTCCTTATAGAACTATAATAGTAAAAAGAAACGTTCTCATAACGCAGGTGTTAATCGGAATGAATTGAAATTGAAATTATTGCTTGAGCTGAGCACGGAATTAAGCCTTACATTTATATATATATTAGGGGGATCGGAAAATAATGTCGTTTCTGTCATTCAATTTCAAGATATCTTGTTCAAAAATCAATTGATTTTTATCGATCCGTCATTGAAAATTTGCACGCTAGATAACAAAAGGTTGTTGATAACGAGGGTGATTACATCGTTGATTAAAAATAAAAGCTCGTTAAAAATTTATGCGTTTGAATTTAATATAAGAAAACATTATCTTCCAGCCCCCTTAATATTCACATATTTTTGTGTACGGAAATAAAATTTTGTTCGCGCATGCTGCTTCAATTTTCCTTTCGTATTTGTTATCACCGTTAATCCGTTACAATTTTTGATTTGGATATAGCAGATCAAAATTTTGTAGGAAATTTTATTGATCGAGTATATAGACATACACTTTCGCCCGTCGCATTAAGACTGTCCTTCGTCTGCTCTCTCGTGTTACATCTCCCCGTGTCAACCGAAGAAGTATGCAAAATACTTCCGGTTATCTCGCCAACCTGTTATTTCTCATCGAGTCCGTCGATCGATCCCTTTCGATGCTCCTCGACGTCTCGCTTCTTGGCCGTCTAGACGCCCGGCGTCCACGGAATCGGGTCACCGTTGTTTTCCTCCACCTGACCACGTCCCGACGTCTCCGTTCCGCGTTTCCAACGCGTCGACGTGCGCCTCGACGCCCGCTCGTCCGCCTCGTTAAACGGCGTTAACGTTAAACCATGCAACCTTCATACCGCTGGCTAGCTATTGCGTTTCAGAACCACTTTATTACCATACGTTTCCGTGGAATTGAACCTCGAGGTCGTCGCTCCTTTCACCTGTTTCAATCCTTGGATCCGTTCCATTGTGCGCTGGACCGGCCTCTTTTTGTTGCCCCCTGAAAGCCTTTCTCCGTTCGCCTTTTCAAGGAACGGTTTAGAGGAGCGATTACGTTTTCGATTGTCAAATAATTACACGTTATGTAAATAAATGATATTTATCGTAACATACAAAATTAAATGACAATTCGGAAGGTGGGCGCAGTTAATTGCTCCTGTCGTTCGCAGGCTACCGACTTCGATCGTCGAACAAGGCAACGCCTTCCAGCTATAGTATTTTAGACAAAAAGAATTGCTTGAACGGTTTGACAGTGGGCGTGGGCAACGCAAGTCCAGACACGTTAACCCTTTGCACTCGGCTGTCCACTCTCATGGGACATCGTAATCCTAGAATATGATAGTTTCGCAAATTTTCAGACTTTAGTTCAGACCTGGACGTTAAATAGTCATATATGTAAATTTTAATGCACGACTTAACTCAACTAAATGAAGTTTAATATACGTGAATCATAGTAAATGTTTGGAATTTGAACATTTTTGAAGTTAGTATCATTAAACGACTAACGGTCACCTCTCGAGTGCAAAGGATTGACTTATTCCATACGCACTCCTGACCGACTCATTTCAGCGTGGATGCATCGCTAATGCATTGATTACAATGATTTTCTTCGAATCATTGATAGTTTAATATTTTTTTACGCTATATATACGATATCGCTCGAAACAGTCACCTTTGTGTAAGGAAACATTACAAAATTCACAGACTAAGCATGTAAAAGCCGAATTAATATGCTTCCGGTCGATAAAGTGTTAACCCTTTGTAATCGAGAGGTGACTCTCAGTCGTTTAATGATACTAACTTCAAAAATGTTCAAATTCCTAACTAAGATTCGCCTATATTAAACCTAGACGCCTAGATTCGTCATTTAATTTAGTTAAGTGATATACTACAATTTACATATGTGACTATTTAACCTCTGAGTCTAACTAATAAACAAACTAAAGTCTGAAGATTTAAAAATTTCATTTGGTGACTGACAGTCACCTGTCAAGCGCAAAGGGTTAATCCACCTGGAAACTTCATGTTTTTTTTCTTTTGTATTAAAAAAAATCTCTGCTACTTGTGTTTTTATTTTCTTTAAAATCGTGTGTTTAACCATCTGATGAATCTTAAAACAAACTGATCGTTCCGTCGTCGAAACACATTTGTATCCTATTAGCTCGGATAATCGCGAGATTCTATCGTATCTGGCAGCGATCGAAAATAGAGCAAAGGCCAGTGTCGCGTAGACGCGCTAGCTCTGGAACACGACGTGATACCTGGAAGGTTACACTTCGTTCATTAACTTCCCCCTTTCTAGACGCCGTGAAATCGATTCCTTCCCACCAAAGCTGCTTCTCTTTCCTCTTCGCCCGGTCTTATCCTTCCCGCCTCCGGTTTCATGCGGTAATTCACGTTCCTCGAGGCGCGTACCGGTAACGCGACCGCAGACCGCACCGCCTGTGCCCCCGGTGCTCCTCGCATTGACCGTGTGTCTCCACTGGTCGCCGATGAAGTAACGATCAAGTTCGCTCTTATCGTCTCGCGCACTTTCAATTTTCACGGCGATACGCGGCTTCCAGCGCCACTCGACGTTTTACTCTGTGCGTGATCTTTCCTACAGGCGCCCCTCGACTTTCGCACATTCTACTTTTCTACTTCTACAATTCCGTTAGCGTTGAATTTATGAAAAATTTGTTGGTGACACGAAAGTTCTGTGGATGTGCTATAGGGCTGCATCAAACAGTTTACAACAGGGCCTGAACTTGTTGGCCTGTCCTTAGGCCCAAGCGGCCATTTCGTTGTAGTAGGCCACTGTGGAGGTTTTAGTAGGTAAAAATCCTACATAACTTCGTCACCCAACCGCCCCCCTTAGAGTGACAGGGTATCTTTCCGCAGATTTCCTCCACTGAAAAAAAAAGAAAAAAAAGAAAGGCCCAAGCGGCCAGTCGACCCTCATTAGAATCCGGAAAATACTTGCAAAGTCCCTTGCATGTCACCACATTTTCCCACTTTCATGGCGTCCGGGGAATATAAAAGCCAAACTTCCCTGGGCGCTACAGGTAGTCAGTCCACATACACCTTGCTACCTACCTCGTCAAATCAAATCGTGTGTTATAACATAAATGAAGACACTAAAATAGAATAAAAATACAAAATAATAAAAGACTGCCAAATATCCTCCTTGACAGTCATCACAGTCAGACACTCAGTCAGTCAATCACTCAGACAGTTAATCAGTCAGATAGTCATTCCACGTACGCCTTACCACAACTCCAATAAATCGTGTAACACAAATAAAAGACTCCCATATATCATTTGGCGACTAACAGTCACCTCTCGAGCGCAAAGGGTTAAACGTCTCCCGCTAGCAAGCGCGTGGCCATTTTTTCGCCTGCCGTCGAGACCGTTTTATCGTTCTGGTGGTCGCGTTAACACTAGAACTACCGACGATTAAAGTGTATTTATTTGCATGGACGAGATGAAATTGAAAATTACATGAAAAAAATACCGAATACATGGGAAACAAATTTTTATTTATTTCTTGTGCAGAAAATCATAGTGAACTTTGGTAGCTTTACAGTACTGAATTTATAAGATTGCTGTAAATAATCACCAGCTGGTCATTTTGACTGGTCTGGTAGTTCTAGTGTTAAACAGCGGCCGTAAACCGTCACGGACCTTTTCCTCCTCGCGCTGCGAAGAGACAGAACGGGCCTTTTTTTCCAACGGCAATCTACCGTGATCGCACCGGAAATAGGCTGCCGCTGATCCCGTAATGGCCGCGTTTTTCTTATCGAGCCCTTCCTCCTCCCCTCTCGCCGCGGAGCTGACCAAAGAGATATACCGTTCGTAGACGCAACAAGACTTTGACCCGCGTCAATGAGCCTCGCGAGCAACTTTGACCTGGTTCCTTTATCCGACGGATAACGATCTGCCATCGCTGCTCGTTGTCGTCGCGTACGCGTGTCGTCGGGGGCCTCTGGCGAATCCGGCGTCTTCGTGTTCGTCGATTCGGAGCCGAAACTGGGTCAACGTTGCTTGCATCTGGATAACATGTTCCGTGGCCGGGGGACAATCAAGTTTTCAGCAGAATGTTTCTTTGGTTTCTTTCAATTTCTGCGAAGGGGTTGCGGTAAACGTGCGCAACGTGGTAGGGGTTGTTACCGAGATGAGATGAGGGTAGTTCAGGGTCGTTTAACGAAGAGTAACGTCTTATAGGAAAGTTCTACTTTATTTTATTTAGTAGAGTCCAGGTGATAAGACTCAGGTGTAAATGTAATAAAGTGAAGTGGCTAGAATATTATTAATATGCATTTAAAATAATTTAATGATAACTTAAATGACTTTACAATTTAGCAACTACTACGTTATTACTTCTTTCACAATCACACTCTTTTTGCCTTCACAGTCAAACTTTTTCTGCCTCGCTCTCACATTTTCCCCGTCATCTATTCTTCCAAATACTCATTTCCTTTCTTCCTAATTCTAAACCTTTGTCACTCGATACATTCGATTAGGTTCACCCAAAATTCCTCAGACGCTCAGTTTTCTCGAGTGCTCATTTTTCGCGGCTTAGAAACATTCGAGTCCAAACATTCTACGTTCTCACGACTATCGTTCAACTCCAACACTCTTCAGATTTTCCTAAACTACTCGATCCACTCGATCGTATTCCTACAATATGTGTATTGGAAACAGATGCACGTGAAATGGCCGTAAATCTAGTGTTAAAGTAACGGCCAGGTTAGGGAAAGCGATGAAACTGCAGTTCAGGTGCCGCTTTCGACTGTCCCGGTCATTCCGGTGATTGTCGATTTAAAGTTGAAGCGGGACCAGTTTTTAACACCCCGCGTTGCCCGTACGAAAGCGATCGATTAATTGCGGCCGTTGCGTAATCCCCTCTCGGTTGCAATAGGAAGTTTCGAAACGGCCAACGATTACGAGCTGTTACGCGTTGATAGCGAAGCGGTGATTTTTAACCGAAGCAACTGGGTCGTCGGCTGGCTAATGTTATCTTCTGCGTGAAACCGACCGCTTCGACCGACGTGATTGCATCGATGGATATACATGTATATACCTAATGCACGGTCAGCGGCTATTAAATTTTTCTTTCTTTTTCTTTTAAACCTAGTCGCTTACGAAACACCGCTCTATCGGTTCATCGGTTAATTTTGTTTCAATGCTAGCCGATCGAGCAGAGAGCGAAACGATTCTCTGAAATGTTCTCTGATTTAAACCTTTAACGGTGACCCTCCATTTTTTCAGACATTTGAAAGTGCCGAGTATCGAAATTGAACGGTACCACAATTTACTCGCACTGAGATTTATTTAACACGATAACTACCAAGATCAGTCAAAATGACTGATTGGTAATTTTTTCATGGAAACTTGGTAAATTTATTATGATACCTACATCTTTGGAAATTGACTCCGACTTTTATTGTAACCTGGATTAGGTATTTTTAAAATATGATTTTCAATTTGATTTCTTCCAAGCAAATAAGTATATCCTAGTTGTCGGTATTTATGGTGTTAATTTATTGGACACTGTAATCTTCTTATTTTATCCAAAAATTGCCCGAAGAAAAGTTGTATCTAATCGTCTGAAGATCGTTGTTCGATGGCCAAACTTTCGTTTAGGATTATCGAGTGTATACAGGCGCCCCTCGACTTTCGCACATTTTTAAAAATTCAACTTTTTAAGCCTTTGCTGTCGGGGATGTCCCCTTCGAGGGGACATCGTAAGTCGAGCAGGCTACCGGGTTGTCCCCTCTCAGAAGACATCAGATTTTAGCCATCGGACTACAATGTTGTTCCAAATCAATACTTCAAAGCACAGTTTTTGGAACATATTGTTTCACATCCCTCTACTTTCGAACGTTCAACATTCGCGCACACTTTGAGGAACCAATTGTCTGGGAAAATTGAAGGGCGCCTATGTATGAATTCATGAGATCGAAAACAGTGGACATTGGAGGATCCTTAGCGCTGGAACGGTGCTAGATTCGGGTTACGCTTCGGTTAGATCGTTAATGGCTTCTAGATGTGCCACTCGGGAAATGGGACAATCGATTCCCAAGCGAAAGACCGAACAAGACCACGTGTCGCGACAGTGATTACAATCGCAGATCCTGGAAAGAGACGAAAGTTTGCCGTTTGAAAAGTTTCACGAACCTTCGAGCGGAAAGGAAACCCGTTGAACGCGGTCAAGAGCGATGAATGTTTAATACGTATCGAGTGTAGATATCGCGGGATAAAAGTTCAGTTTTCTTTCCTCCGTCTCGCGATTCTATTCGCGTTAGCTCAGGACGAAATTTACATCCGACCTGGAAAAACAATCCGCCAAACGAACACACCGTCTCGAACATAGTGAAATGGTGAGGGGAAGCGGGGGTAGTTAGGTGATCAAGGGGTCATTCATGATATGGCGGATGAAGTCAGTGGGGAAAGAAAAAGTAGGTACGTCCGTTTTGAACGTTAGTAAACCCTCTTCCCTCCCTCACCCCGTGGGTTTTTCGTTGTTTACTCCGTCGAGGCATGACCGTGTGCCACAATTTCTTTGCTTCGTGTTCCGGAGACACTGTTACGAGCTTAAAGGCGATATCTCGAAAGACCGCGATCGATACGGCCCGCAGGAGTCTTCGATGAGAACGAATATTTATTTATTTGTTTATCTGAAGGGTAAACACCCTTTATAATGAAGTAATAGAATAAAAATAAAAATAATTAAAAAATATTACAGAATTTATTTATTTATTTATTTATTTATTTGACGGGTAAACATCCTTTATAAAGAAGTAATACAGTAAAAATAAAAATAATTCAAAAATATTACACAACTTATACAAAATTTATTTATTTATTTATTTATCTGAGGGGGTAAAAAACACCCTTTATAAAGAAGTAATATAGTAAAAATAAAAGTAAAAGTAAAACTAAAAGGAGCACAATTACATACAACCTTATACAGGAGGAGGGTACTGTATATTGTTCTAGATCATAAGAATGCAAAAAGAGACTACGAAATTCTGCAGTGCTTATAACCGAAGATTTGTAGCCTCTAGCAATCTGATTGCCTCAGCCTTAAAATTATCTGAGGATAAATTGAAATGTTAAATCTTAAACGGTGGACCTGGGTCAGTATCGACCCAGCCACAAATACGTTTGTATCAATTTGTCGCGTAATGGATTCGACTTTCATTCGTTTATGTCTGATACACGGTACGATTCAGTTGATTTGCATAATATAGTTGTGTCGTAAATTTTATTGCATGCAGTTGGTATCGCGTGGAATTTACATGTACACGATTACTTTTTATATCCTTATCATCGAGACGGTGAGGCGTGTATAATTATTGGATTATTGGAATTTTGTCGATACCCACGATTTCATTGGTTCTATAGTATAATCGCTTATAACGTGAACAACGAACACGTTTGTACAATACACTCGAAGCACAATTGTTTATCTCGGTGGAACACACTGGAGAGCAAGGACGTTGCAATTACGCCAGTATACATAACCTTACATAAACGTGTCCACACGCACACGCAGAACGTTTGACGGTAAGACAATCATGAATTATGCTAGTTGTCGCGATTCATCGTTTTTCAGGTTTCAACGGTAATTAATAATTTTCGTTTGATCTTCGATTTTCATTTTAATCCTATTTACAGAACGAAAATCATTCATTACAAATTTAGCACAGAAAATAATTAATATAGTGTAACGCGACAAACGTGAAACAGCATAAAAATGATATTATGATAATTAACCCTCTTTGGGTCGAATTCTTGTTTTAAATACTAAAAAATTGATGGAACGGAAAATCAACAATTACAATCCTATATATGCGGATGAAAAAATATTTTCCAGCTTGAACAATTTTACATTATAGAACATTATAAAATTAATATACAATAGAGGGTTAATATAGCGTAACGCGAAAAACGTGAAACAGCATAAAAATAATATTACGTTAATTAATACAATATAACATTATAAACGTAGAACAGTATAAGAATATTCAACGCTAATATTATTGATATTAATAATATTCTTTATTAAGCCTTTTTTCCATGGTACACGCGAACCAGGAAGAGATACGACGGTCGTAGAAGGGTGGAAAACGTGCTTACTTAGGTACAGTAGCGGGCAAAAGTTTAAGACCAAACGGTCAACGAAGAAAATTAATTGGTTCGTAAGAAATAGTACGGTAAGCAAAATTTACATTCTGTGCTAATCAATGAATAGTGGTCTGCCATAATAACGATAAAAAAAAAAGCTATGAAACTATGTTCTACATCGTCCTCTCGTCTGAAACTTTTGTCCGCTACTGTACTGTTTCTGCATGGGATAAAGACGGGGGCGCGAGCAAAATGGCACGGAGCCACGCGAGAGCGATTTCAGTGACGATGATGTGGAACGATAGGAGCTTGCGTGACCAAAAGCACGGAACCAAGGAATGATTATTCGTAAAACAGTGGTACAGCCCGCGATAGCGGCGACGAACGCCGATATAGAAGGGGTGAAATTGTAAAATAAAGAGCGTCTTACTCGATTTTATTCTTTGGAATGGTTTTGCGTGCAAATTTCTGCACTGCATCTCTAGCGTTTTCCATTTTATGCTAATGTTTTTCGGTCTGCTTGTATGTCAGTCAATCGACAGAGAGCCCTTTTTGCAAAAATAACTGCGTGTGTTCTGACTTCTCTAAATTTCACATCTTTCATTTACATAGAGTGGCTTCAAAAAAGTATTCGTACACTGTACTACAAATAAATTCATTTAACTTTAACATTCTGATTTCAATCAATGTTTTTAATACATCTTTATGGGTATCTATGGTGTAATAGTATACGTATGGATTAATTTCTTGTTTTATAACTAAATACCATTTTAAGGAAGCGAAATCAACGTTAAAGTTTCAGTGCTTTTTTCCTCATTTTTTTTAACATAACTTTGTATTGATGCGTGATAAAGCAACAAACCTTTCAGATAAATAAATCTTAGTTTTTAACGCTGTATCGCTCTGCCATAAAAAGAAGATCCTAGAGGAATCTGTGTTCAGAGTATGAAAAATCGTAGAAGCTTTGAGGGTCGTTTTCACCCCCTCTGTAAGATTTACCGTCGATGAAAAAATTGCTCTATGCAGGACCCATTATGCTCTATACACATACAAAGTTTCATTGAAATCAGAATTTTAGGATTAGGTGAATCTCCTTGTAATATAGTGTACGAATACTTTTTGGATCCACTGTACACGTGGTATCATATTAACCCTTTGCGCTCGAGAGGTGACCGTTAGTCGTTTAATGATACTAACTTCAAAAATTTTCAAATTCGAAATATTTACTATGATTCACGTATATTAAACTTCATTTAGTTTAGTTAAGTGGTATATTAAAATTTACATATACGACTATTTAACGTTCGGGTCTGAACTAACGTCTGAAAATTCGCGAAACTATCATATGCTAGGATTACGATGTCCCATGAGAGGGGACAGTCGAGTGCAAAGGGTTAATTGTTTCATTATTCATATTAATAATAATGAATAATCTCAAGAACCTTTTTTCTACATATACATTTAATTCTTGTACAGTTCAATAAACTTTGTCTATCCAATTTGTCTATCTAATAACCTTGTTGTTCTGCTGTTGCCTATTATTAGAGCCTGATAATTAACAATAATAAACAGAAACGAATCTTCTGGCTGTGTTTCGCGAAAGCAACGTCGGATGAGGTTAAAAATAGCGATCGACGGTGACATAAGAGATGATAACGAGTAACTTTGGAACCGTGTTTCTTGTTATCCGCTTGGCGATTTCTGCCGCCACGCCATCGGGCAGTGGTAACGCGTTAACGTTTTCCATGACGATTATCGCGTGGCAATTGAGCCTTATTAACCGGAAGAGCTTCCTGGAATCGTTGGAACGAGCGCTCTTCAATTTTCCGACGTTCACCTCTCAATGGACACAGGCCGTGGCACGTGCGTTATGTAACCGCGTGGCGAGGATCAATCTGTGTGTTGTGTGCTCGATTGAAAGTAAACAGGTGGAAAATTTCATTCTACTAGGAATACTATAGGAAGAGAGATCGTAGGACTCGGGTGTGAATAAAATAAAGTGATATGCTTAGACTATAATTAATGTATATTTGAAATAGTTTGAAGATAATAACTTAAATGACTTTACAACTTAGCAATTGTTACGTTTTAACTTCTTTCAGAATCACACTCTTTTTGCCTTCAGAATCATATTCAAATTCAAAAACATTCAAATTCTTTCTGCCTTTACAGTTAAACTATTTCTGCTTTCACAGTTAAACTATTTCTGTTTTCACAGTTAAACTATTTCTGTTTTCACAGTTAAACTATTTCTGTCTTTACAGTTAAACTATTTCTGTCTTTACAGTCAAACTCTTTCTTCTTCGTGCTCGTATCTTCCCCGTCATATATTCTTCCAAACACACATTTCTTTTTTTTCTAATTCTATTCTTTCTCACTCAATGCATTCGATTAGGTTAACCCAAAATTCCTCAGTCGCTCAGTTTCCTCGAGTGCTCATCTTTCGCGCCTTAGAAACACTCGAGTCCAAACATTCGTTATCGCTCAACTCAAGCACTTTAATTATTAACCTCTGAGTCTAACTAATAAACAAGCTGACTAAAGTCTGAAAATTTACGAAACTATCATTTGGTGACCGACAGTCACTTCTCGAGCGCAAAGGATTTATGTTTGCTTCATCATAATATTTCTGTATTCAAATTCTAACGTGATCATGATTAATTATCCCCATCGTATCGATTTTTAATATCGATTCGAATCATAGATAAAATAGTATTATAGAAGACATGAAATATAATGTTTTTTATAAGAAAGAAAAAGTGTAGCCAGAAGTCATTCAAAACCGACAGGTTTTATTTGGATTATGTGCGAATAAAAAATGAAATAAATAAAATATATTAAATATATTAACACATTAACACAAGTTTACAGCTCGTAACTTTTGTTTAGACTCTTCAACGTTATTTCTTTAATATTTGTTTATATAATAATTATAATACATCAGAATAAATTATTGTGATTTCATCAATTTTTATTGAAACGTGTTAATGTATATACTAGATTTCACACGCGCAATTTTACGCGAATTTTGCCCGCAACGCGCATTAGTTTAGTCAATTTGTTTACCCGTTTAAAATGTTAAGTTAAGGAAAACGTTAAGCGTCTAGTACTAGCGGAAATCCCACGATTTAAAACTCAAAAGTGCCGACGGTTGCGTTTGCTTTCTTTCACAACTCCACGAATATTTATTCGCCGTTCGCGATAATCCTGGATCACGTAACACGCGCTTAATGTCCCGACATGCATCGGCGATCCACGCGCGCGCATGATCGACGCGGGAAACGTGTCTCGAGCGAAGCCAAGGAGGAAAAGAAACGGATCCGGCGTGTGACCGGCCAGTTGTCACGATCTACGTACACACGTTCAGAGTCACTCGATGACCACACACCGGTCTCTCTCACGGTCTATCGATAACCGAAGCCGCTTACGTGACGTTTCGCTGTCAGCTGACCGTGCGACACGCTAACGTTCGTCGGTCGATCAGCACAAAATGACGATTGTGTTCGCGGAAACCGCGGTTTCGAAGACATCCGCTCAGCTGAAACAGCTGTGGGTCGGTTCAATGAAATTCACGAATGACGTGGGCTTAACCCTGGTGGGTACCTCGAATTTTCATTCCAATCAACCGCTTCTCAATTTTATTATTATAAAAAGAATTAATTTTCTGAGAAATGATTCCTCGACGTAAATTCAAATTGAATATCTAGGATTAACTTCCATGGCGAATGATTATTGTACCAGTACAGATTGTTTTGGTATTTTTGTTGTATGCTGAAACAGCTGGGGCGGTTCAATGAAATTTATGGAGGATGTGGTTTAACCCTGGTGGGTACCTCGAATTTTCATTCCAATCAACCGCTTCTCAATTTTATTATTATAAAAAGAATTAATTTTCTGAGAAATGATTCCTCGACGTAAATTCAAATTGAATATCTAGGATTAACTTCCATGGCGAATGATTATTGTACCAGTACAGATTGTTTTGGTATTTTTGTTGTATGCTGAAACAGCTGGGGCGGTTCAATGAAATTTATGGAGGATGTGGTTTAACCCTGGTGGGTACCTCGAATTTTCATTCCAATCAACCGCTTCTCAATTTTATTATTATAAAAGAAATTAATTTTCTGAGAAATGATTCTTCGACGTAAATTCAAATTGAATATCTAGGATTGACTTCCATGGCGAATGATTATTGTACTAATACAGATTGTTTTGGTATTTTTGTTGTGTGTTGGAACAGCTGGGTCGGTTCAATGAAATTCACAAATGACGTGGATTTACCACTGTTGCTTTTAGTCGTTTATTTAATTTCATTAAAAAGAATTCCTAATTTTCTGAGAAGTGATACTCCGACATAAATTTAGATCAAATATCCAGGATTATTTTCATGGCGAATGATTATTATACCACTACTATAATCTTTTTGCGTTTCTATTGTACGCTGAAACAGCTGGGACGATAAAATGAAATTTATGGAGGATGTGGTTTAACCCTGCTGGGTTCCTCGAATTTTGTCGCAATCAATTGCTTCTTAACTTCATTAAAAAGAACTCCTAATTTTCTGAGAATTGATTTTTCGACGTAAATTGAAATCCAGTATCTCGGATGACTTCCATCATAAATAATTATTATAAAGCCAATGCACATTATATGCTCTAATATAAATTAATGGGTTATTAAATTAAGTAAATAAATAAATAAAATCGAAAGGATAGAAGAAGCTATCAATTACAATTTTTTTTTTTTTTTATTTATCACCCAAAATAAATGAGTTTTCTTAGCGAAATGGTAACACGTCTGGCACAAAAATGTCCAAAAGACCACGGCAGAGTTAATATCGGTATGATCCTGATGCGAAATATGGCTCGTTTATCCATTTTCCATTCCATTATTTATAGATTACCTATTTATTGCATTCGACGAAGTATACGCAGTTACATTTCCAACTTTCTGGAGAGATTTTATTTTTTTTGGAAATTGGCCATTTCCGGTACCAAAGTCTTCAACATGTCGTCAACATGAAACGCGCAACGATTTAGTGCGTCAGGACGAAACTTCTCTCGCAACTATTTTCACCAAAATTCGAACACACATACACTCTCGTCTGCGTTATTCGGTACACGTGTTTGTATTAAGTTTAGCGAGCTCTCCGTATCGAAGGCCGTTCGAGTTAGCAGCTCGCGCTCTCGTAACCAAGCCTTATCGTTCCCCATTAACGTTACACAGCAGATGTTCGAGCCCGATACTACGTGTGTAAATGCAAATCGTAATATCCACGATTGTTTGAGAACCAACCGGTCGTCGAACCCGTGCCGGTATCAACTGCGCAAACAAGAACAAAACGCTCTTTGTTTGATGAACGGTCGTCGATAATTCAATGGATGCGCGACCTTGAAAACGCGGAGATCAAACAGCCTCCTCGCTCGAAGCAGGAAGTGGAGGCTTCGTGAAAATTCCTTCGCCTGCCATCGTTCGTCTCGCGAATTTTTCCAATTGCCAGCCGAAGTGACGGCTAGGGCTTACGATTTTTCACGAGATCGTCGAACAAGAGGTGACATAGCAGGTTTCCATTTTGTGGATCTGAACACGTCATTAAGATCCTCAGATCGCGTCCACCTTTTCTTTTTCGCCTTTTCACCATGAGGATGCAGGAGAATCAATTTACAGGATACGCAGAACTAAATAGGATGAATATACGGTAGCAGACAAAAGTTTAAGACTAGAGGACAAGGTAGAACATAGCTTTATGATCTGCATAAATATTGTCTGTATATTTATTTTTATTTTTATTATGGTAGAACACTATTTATTGATTAGCACAGAATACAATTTTTGTTTATCATGTTATTCCTTATAAATTAGTTACTTTAATTGCTTTGATTTTTTGATCTTAAATTTTCGTCCACTGCTATAGGTACAGTAGCAAACAAAAGTTTCAGACGAGAGGACAAGATAGAACATAGCTTTATGATCTGCATAAATATTGTCTGTATATTCATTTTTATTGTTATTGTTATTATGGTAGAACACTATTTATTGAATAGCACAGAATACAATTTTTGTTTATCATGTTACTCCTTCTAAATTATTTACTTTAATTTCATTGATTCTTTGGTTTCAAATCTTTCGTCCGCTACTGTACTTAACGAACACAAAACCTTTGGTATATTAGAGTTTTTTACATGAGTTTCTCACACTGTTTCACTCTCGCAAGAAAATATCTCTCATCAACGCTCATAAAGTTTCTCTCCACTCTCGTGCGATATCTTTTACGAACGACATCCCCGCTCGTTTCCCTCATTCACTCGCCATTAAATCCCTTACCTTATAACTATTTTCGTTGCAATCACTTTTGCCAACTTGCACACTCTCCGCAGCATGCTCAACCTAATCACACCTTGCTTCTAGTGAAACCAATCGAACACCGTTTCTCGATCGTTCGATTCAATTCGCTCGACGATGGCCAACGTCAGCTGATTTCCGGTTTCTGCCTGGAGCTTGCGCGCGAAATTGGATTTCCTAATCTTCTTCTTCTTCATCTTCATCTTCTTCGGCTCGAAACCGACTCATGCGTGGTCACCTTTGACCTCCAGCGTTCGTGTTCGATCTTGATAATCCGCCAGAACGGTTCGAGTCCACTTCGGGTCCCTCTCCGCCTCCCGTCCCCCCCCCCCCCCCGTCGATCTTTTCTTCTGCGGCTGGCCTTGAATTAATTTATGCCATCTGCGCGCGCCCGTACTGGACCGTGACTCGGTCTTTGACCTGTGCTGCCGAGCGAACACCAAGGGGAACGTGGTTTTGACATTTTCGGGGCTCCCGAGGCGAGCAGGTAGACGTAATTAGGGAAAGGAAAATTTCGAGAGGGTCAGGTAGTTTTGCCAGACACAGAAACGGTCGGGCGAGCTGTAATAATGGATGGTTTTCGGGTTCGACTGGATAAACGAGGCCAACAGCGGAGTCAAACGAACAACTGGTCTATTCAAACGTACGAATATTTGGATATTTATGTAGAAAAAGGTCTTAAGATTATTATTATTATATGATTGGTAGTAGAAGTATACAGTACACAGTAATTTCTAACACAGTTCTTCCACGCAACTTTATGTTTAACACTAGAACTACCGACGATTAACATTATTCCTACCGCGACATTCCCACGTAAGGCAGGTTACAAATTTTTCTCAGAAAATAAACAATGATAAACGAAGTGAATATTGAAAAATATACTATACGTATCTTTGAGGAAAAGTCTAAACTTCAAAGGCGATTCAATTACATGTATCTATGAAATTGTAATCGAAATTTTAAAAACGGTCATTTGACCGGTTGTGGTAGGAATAGTGTTAAAGGATACTTATTTGCATGGAAGAGATGAAATTGAAAATTACATGAAAAAATACCCCGAATACGTAGAAAACAAATCTTTATTTACATCTTCTGGAGAAAATCAGAGTAAATTTTGGAAGCTTCACCATAGTAAATTTACGATGATATTCACGATGATATTTGAATCAAGGTTACATAAAATTAAATCAATCATAATTGGTTTTAACATTTTAATGCTATAGCATTCACGTCCGCAAACGTATTAATAAAATTTTTTAATAAAATGGGAACACAAAAATGTCCGAAAAGTCGCAGCAGGGTTAAAATATTTCAGAGGATTTTCGCATGTTCACAAAAAGTATCTATAAAATATCGAGAAAGTACGACGTATGGTGTGCACGTAGACGAGTCAAAGAAAATATATCTGGAGGATACTCGAAGAATATCCAGACAGTCCTAATCGCCAACGCAGTTTTCTTGCAAACAAGCTAATCTGCGTGTACGCATACGTGCTCGTAAACAGCTTGTCCATACGTGGTTGTTCGCACGGGGTCGATATTGTTTTCTGTGTAATTTCGTCCGTATCTGCGTGTTTCGTGGAACAAGTTTCGCGATAGAAGGCCCTGGTATCTGGTCGTAAAAGCGCGGATAAAAAAGATAGCTCCGGTGGCATTTTAATGAATCCCGTTCGTTCAACGACTCCTGTGTTTTATCGTCACAATTCGTGTTTCTCCTTGGCTTCCAAGGTCGCGTACGCGGGACCACGAAGAGATCACACGTGCTGTCGAAGTTACTTCACGCTAAGGGGGTCGAAATGACCTAATTTGTAATTTTTCATAGAAACGTGGTAAACCTACTGTGGCGTCTGTACGTTTGAAAATTTACTATAATTTCTATTGTGATTGTTAAAATTTGTTTCCCTTATCATTGGAGGTTATAGGCTGAAAAGGAAGAGATAAAGATAAATTCTTCTATTTAAGAATTCACTAAAACTTTATTTCTAAAGCAAGGTATATCCTTTTTGAACCTGATCTCTACACAACGAGAGGCAGGACTCGAATGAATGGAATAGGCTAAAGGACACAAAGTTCGTTAGGGTACTCTAATTCTTGCACACAGCGTGGTAATGGGGTAAAACACTTGACTTGGTTCCTAGAATCTCTTAACCCTTTGCACTCGGCTGTCCCCTCTCATGGGACATCGTAATCCTAGCATATAATAGTTTCGCAAACTTTCAGATTTTAGTTCAGACCCGGACGTTAAACAGTCATATATGTAAATTTTAATGTACGACTTAACCCAACTAAATGAAGTTTAGTATACGTGAATCATAGTAAATATTTCGGATTCGAAAATTGTTGAAGTTAGTATCATTAAACGACTAACAGTCACCTCTCGACTGCAAAGGGTTAACGCTTAGCTGACCGAATGGGGAGATCTTCCATTTTTTCCTTGACAAATCAGTCCCATTGATTCTATTTACTTTTGTTACTAGTTGGTCCTAAGCAGATGTTGAATTTATTAAAAATTGTATTTTGGAAAATTTATGAACAGTGCTAGTTCAAGACTAACTAATAACAAAAGCAAACAGAATCAATTGCACCACTCTGTTGAGGACAAAATGGGAGATCTCCCCATTCGGTTGGCTAAGTGTTGATCATAAATATTTCTTCGAGGAGATTGATCTTTGTTTATTCGTTATGACGTATTTTATTTCCAACACTTATATTAAGTATTCTTTTTTTTTAACAGTTTTTGTTGGAAATTGAATACAGAAATACTACGAAGCAAAAATTAACCATAAACCAGCTTTCTCTTAACGTACTTTCCCAAGGGCTTCTTCCAAGAAGCTAAGCCAATCAAATCTGGCATTTTAGAAAGTTCGAAAACATCGAGAAACAGAACAATGGGGCTGAAGGACCCGGACGGGGTTGTAAGAATTTCGACCACTGCGTTCTGCTAGTCTTGTGACAAACCTCGCTAGGTGCGGTCATAATTGCCCTTCCTCGTGCTATATAAAAGTATTAATAAATATCTGAGTATTATTTCACAAATAAGAGTTTATTTCATTCAGCAATATAAAACCCCATTCCCAATAGTTTTCAATTTCATTTCTTCGTCTCCAATAATTATACCATAATCGTCGGTAGTTCTAGTGTTAATGACATGCGTACACACGTTTGAACGTAGCGTTTCAGCTTCGTGTGTATTTCGGACAGCTAATCGCTCTGTGTCAAGGGAACGTGTTGTTCGTATCTTACAACCGATGATAAGCGGCCTAAATATTTTTGTTGATTCGTTGTAAATGTCATGTAACGAGAAAACGGCGCCTTGATAGGGCATCCACGGATGTTTGATTACTTCGCGACAACTTCGTGATAATTCTTCGTGCTCTTAACTCTTTCTGCGTGTTTGAAAATTTCCAAATATGGAACATTGAAGTTAAATACTTACAGAATTTATTCGGATCAAAATTGATTTCATTTAATGCTTACATCGTTCAACGTAACTGTTAAAGATTTTCTATTGGAAAAGAAGAACAATCTATTTAGAGTTAAATTTCTCGAACAAAAAGGACACTATAATTTATCAAGAATTCGAAAAGAAACAGTTATGAAATTTCTCGAGAAGGAACACTGTTTTGTTGCTAACATACAGTAACGGACGAAAGTTTATGACTACATGTAAAACAATGTAAAACATAATTTTACGGTTCTTAAATATTGTTTATCTATTGATTTTTATTGTAATTATAGTAGAATACTATTCGTTGATTAGCATAAAGTACAAATTTTATTTATATTGTAATTTCTTATCAATCAATTTATTTTCTTTGACAGGTTTGGTCTTAAATTTTTGTCCACTACTGTACACACATGTCCCTTTCGAAGTATCTTTCAAAGGGTAAAGGCGGATTCTTTTGTTTGTCTCTGTATCGTTTTTTCCTCCTCCTCCTCCTCCTCCTCCTTCTTTGTTTTTGTCGCAAACGTCGTCTCGCGTTGCCTCCGCGTAACGCAACATCGCCGACGTGTTCTCGGATTAGTTTTTACCTCACAGTCCTTGGGACGAGGCAAAAGCGCAATTGCAATTATTACGTCCGCACTATTCGCGACCACTTTGCACGAGCGTGTAATCGTGCCCCGTGGACGCAACCAACGCGAGCCTCCAACGTAAGTACTTAGAGTTGTGGCGACGCGAGAGATTTCAGAGTCCTTAAGAATTCGACCACCGGGGTCGAAAAGGTTCGACGGCATGTTAAAAAATTACACGATGTGGAAGTAAATGCTATTTATTTGGAATATATAAAGTTAAATGACAACTCGCTCCAGTTGTCCGCAGACTACTGACTTTGATCGTCGAAAAAGGCAACACCTTCCAGCTATGGTACTTGAGACAAAAGGTCCCAAATTGCTTGAATGGTTTGACAGTGGATGGGGGCAACGCAAGCTCAGATCCTTAATTTGAAGGAAAACATCCTGTAAGGATTTGTTGTCGCACCGACCCATCGGTTGTGAATAAAGCCCAGGCTAACAAACAAACCTTCCCTATTTAAAACACCACGACCTTTGCAGGGACGGATTTCAACAATTGTAGGGGTGACGAATGCGTGAATGAAGGAATGGATGAAAATGAAAGAATGCACCAAAAATCAAAATTTGCACCAAAAACTGTGCTTTAAAGTATTGATTGGAAACAACATTGTAGTCTAATGGCTAAAGTCTGATGTCCTCTTAGAGGGGACACCCGACCACAGAGGCTTAACACTAGAACTACCGACAATTATAATGTACTTATTTCCATGGAATAGATGAAATTGAAAATTATATGAAAAAAGATATTGAATAGATAGAAAACAAATCTTTATTTATACCTTCTGCAGAAAATCATAGGAAAATTTTTGAACCTTTATCACAGTGAATTTATAAGGTTTCTATGAATGATCACCAATTGATCATTTTGACTGCCCTGGTAGTTCTAGTGTTAAAAAGTTGAATTTAAAAAAAATGTGCGAAATAGCGAATTATGTGGAAGTCGAGGGGTGCCTCTATTTGTCTCGTTATTTTCCTTACGCCCAAAGAGTCATCGACGGAGACACGTTTTCTCCACGGCACACGGCCGATCGCGAGTTGCTATTTTCGGCCATGAAATGTCCCGCGACCGTGCAAACCGCGGTGTATCCTCTCTCCGGGCTCGTTTCGCGTGCTACCGCTGTCGCGTAGAACACGATTTAACGACCTGGCTGAATTTACATTCGTTAACGTAACTGCCGATAATTACGCGAGGCTCTCCGCTCTAATGATGCAACGAGGACAACAAAACCTGAGCGAAACGATGAACAGAATTCTTGCGAAACGCCTATTACAGCTCCTCGAGAAATATTGTATGTAGGGGGGGTGCAAAGGATGTGTGAAAAAGTGTTCGCCAACGTTTCCAGTAAATATTTTGAGGAATTTTTAAATGTTTTGCCCTCGTCCGGTGTTTACCGTATTTTATTGTGCTCGTACAGATAATCGAGACACTGATGTCTTGTAATGTTTTGAACAAACACAGAGCTGAGCGCAAACAAGAAAATTGCCATTCTCTTTTTACCTTAAAACGAAACTTACCTTATTATTATTATTATATTTATGATATGATATTATATTATATTTTAATTACCCGAACGCGAATAACGAAATCGATCGTTTTAACGGGGAATCAATCTATTTCCCTGTATTACGATATTTTTTTCCTCGTTTAACAGTTTTAAATGTCAGGCACTGATTTTCTTTTTTACTTTCGACTAATTATTATTTTTGGTACGTTAAAGGGTTTACCCTGTTTGTTAGAAATAAATGAAATACATATTTTAGATCACTTTAGTATCTTTCGCCTCCGGCTGTAATTAAATTCTCCTCTCTCTGGTCTCTGATTTTCATCGATCGTTCAAACGACGTCCACATCGTTCGCGTTTACACGAAGTTCGGACGCGCGAAAATTTGCACGATTTGCATAACCTGCAAAAGTTAAACAACGCGTATCCGCGGTAAACTGCGAACCACGAAATTCGGAAGGCGAAACGAGTCTCTGTTTAACGCTAAACCTATTAACAGGTTAGGGTATACTTATTTGTGACGAAGACATCAAATTGAAAGTTATATTTAAAAAATACCCAATACAAGGGAAACAAACCGTGATGATTGCAGTAAAAATCGCAGTAAATTTCTAAAGGTGTAGATACCACAGTGAAATTACAAATTTTCTGTCAAAAGACTACGAATCGATCATTTTGACTGATCTTGGTGGCGAAACTCTGTTTAACGTTAAACCTACCAACAGATTAGGGTATATTTATTTGTGACGAAGACATCAAATTGAAAGTTATATTTAAAAAATACCCAATACAAGGGAAACAAATCGTGATGATTGCAGTAAAAATCGCAGTAAATTTCTAAAGGTGTGGATACCACAGTGAATTTATAAAGTTTCCATGAAAAAATTACGAATCGATCATTTTGATCGATCTTGGTGGCGAAACTCTGTTTAACGTTAAACCTACCAACAGATTAGGGTATATTTATTTGTGACGAAGACATCAAATTGAAAGTTATATTTAAAAAATACCCAATACAAGGGAAACAAATCATAATTACTACGGCAACAATCACAGTAAATTCCTAAGGGTGTAGATAACACAGTGAATTTACAAATTTTCCATAAAAAAAATTACGAATCAGTCATTTTGACCGATCTTGGTAGTTATACGGTGTTAATAAAGAAAACTTTGAATAAACTTAATTATCTTTCTATATTCATTTTCTTATCTTTCAAAGCTAATTATCTTTCTACCGGTAATAACGAAAGAAGATCGTCCTTAGAAAGAAATAAAAATCTCGACTTTTCACGACGATACGTTTCCCATTATTGAGAAAGCAGTTGCGTATCGATTTGTGCTAATTTGTAATGATTGCAGTAACAGTCACAGTAAATTTCTAACGGTGTAGACACCACAGTGAATTTACGAATTGTCCACAAAAAAGCTACGAATCGTTCATTTCAATTGATCTTAATGGTTACAATGATTGATAATCAATTGGTCGGTGATTACTCATAGTAACCTTATAAATCCACCGTGGTGAAGCTTTCAAAATTGACTATGTCTTTCTTGCAGAAGGTATAAATAAAGATTCGTCTTCTGTGTATTCGGTATTCTTAAAACTCCGTCTGTTTATCCCCGCAACGCTTCGAATTCGCATAGAAGTCCGCGAGATCACCTTTAGACGGAAGTCGATTACGCGCGAATTACTCGCCTCCGGCTCTGCGTTCCCCTTTTTTTTTCCATTCCACGTTTGCACGTTCCTCCGCGGAACACGCGCGATCCTACGTGCGAGCCAGGAATGACGCGACTTTTAATTTAAACCAGACAACCTGGCACCGGCCACGTAACCGTTCTCCATCCGCCGTTGCACGTGCCGCGAGCGGTCACTTTCGCGCAGCCCGCGCGCCTGCTAACCCGCTATTAATTATAGTATTGTCACATTAACCGGGTATTGGTATCTAGATCGTCATTTTTTCAGTTCCTTCTGTGATTTCTTTTTAACCCTTTGGGTATAACTTGGGCGAAGTTACGGTGGACGAGTCACGGACTCGTCGTCTGAATTTAAGAAGCAGGCGTTAATTGTTTGCGGCACCCTCCACTAGTGGGCGTTGATCGCAAACAATTTTATTTTGCTTCGTTTATATATTTATTTATATTTTGTTGTTATTTATATTACCAATATAAGTATATTCCAAATAAAATGTATCTCTTTTGCATATTAATCCATATAGCGACAAATGAAATCCGTCCCATGGGCATAAAAATCTTCAAACAATTCAGTACTCAAAGGGTTAATGATAGGATTGCTATTTTGTATCGAGATTTGGCAGATATATTTATCGATCTTGTTGCTGTGTACAGTATTTTTTTCCTCAAGAAATATTAAAAGTTATGGGAGTTACAGCTGCTCAGCCTCCGTAACTCATATGCATATTTATACTTTACCATCGCACGATCAAAATTCGATTAAATTCAATTAAAGTTCATTACACAACTACCTTTCTATTTTCAGCGTGCGACACAGACTATTTTGTTACATGTGTAACTTTGATGTAAATTTAAAAAGGGCCGGGTGTCTGTTTAATAATAAATAAAATAAAAAGTCGTTCGTGTCCACATATCGGAACTTGTGTCGGCCTGAGGCGAAAACTCTGCCCTGCTGAGGTGACGTAAATCGTGCAAGCGAGTATACCGCCTCCAATCAATGAACGAACGGATACGTCCCGAAGTGTGTATATTGGATTGGGAGAGGGTAGCAGTCGCGGGTGGTGGAGGAGAGATATCGACGGAGGGAACGCTAAAAATATTTCTTTCTATAAGGGGAATTTTGCGTGCGAGAAAAATATTGCACGGAATTATTCAGAATTCCGGTGAATATGGGAAAACGGTGCATTTCCGTGATCTCCTTTCGTCACTTTATTATCACTATCGTTTATCTATTAATCAACGGGTATGTTGCCCTTTATGTGCATCAATATAAGAGAATACATTACAGCGAAGGACGTTCCTATTTCATAGACGGAAATTGAATGTTACCGTATTCAAATCAAACTTCTTGAATGTTATCTTATTCTATCAAACTTCGCGGTCTTTAAAACATTCAAAAAGTTCAATTAAAACATTTTGTCTAGACGAGGAGAAAATATTCGATGATTTCAAATTTGAAGAAATGTTTATTAACTGCTTCTTAAAGATTAAATGTCATTTAGTTCAATTATGCAATATACTAAAATTTACATATGTGACAATTTAACCTCCGTGTCTGGCCAATAAATAAATTGACTGAAGTCTGAAAATTGATGAAACTAATATCTGGTGACCAACCACCACTCACCTGTCGAGCACAAAGGGTTAAACATCTCCGACCGTTCGCGACCCTCCTCGGAGCCCGAAATTCGATGAAGATAAAATGGGACGACCTTGGAACGTCCTTGACACTGCCCCATCCATCGACCAACACCCCGTCCGGAGTTCCAGCGATTCTCCTCGATCTTCATTAAATCGTTATTCGTTCCAATTCCGGTGACGCCCGTTGCGCGTCCCTCGTTCATCGATCGCAACGCGACACCCGGTATACATCCCACCGTGTTTCGTCTCTCGTAGCTCTCTCGATTAATAATTGAAACGTAGCCGCATCGTGTTCAAGTGGCACGATTCTGGATTTTCTAACGAAAATTCCCCGGTTATTAATGATTTTTGCAGCGCTGAATCGTTAGAACGCGGCTCGAGCGAAAATCGACCAGAATCCACCAGAGCTGAAGCTTTCCTGTCCTACGCCGTTCCTCGGGGACGTTAATCGCGCCAATTATGTGACCGACCGAGGATCGAGCCGTTTTAATCGAACAGATTAACTGCTATTTTTCTTTGAACGACGAAAACAGTTTAATCGGCTCATTTAATGCTTTGGCAGTTTATTTTTGTAATGGGATTCGTTTATGTTATCGATAATCAGATACAACTGAATGAATAATTAGGTGTAAGATATGAAATATCTGTCTGAGCTCCATTTCTTCGCTCATCCTTAGCACTCATCCCTCAACTCGCATAAAGATCGTTATTGTAATTTTCTTGATCTTTCTTTGAACTCACTTTCTTCGTTCACACGAACTATCGTTTATTTAATTATTTAAATCATTATTAAGATTATACTTAATGTTTAATATTTCCTTTTTAATTCTTCTGTTCGACGTATGTTTATCAGTCGCTAGTGTAAAGTTTGTCTTTGCTTGCGACGAAGGGGTTTCATCAAATTGACGGGTTACGTAAACCTAGTGTTTTAAACTAGACGACTCTTTCAAAAAGCGTGTTTTCGGCACTCATTTGCTCGGCGAAAAGAAATTTACCAGTCGGCTGAAAATTCCGCGTAACCACGACGAACAAGCAATGGCATCTTTATTCATTGCTTCTCTATTTGTTCAGTTTTTTACTTGCGTTTAGTTAGTCAATCGCTATTTGTATTGTGCGCCAGTCATATAGACCATTGATATTCTTTATTAATAAATATATAGTTCATATTTCCGTTGTATAAGTTCTTTTTCCACATAACCCCTCAACAATTTCTTATAAATTAATTAATTCAGTTTCGTTGACCCTTTGGTCTTAAAATTTTGTTCATTATGTTTCTTATAAATTAATTAATTTAGTTTCGTTGACCCTTTGGTCCTAAACTTTTGTCCGTTATGTTTCTTATAAATTAATTAATTTAGTTTCGTTGACCCTTTGGTCTTAAAATTTTCTCCGTTATATTTCTTATAAATTAATTAATTCAGTTTCGTTGACCGTTTGGTCTTAAAATTTTCTCCGTTATGTTTCTTATAAATTAATTCATTTAGTTTCGTTGACCCTTTGGTCTTAAACTTTTGTCCACTACTGCAAGTGTAAACGAGCATTATTCCGCCATTCTCCGGGATTACTTTTATTTTCCGACTGTTGCAACGCGACCATGCGATTTTCTTAGTACCGTCCAGGCTTGCACTTTCCTGCAGGTGCTTGTACGCGCGCGTGCGCGCATGCATTCGTGTGTAATTGCACACGAAGCGGTTGTGTGTCGCCGTATAATAGACGTGCTTAACTGCCAGACAGGTATCTTTCACCTCCACCTCGTTTTTCTTTCGCCATCTTCGCACTTATCGTATACGTTCTACCGTGCGCAGAAACGTAAGGTCCATCGAAAAATGGTTTCATCGATTTGCGAGTGAACTCGAAGCTGGTTGCTGAAGGATTCGTCAGGGTTTCTTAATTAATTAATTAATTTTTTTATACGGGATTAACCCGTCAGGAAATTACAAGGACATTATTAAACATAATGGCCAAGGCGCGGTATTAAATATAATAGAATAAAAAGATGAGAAAATTTTACAAAGAAATAGGATGTAGTAGCTGTTTTATAAAGTGAACAGATTTACTGAATAGATATTACATAATTTACATATTTATTTCAGTTGGAACTTTTTCATATGAATCTGTGTTGCAATCTTTAGGAAGCTCAGCCTTTTATCGATTTATATTTCTTTTATTTCTCGACCTGTTATGAACATTTTAAGCGTTGTTTAATATTCGTATCGAGGTTCATTCTAGGATCGTTAAACATCTCTAAGCTGGATAAAACCGTGAACGATCCCAAGTAAGAGTGTATTTTATAAGAGTATATTTTGTTTTGCAATATAAATCCTCATTTCCAATAATATTAATGATAACTGTATCTATACAGTTATGCTGACCGTATTGGGTGTTATATTATTATTCACGTAGAAATTGTCGGTGTCTTGATGATGGGTAGGATGAGAGGAGCAGCGTGCAGATTAGAAAGTTGACGCAAAATTACGTCGATCGAATTTAGGGGCGAGCTGTGCTCGTTAAACTTTTTCGTTTCGTGCAACGGAAATCGTTGGGATCTCTATCTTTAGCGTGTACTTCGTTGGTATAGTTTTACGAGATGTTTGTTCCGGTTCGATCTCGAGAGCACAGACGCGCGAGCTTCGTTTCGCGTTAAGAGTTTTGTTTGTTGGAAGTGTCGAAGAGCGACGGAAAATGCGCTGGTCCACGGAGGACAAACGTCAACGAAGGGGATCGCGATCGATACAACGATTTAGTAACGCTTTGGAACAATGTCGCGGAGGGACAAGCAGGATGCTCTAGTTTCTGCGTCAGCAGGAAGTTACTTAGCTGCTCGTGCAGGCGAACAGTATCTTCGTTCACGAGCGAAGAAATGCCTAACTCGCTCATAAATTTTCCTTAATTAATTCAGCTCTGGGAAAACTGGTTGTATCGCAGGCGGGGATCAATTACGGTTTCAGTTCGACGACGTTTAATCGTTAAGATTGTACGGGATGCGAGCAACTCTTTCCAGTGACTGGCGCTTTATTTATTTTAATCGAGATCAATCGATTGATGTGCAGATAAAACGTGATCGCGAAACGAGCGAGATTATCGTAGGTATTAAATCGTACAATAAAAATAAACCGATGATGGTTATGCTGGAAATAAATTGTGTGTGTGTGTGTAAAGAAAGAAAAGAAAAAAAAGATCGAAATGATACAGCCAATAAGAATATCGTAAAGCAGCGAACAAAGAAAAATAAAAAATGGCCGTGACTTCGATCGTTTGGAAAATAAGAGGATGCGAAGTCGGCACAAATAAAATATGGCGTCATCCGCCATTAAAGCGTCGAGATATATACGTACTTACGTGTTCCATCAAAATTCTATTGCAACAAATACAATGAGCGATTTTTCGCGGAAGCCACGTTCCGGGTCATGAATGACACGTTACAACGAGCACGCTAACGATCCCGTGTGCTGCTCGCCCGCGCACGCACGCACACGCACGTGTGCGCGCCACGCACAGGACCTTAATTGCCTGGTGGCTGAAGGTGATGTAAGTGCGAGCACATGCCGACGATATTGTTCTCTACGTGGAAGCTGGCCTTTTTATCCAGCACGAAAACCAGCCGCGAGGCGGTGCGATTTTCCGTCTGTCACTCCCACCGTGCAATTATTCCCCCGCATTATACGAGCCGCGTCGTGCGAACGAGGTCGAAGCACGTCTGCGACTTTGTTTTGCAGCGGCACTCCGTTTATCCGCACGCTTTATCGAATTTTACTTTTCGTGCCTGGCTCGTGCAACGTTCTGCTCACGCGAATTCGGGTCTTCACGTTGCATCTAGGGGTGGGTATGTGGGTACCCGAATATTTGGGTCAGATCGGGTACTCATATAGTGGTTCGATCAAGCCAGAAACTTGTAATGTCCCGGTACCCGAAAATTTCTTACACCTGGAATTGTATTTGGGTACCTGAAAATTTCAAGTACCTAGAATTGAAACAGGATACCCGAAGTTATAATGGGACACCAGATGGACAATTACAGACACATAAAATTTAAACCAGACATTCGAAAATTCGGGTACCTGGAATTTGTAGTACCCGAAATAGAAATCGGGTACCTGAAATTAAAATTTGTACCCGTATCATGTGGTGTATCCTAAAATTCGAATCAAATACCTGAAAACTTTAGGTACCTAGAATTGAAATATAGGGTACCTGAAATTGTAATCGAGTACCCGAAAGTTTCGGGCACCTATAGTTTAAACCAGGCATTCGAAAGTTTCAAGTATTTGTTCGACTATTGAGCGGCTTGCCATTTGTAGTACCTGAAACTGTAATCGAGTACCTGGAATTCCATTTGGAGTCATTGGAATCGTTTCGACCGCAATTGCCCAGTCCCCCATTGGGCTGGGTCCTCACTTTCCCTTCCCCTGGGCTCGTCGCGGTGCCACGGTGCGTGAAAATCGTAGTGAAAACGCTCGAAAACTCGCGCGATCCCTCTCGCTGGCCGTCTCGACTGGACGTTCTCCAGCAAATGGAAATGATACGCGGCCGCATTGAATCCGTCAGCCCCGTTAGGTGCTTTTATGTAACGGCGTTGCTTGGGAAAACAGAAAGGAAAGCGGAGTGCGTGCATGCTTGTGCGTGTGCGCGTGTGGGAACGCGCGGCGTCCCGTTTGTTGCTTAACCTTTTCGCGTGATTAAGTGGAACTCGTGATCAGAGGCGGCAGCAGAAGAGGACCGGGGAAGGTGGACGCGTTTATGGCACTTTTAATAACCGTCCCGTGGAAAGGAATCTCTTTTATTTTTACACTTTGATGGCGATTCTTAAACGAGTGGAACGAAACGAGAATAGCTTAGACCGCTGGCATTTCTTCTGTTCCTCTTTTCATCTGTACTCTTATTTATACTTACATCGAGTTTCACTTTTTCTCGATAACTGAGAATAATACTGCAGTTACTGCTGACAGCTCGTTATTTCCGTGCATCATTAATCGAAGAGTTACAATTTATTTCTTCCGTGGTTTCTGGTGTTCTCGTTTCTTCGAATAGATAATGTAATGATTTCGAATTTTGAAGGTGTAACATGTTTATACGTTTTCGAGACATGAGTTGGATTTATTTAGAGGTCGAGGCTGACCCACAAAACTTGGCTGAAAATTGAAGGATCCTCCGTCAGAACGCATCCTGATGCCAACAGGCAACCGCCAAAGGATACAGGAATCGCTCGTGATTGTTTGAATCATCGAATCGCGATGAAACTGCACCACTTTTCTCGTGGATCCGCGTTTTCGCCAGCGAACGCACTGTTTTATTATCTCTCTCGTTGCCCCTCATCTCGCGAATAAGGTCGAAAGCGAGGTGTTCAACGATCAGAGCGGCCGTCGGCTTTTCCACGACCCCTTGGAAACCGCCTGCGATCTACTTTAAACGCGAACTTTCACGGCGCTGATACGCTCGATAAAAGCGCACGCTTTGCGCGCGGGGAAGAGAGAAAAAAGGTGTGTCCGTGCAAAGAAAGAATATTAATTTCAAAAGGAGAAAGAGAATACAGAAAGTTTCACTCGACCCGAATGATCCAGAACGACTTGATCGTTTAGAGGATCGAACTCGTTTGTTAATCGGTTTTTAAGCTGCTCCCTTTTTTAAATCTTAGAGAAATACCAGAGCGAACAAATTAATGTTTAATGAATCGAGATCGATAACGATTTCTGTGTCCTAAAAAGGTGGATGCTTCACGAAACAGTGTGGGATAAGAAGAGCAAAAATCTCAGAGAACGTAGAATATAATAAGAAAGTGTAAAGAAAACGGACGAGTGCCTCACAAATTACAATTAATAATTTCGCCAACTGAATGGGGAGATCTCTCATTCTTTTCTCCGTCATTCATTCTATTTACTTTTGTTATTAATTATAGATATGAACTAGCGTTGAATTTATTAAAAATTGTATTTTTGAAGAGCATTCGTACGATCGTTTGCGGCTCTGCAATTTTGTATTACTTAACCGTGAAAACGTGATCCAGTCTTTCTGTTTATGATCTTTCACATGATAATTCATGTGCCTCGTTTAATGAACAGATAACACCAGGTCGTGACATAGAATAGGAACAAGGATATAGTACAGGAGAGAGTAACGTTTGAATAATTATCATAAAAGAGTAGTGGTTGTAAATCTTGCACCGAAACAACCAACGGATCTTGCTTTGCACCATTGACCATCCGGGTTTATGCGTGTCTAGGCTAATTGCTGGCCATTTCCCACGTCCTTCCCATGGGATCCCCTGACTTTTACGGTTTTAGGTCTCTCTCTTTTGCTCTTCTCCTTGTCGCTCTCCTCTTCTCTATCTCTCATTCTTTCACTCTCTCCTTGTCTCCTGCTTTCTCTCGCTCTTCCCTTCTGTCTCTTTCCCCTCTCTTCTCTCTCTCCTCTATCTCTCACTCTCCCCTTCTGCCTCTTCCCTTTCTCCCCCTTGACTCTTTTTTGTCTCTCTCCTCGTTCTCTCCTCTCTCTCTCCTCTATCTCTCGCTCTTTTTCCTTCCCTCTTTTTCCCTTCTCTCTCCCTCCCTCTGATTTTACCCTCTTCCTCGATCCTCTCCACAAAAGGAACAGGTTCCTCGCAGGTCAACGATACCTTCGCATCCCCCTTTTTCTTTCAACCTTCCATTAGATGGCCCATCCGGATTATTTTTCCACGAAAACACCCTCTCCGGTCCGACTTCACCAAGAGAAAGCCACGTTCCTCTATTCTTCTGCCGTCAGACGGCGCCGAAACTATATTTCCTCGCCCTGACGACCGGCGTACACCTTTTTTTTCTCGCCGATCCGACGAATGTAGGCCTCAGACATCGATCCACGAGAGCCTCGACCGTGCTCAGACAAGGCGGTTGTTTTCGTCTGCCGCGAAACGCTCTCTTTCCACACTCTGATACTCTTTCTATTGAAACCGACGTGGACGGCGGCGGCGAGAGGTGTTTATCGTTCATTGCCAAGCAAATCTTCGGGAAACGAGTTTCGTGCGATCGTTAGATATCCTCGGGGTATAAATACGGGGCCGTAACCACGCGAGGTTTGTACGCTGCTCTATGCTATATACCGCGTTAAGCTAACTTAAGCCGAGCTACGATGCACTATGCCACACGCTGTGCTACACTCGGCTAGGCTAAATATATTCTAATGCTATAGTGTACTATAAATGGTGCGCATAACTGTGTGTGGCAGCTACTTTAACGAAAAATTTGATTTTCCATTTTCATTTTCTCTTGATCCGTGCACCCTTACGCTTGGCCAACCGTGTACGAACGTCGAGGAAACAAAAACGGTCGCGATGATAAATGCACAGCAACGAGAAGATCGTGTGTACGTGTATAGGCTAGCGATCAAAAGTTTGGAATCCATTATTGGAGATTATGGGTGAAAAGGAAGAAGTAACGATAACTTTCTTTATTTGATTAAGCTAGTTTATTTCGGAAACTCCATCTTGCTGTTTTCTTTTAATTCACATTCGTCAACCCTTTGACTAATAAATAAACTAACTGAAGTTTGAAGATTCGTGACTAACACTCGCCTTTCGAGCACAAAAGATTGAAACCTCTGAACGATTCCAAATTTTTGACCGGTAGTTAGGGTAAGTCATTGCTTAAGTCGTACCCCTTAAGGAAAAATCCGTATAAAACTTAGGATTTATGAAATAAATAGAAATTAACCGTGAAATTATTCAAAACTTGTGTTAATATTGTTGTTATTTATTATAAAGAAATCGATAGAACATTTGATCGATTCAAATGAATATTTGCTTGTGGTTGTACGCGTTGTGTTGTCGCTGTAGTTCGTTCAAAATTCAAGTTAGCTGCTCGACTTGAGCAACGACTTACCCTAACTACCGGTCAAACATTTGGAATCGTTCAGAGGTTTCAACCCTTTACACACGAGGCCTACGTATACGTGTTTCGTGAATGAGAGCGGTCGATCGAGAAACGAATGGAAATCAGAGGGCGTGGACAGAGATAGGGGCAGGTGTGAAAGAGCGAGGGGAAGAAGCCAACGAAGAGCACGTAATAAAAGCATTCACGTTGGCACTCGGCATCGAGCCGGGCCGATATTCTTTATTTAGCTGTCGATAACCAATCGGCCGGGTTTTATTTAGACCCCGATACCATTTCTCCTCGCTTTTTCCCCACACAACACGGCTCATTGTTGCGAGCTGCTTATAATCTGCGCCGCTGCTCGACCTATCGTTGCTCCGTTCTCTTTGCGCCCGAAAGAGCTCGCGAGCACGCTGCGGCGGCACCTACACCGATTAAGCCGTAGAAAAATATGTTTTTCTGCCCTTTCGTCGTTATCAGACGAGCTCGACCATGGAGGCAGCGGGAACGAAAGATTCGCGAGGATTTTCTTAACAGAAGCATGTATGCTGCAGGTGAAAAGCGTTGAAATGACGAAAAAATCGATGGAAAGAGGAAGAATTTAGAAGGCGATCGTCTGAGAAATTTCTTCCCTAAAAAGTCTTTGAAAACGTATAAAATCTACTATATCAATGCGCCGTGGCTTGTAATTCCTGATGTTTAACAGTAGATTCACGGAAATTTGTTGTATATCTATTTCTAATATACATACACTAAGAAATAGGTTGCTCGAGTCGCACCATTTGAATTTTGAACGAACTACCAGCGACAACGGCTCATACAACAAGCAAATATATATTTGAATCAATCAGATGTTCTATCAATTTCGTTATAATAAATAACAACAATATTAACATAAGTTTTGAATAACACGTTTAATTTCTATTTATTTGATAAATCCTAAACTTATATGGATTTTTTCTTAAGGGGTACGACTTGAAATTGTAGAACTGAGATGGCTCTATTGATAGAAGTCAACAAAAATTGTTAGGAATAGTAGCAAATTGTTTTTGCAAATTTTATTCCTGAAATCCGAAATCTGTCAAGTTTGCCCTAGGTCCCGTAAACCTAGTGTTAAGAAAGCTAACGAGAGATTCGACAGGGGTACGAAACAGAAATGTGGTTGTTGGAAATTGAATACAGAAATACTACGAAGCAAAAATTAACAATAAACCAGCTTTCTCTTAACGTACTTTCTCAAGGGCTTCTTCCAAGGAGCTAAGCCACATCTGGCATTTTAGAAAGTTCGAAAACATCGAGAAACAGAACTGCAGGGGCTGAAGGACCCGGACGGGGTTGTAAGAATTTCGACCACTGCGTTCTGCTAGTCTTGTGACAAAACTCGCTAGGTGCGGTCAAAATTGCCCTTCCTCGTGCTATATAAAAGTATCAATAAATATCTAAGTATTATTTCACAAATAAGAGTTCATTTCATTTAGCAATATAAAACCCCATTCCCAACAGTGGTTTTAACCTTTTTGAACGGTTCTACGTTATTTGTGATGCATGGATTATTAGAAACGAACGAAACAAAAGAAAAAATGGAAGGAAAGTAAAGCTTATTTTAAAAAGACAGGGGTTAGATTCAGGGTTAAGTTTAGATTTTTCAACAGGCTCTCGTAATTATAATTATCTATCAGGATAAATGCAAGAATCTCAGATATTGATCTAATTGGACTCCGTGATACACGTTCTTTTCGTGGCTTTTTGAAAAGTCGTTCGTCGAAAAGAACGAAACGGGGAAATACGAAATCTATTGGCGAAACGAGGGGGCGTCAAGCAGAAGTTCCAGATAAGGGGGCGTTTAGGGTTATCTTTCGATCGGGTCAAGATTCGAACGGGGGATGAGTTCGATCTATCGGGGTCCAATTAACTGCACGCGAGCTTATCACTCCAGATACGCCTTTCTTTGCGCTCGTTTTGTAACCACCAAAGATAACGCCATTGTATACGTAACTAAAGTAACATGCACTATATGGTGTGCAATAAAATAATGATACCGATTTGTTGCGAGGCAGCATACAAGCGAGAATAGATTCGTTTAAGATCGATCGACTTGCTTCTTGAATTTCTTTTACGCTTTATACTTTTCAGAAGTGTGTTATATATTTTTTATACTTTTTAGAAGAGCATTTGAATGATTTCAGTTTGTTTTCCGGTAATTGGACCGCGTGGTCTTTTATGCAAATGCATGTTTGTAAATACAATTAAAAAAGCGAAAGTTAAATAGAGATTTCTTTCATCTCCCAAATATAATGATGCCTATTTTACTTTGAATGAATTATAAAACACAATTTTTTCAAAATTTAAATTTCTTAGACACGCAAGAACTATCGATTGTATAAGAAGAATTATTAATCTCGAAATTGCTTTAACCCTGGATAACTAAACTGAAATTAGTGTTACTCTGTAACTAATCATTCAATTCATAAACTACGAATTAAACACATGTATATTTTTATATTTCCCTTATTTATCTCAAACAAATTAGCGTAATCGGAAGAGAAGCATCTAATGTTTTAATTAAAAAATGGAAAAGTGGTAAAAAATTAGCATTTGCAATTTTTTAGGTAGACGTTAAACGATCGTAGCAGATCTCGAATTCGTAAAATTGGCAAGGGTCAGTAGTTTATTAAACAAATGTTCAGTTATCTAGGATCAAGTCGAATTTCCATTTACTTTTAACGAGTTAGCTTCGAATTACGTTCCGTGTAGATTTCATTGAATTTCCGGTTTGCTTTCGTAACCGAGCTTAAGCTTTCCGCGTTTATTCGAAAAAGGGTTGATCCGCAGCTGACCTGTGACACGAACTGTGTCACGAGCATAATCTTCTCCTGCCTCCCTAATTTGAAATCCATGAAAAATGGACGCCTGGGTGGCTCTTCGGGGATCTTAGGATCGTACCGAGCTTCTGCCTCGTAAATTGCGATCATTTATTGACAGGGAGCTGCGGATACGTGGCGGTAAACGGTGTCTGCGCGATGTATAAGCGCGATATATCAGATACTTGGACCAGATCCCAGCCTTGAGGGTTTATTCTAGTAACGCGAGGCTTCCCTTTTCTGATCTCTCGCGTTTGCCTTGCATAACGTCGAAACGACTCGGCTCGAACTCGACTCGACCGTGCAAGAATGAAATTCGGGAGCCTGATTCATGAAACCTCGTCTCGTTATCGATGATCGAATCTTATTGAAGAAAACGTTAGGTTTCTCGATAAAGGCAGCCTTCTTTTACGTTAGATTTACGGACATTTCCTGTATGTCTACTTCTAATATTCATATATTCAGAAATAGGTATACACCAACAAGCATTTGAAATTGCGGAACTTAGAGGGAAATAGGTTTGAGTATATCTGTTGTATCGCTCCATCGATAAAACTGAGCAAAAATTACTAGGAATAACAGTAATTATTAATTGCTAATTTAACAGTAAACCTACTGTTAAATTTCTGGATGCCATCTTCGATTTTCGTTCGGAGTTTCTTCAAAATTTGGAGTTTCGAGAAACTTGTTTTGGTGTACTTGAAATTAACATAGGGAAATGGAAATAGTTGATTTTACGAATTTTTCCAAATTACAAGTAAATGGAGAACGCGGTCCAATTGGTATTACTCGCTATTTTTAATCGAGAAAATGCTCGTTAAGAATTTCAAGTAAATGGAAAACTCATTTATTCAGTATTATTCGCCATTTTTATTAGAAGTAAACGGAGAAACGCGTCTATTTGGTATTGTTCGCCATTTTTAATCGAGAAAATGCTCGTTAAGAATTTCAAGTAAATAGAGAACGCATTTATTCCGTATTATTCGCCATTTTTATTAGAAGTAAACGGAGAAACGCGTCTATTTGGTATTGTTCACCATTTTTAATCGAGAAAATGCTCGTTAAGAATTTCAAGTAAATGGAGAACTCATTTATTTAGTATTATCCGCCATTTTTATTAGAAGTAAACGAAAAACACGTTTATTTGGTATTACTCGCTATTTTTAATCGAGAAAATGCTCGTTAAGAATTTCAAGTAAATGGAAAACTCATTTATTCAGTATTATTCGCCATTTTTATTAGAAGTAAACGGAGAAACGCGTCTATTTGGTATTGTTCGCCATTTTTAATCGAGAAAATGCTCGTTAAGAATTTCAAGTAAATAGAGAACGCATTTATTCCGTATTATTCGCCATTTTTATTAGAAGTAAACGGAGAAACGCGTCTATTTGGTATTGTTCACCATTTTTAATCGAGAAAATGCTCGTTAAGAATTTCAAGTAAATGGAGAACTCATTTATTTAGTATTATCCGCCATTTTTATTAGAAGTAAACGAAAAACACGTTTATTTGGTATTACTCGCTATTTTTAATCGAGAAAATGCTCGTTAATCTCCGTTGCACAATTTTTCCGCTAATCCTCTCCACGAACATCCAGGTTTATTTCATCTCACCGACCATCTCCCGTCTGTCTCGCTTTTCCTCGTGCGAAACAGCGGAAATATAAACTCGTTCCGTAAAACAAACAACAGATGCGCGTTGTCGAGGGAACGTTTTGCAGTTTGTTTTGAGGAAACATCAGGCGAGGGATTGGACAGTATCACAGCACGTTCGCCATCGTGCATCGGCGCAAGAGGTTCGCGTTCTAATTGAGAAAACACGTGATGTTGTTGTTCTGTTCATGGTAAAAGTGGCAAGTTTCACTGGTAACGAACGAAAGAGAGAGGGAACAGGGCTAATTTATGCCTCTTCGACGATCCGTATGGGCGAATTCTGTCGTTACGTCGAAGCGGAAAGGAGAAAAGAGCTAGCAAAGTTGCGAACTTAACACTTACCCGACCGAACGGGGAAATCTCCCATTTTTTCCTCAACAAAGCAGTGTCGTTCATTCTATTTACTTTTGTTATTAGTTGGTCCAGAGCTAGTGTTGAATTTATTAAAAATTGTACTTTGGAGTATTTATGTACAGAACTAGTTTAAGGTTAACTAATATAACAAAAACAAATAGAATCAATGGCAGAGAGCTGTTGAGGAAAAAATGGGAGATCTCCCCATTTGGTCGGCTAAATGTTAATTTAATTTCATTTAATTTATTTATATACACGGGTATGAAACCTTTGGCTGGTCGAGAGAAGGGAAAGGAATGGGAAGGGGTATGTTTCGTTCGGGGCCTGCTAGTGGACTCGTCAGTAAGGCTTATTTAGCAGGCCCTTGCCTTAGACACAGGGGTAGTAAGGGACAGGCCGGAACTTGTATATATAGGAATTGAGACGGACTCGAGCATTTGCGAGATAGGTGGTCGTTAAATCCGTCCTAGTGGCGAGGGCAGGAAGGTTGCCACAAACCCTTTGAGGTGTATAAATTGAATAACAATTATAAGGCGACAGAGAAAAACAAATTGCAATTATGTATGCCTTTCGATTTTTCCTTTCTTTTTTTGTTTACACGTATCGTTTAAAGAAACTTCGGTTCGTTTATATATAAAATGAAAAAAAAAAACAAGAAATTATATTAGTTCCTCCCGTATAAATAAATAAATATAATCGACGTTCCACTGTAAACGATCTGTCGTTGTTCCACAACGATGAAAGTAAATCGAGGCGATTCGTTGCAGCGTTAAACGATGCAAGAAAGAAAGGAACGCGCCTCTCCTTTCACCTCCAGAGAACCTGGGCGAGCTTCTGTTCGAGTTCCACCACGCTGTGCTCGCTATTTGTGGTGCTCACGCGGGGCGAATCGTGTCGAGATAAAGGAAGGAAATGAAAAAGGCTGTGAGATAACCGCATAATTCTTCTTGTGCCCCCTTATCGGGTTCCGCATGCTTATGCAATCGTCCATGGATTAAGCACTCGAGCACGTGAAACCGTCTCCGTGTAAAGTCGAAGGGCGCCTGTATTAGTCTCATTATTTTCCTTACATAATAAATTTTGGAAGCTTTATCACAGTAAATTTATAAGGCTTCTATGAATAGTCACCAATTTGGTAAATTTGACTACTCTAGTAGTTCTAGTGTTAAAAAGTTGAATTTTTAAAAATGTGCAAAATAGCAAATTGTGTGAAAATCGAGGGGCGCCTATATTGGTCTCGTTATTTTCCTTACATAATAAATTTTGGAAGCTTTATCACAGTAAATTTATAAGGCTTCTATGAATAGTCACCAATTTGGTAAATTTGACTACTCTAGTAGTTCTAGTGTTAAAAAGTTGAATTTTTAAAAATGTGCAAAATAGCAAATTGTGTGAAAATCGAGGGGCGCCTATATTGGTCTCGTTATTTTCCTTACATAATAAATTTTGGAAGCTTTATCACAGTAAATTTATAAGGCTTCTATGAATAGTCACCAATTTGGTAAATTTGACTACTCTAGTAGTTCTAGTGTTAAAAAGTTGAATTTTCAAAATGCTATGCTTTATGCGAAAGAAATACGCGAAAAGAGGCAACAGGGGGAAAGGGAAAGAAACGAGCTGGTGAGGAAAAAAAAAGAAAGGTCAACCAGTATTTTTCAACGGAACGTACGTTTTCGTGCACGAATCGCTGTTTGGCGATCGACCAACGAACCCGACGACGGCCAACGACAACGGTTTCCTTCCCCCTTTTCTCCCGTTGGTCGACCGAGTTTTCGCCCGCGAACGAGATCGCGGCCCGTCGAGTCGCTATGATTCTTCATTCATGCGTCCACGCGTTCGCTCTCTTCGTCTTCTCGACCTGGTGTTTGGCTGTTTGGACACCGAACAGACGCGCACCGTCGACCGTGGACACGAGGATGCCGTGTCTCGAATGAAAGAGCGCTCGCAATCGGTCTGGCACCGAGCTCTGTAGCCGCGACCCATTAACCCTTTAATAAGTCACGACGGATCACACGGTACTTGTCGCAGCGCCTCGTTTTAAGATCAGCATGTATTATCCGTTCGAACAGGTTCCATTTCCAACAGAAGATCCAGTGGATGAAAGATATGCAGCTCTGTCCTATTATTGGAGATTATGGATTGAAAAGGAATAAAATAATGATAACTTTTAATTTTTTCAAAATGACCTAATTTGTAATTTTTCATAGAAACGTGGTAAACCTACTGTGGTGCCTGTGCATTTGAAAATTACTATGATTTTTATTATGATCGTTAAAATTTGTTTTCCTTATTATTGGAGATTACGGATTAAAAAGGAATGAAATAAAGATAACTTTTCATTTTGAGAATTCACTAAAACTTATTTCTAAAAAATGGTTTATACCGCTTTTGAAACCGATCTCTACACAGCGGGGGCAAGACTCGAATTAATAGAAGAAGCTAAAGAATACAGTTCGTTAGGGTCCTCTAATTCTTACACACAGAGTGTGGTAAGGGTAAAACTCAAATTCGAAGGATTACTTCAAAAAAAAAAAAAAAAAAGAAAAAGAATGCAACACAATGCTTAACTCTTTAAAGCACACGAGTTTAAAGAAAATAAAAACTCAAGTGGCGCAAAATTTTTCAAATGTAAAAAAAGTGGAAAATAACATTGATTTCAATTATTAAAATATTAAACTGTAACTTCAACTTTTCCAGGTAGGTTAAAATATATTCCACCGTGCATAAAAACCTAAACAAAAAGTAAGACCAGTTTTAACCCGCCTAACTCTAAAGAATTAACCGGTCGGTAACCATTATCAATCTGCCATCCGGTTTGAATGGTTCGTGGTTGTTTATACGATTTGCGCGTTCGTCCTCGAGATAGACGGTGCTAATTGGTTAAAAGGATCTTATTTGTCGAAGCATGGTATTTCGGGTGTAGTGCTAAAATCCGTGTTGCTTTAAGTAGATACTGGCGAGAAACAAAGGTAGATGTAGAATTTAGAACAGTACAGTTTATTCGATGAATCTTATGTAATTTCGAAATTGTTAATACGAATTAACACTAGAACTACCAAACCAGTCAAAATGACCAATTGATGATTACTTATAGCAACCTTATAAATTGACTGTGGTAAAGCTTCCAAAATTTACTATGATTTTCTGCAGAACGTATAAATAAAGATTCGTTTTCTATGTGTTCGGTATTTTTTCCGTGTAATTTTCAATTTAATTTCTTCCATGCAAATAAGTACACTTTAATTGTCGGTAGTTCTAGTGTTAACAATGGAGGACATAAATATATACATAATAATGGAGCTAATATTGTATTGTATTTCTTTAATTGCTTTCCATGTAGAAATACAATGCTTCCGTTTCTTTGCATCTTTTTAACTTAAACTTAACTTAAACCTATCACATTTACACCATCCACCACGTTATCCCACTCAATCCCTCTACCTACTTATACTTACTCCTTCGCTACCCCCATACCTTATATTAATAACCTTATAACAGTACCGATAACCAATAATAATAATAACAACCTTAACATAATAGCAATAGTAATAGTCATAAGCAACATAAAATAAATAACTCTGAATTCACTAAGCTACTAATTAAAACAATCTTAACTTTCCTCAAGACACTTTTTATAATAACCTCTCAGTCTGAGTTATAACTAATTACTTTCACTTATTGCCAATCTTCCTTTTTAATTCCTTATTCTATTCTCTTCCATTCTTCATTCTCTTTGATTTCTTTCCATGTTCCCTTTAATTACCCTTATTGCTAATCAAGCTAACATTAGAGTATACTTATTTGTAAGGAGGATATGAAATTGAAAGTTACACGAAGAAATATCGAATTATACAGGAAAGAAATTTGTCAATCTTTTATCTTTTAAGAAAAGTTGTAGTAAATATTTTGGAAGTCGCGAATTTATATAAAGCATCAATGAGAATTTACGAATTGGTTATTTTCACCACTCTGGTAGTTCTGTAGCGTTAATGCGCGTGATGCGTTTTAATAGAGCGCTACAGAGGTATGTCGCAAATTTCGCTTTTGTAAAGAGTATACATGCTCACTTTTGGCTCTCCCTCTCACAACATCAGGATGAGTCAATTTTAAGGATCGCGAGTAAATAACTAAATTGTTTCGGTGTGACCAAAGTACCGTTTATATCTCAAGTAAACGTGCAACTGATTGCGCTGCGAATTGTTGCGCTTAACCCTTTCACGACTGTATATAATATAGATTATACTGTTAGAGAAATAATGCATTGTTCCTGTTTTACAACTTTTCATTGATCAATAAGATTATTAAAAAATAATATGTAATAAATGCTATTAAAATCATAATTATATTATTGTTTTACTTCGATAACAGAGTCAAGATAAAGTTAGTATTAGACATTGGGCAACGGTATTAAAAGTGCAGTACAGAGCAACTTCTCGTCGAAACTTTCGAAGAAACATCTCTCAAGCAGACCGATATCTAGCTCGTTTCTCTCATAGTTGGTTTCTTCAACGTCACGGGAAAGCGTACGCTGGAAGATCGTGAACGAAAATCAGTTTCTCGTACGAAAACTCTTTGCGACAAACGGTGATTCAAATTGGCTACGAGCGAACGAGCGAGACTCGAAGTTCCCTCGAACGTAACTCGTCGTTTCGAATGCAAGAAAAATCTTCATTTTTTCGTGACATTTATCCACGGACTCTTAACGCTTTAGGTTTACGGGATCTGTCAATTTGATGGGCTTTGACGCTCTTTTTCTTCAAGTTAAATAGGATATTAAATTGGAATTTTAAAAGGAATTCAATGGAATAAGTATCGAAGTATAATATATATATAAATATAAAATACATAAAATGAAAATAAAAAGTTGAAACTTTTGCTGTTTTTATATTTCTTTTTACCCCAGTTTTCCATGCCCGACGAGAAATTCAGTCGAATCACACTGAGCGACGAACGTGTTGAAGTATCCGTACAGGTGTCGTTCTGTTCACGGTGTTGAATTACAAAAGGCATGAATTTTCCCGCCGTTTCTCCTCCTTTCGACGAACAAAAGGGAGAAAAGGAAACGGGCCTTTTCGCGAACACGCGTGGGCGTGTGTTTTGCGGCGCGTAGAAACGGTATAATTAGAAAAGGAGAGCATTAGTCCAAGTTAAGATATTCTGGGAATTCAGTGTCGTGCCGTGAAATTCTTGGCCCCTGTTTGCCAGGTTCAACCTGCTGCCCGGAAGCTTATGCAATTGCACACGATCGAAAGAGGTCGCTGTCGCTATATGCGGTTCGCGGGCGAATTTTCATCATCTTCGCCGGATGCCCGCCGCGTCTGTGCGTTGTCGTTGTTGTGCAACGCAAATTTAAAACAGCTTCGAAATAAGCGGGAAGGGGATAAAGCCTCGAGCAATCGTTCCTACTGTCATTCGAGTTTCAGATCGAAAATAAACACCATTGTATTCACGATGAAAGTTCAATCGGGGACCAACCGATTTTCCATTTTTTGCGACGCGGCGTGAGATCACGCGATCGCGAATCATCGCCGTTTCCGTGACACGATTTCGCAGGAGACACGATAACGCCTGGAATCGCATTTTGGATTTGCAAATCGCCCTGGGAGGTCAGTCGGTTCCCCGGTGTCTTGATCACGACCCAGCCGCGATCTATTCGCGAGCGGCTCGCATCGGTATCATGCATTAACCCTTTCATTACAGCAGTCTAGTTCAGCGAAGTAGTGTCACGTGAACGGAAACTCGCGTCAGAAATATGAACACTGCGTGTGGTTTCTGTGTATACGGTAGCGACAACAGTTTATAACGAGAGGACGATGTAAAACATAATTTGATAGTTCGCAAATATTGTTTATCCATTCATTTTTATTGCTATTATGGCAGAAAATAATTTATTGATCAACATAGAATTTAGTATACATTTTATTTATACTGTTTTCTTCAGTACAATTTTTGTTTCCTTCACCTCATGATTTTTGTGGTCACACATTTCGACCGTCTTTCAACTGCTATGGACGCATATATGCGTCTGATAACCGTTGTTGGTAGAGACCATGAACGCATATATGCGTTTGTCAATTTTTGTTTTCTTCACTTTATGACTTTTTCCGTGGCCACACATTCGACTCTCTTTTAACCGCTATGGACGCATATATGCGTCTGATGACCGTTGTTGGTAGAGACCATGGACGCAAATATATGCGTTTGTCAATTTTTATTTATTTCATTTTATGACTTTTTTCATGGCCATATATTTTGACTCTCTTTTAACCGCTATGAACGTATATATACACGTCTGACGACAGTTGCTCGTAGGGACCATGGACACAAATATATGCGTTTGTCAATTTGTTTTCTTCACTTTATGACTTTTTCCGTGGCCACACATTTCGACTCCCTTTTAACTGCTATGAACGTATATATACGTCTGATGACAGTTGCTCGTAGGGACCATGGACGCAAATATATGCGTTTGCCAATTTTGTCGATGTTTTGTTTGCTACAACGCGATTGTCAATGTACGAGTGACAATACCACATTTGTAGCGATAGCACGCCTTCCCTTCGAACCGTCTGGGCAAAGATTATTCAGCGTTCAAAGGGTTAAACGCGGGGGCATTCGCACCGAGGTGTACGTTTCCCGGTGAACCGAATCGCCGACAGGTTTCACTTCCTGTTTCAGACTCGTTTTCTATTCCAGTTCACCGTATCCGCGACGCACGGCCTATTGTCTCGAACGGAAATCGGTCATAACCGATCGATAATCGCCGGTTGCGCAATAATTTCCATCGACACACGCGACTGCAAATGATGATCGCCGATGACCTACGCTTAATTTATTAGCAACACCGTCGATGATCGCCGATTCTTGGCTCTGGACGCGTTAAATGGTACTTGTGTGACGATTACCGATTCGAAGCGTTCGATTCACTAATAGCAAAGTATTCAGATGACCACCAATTTTTGGTGGTTTGTTAGTTGATAGCGTTGGCAATGGTCATCGATACCCAATTTTCTACTTGCTGATGGTATTACACTAGACGGTTGCTAGGTATTTAGGCAGTGCTAGATTGACACTAGATTTACAGACATTTCTTGTATATTTTTTTGCATATACTAAGGAATAAGGTTTACATCAAACAGAATTTGAAATTACAGAACTGAGATGGAATTAGATTAGGTATATATTATTTGTATCACTCCATCGATAAACGTTAGCAAAAATTACTAGGAATAATATAATTATTAAAATATTATTTTAATATTGTTATTAAATATAGATTTTTAATCAAAAATATTATTAAAGAAATAATATTAAAATTAAATATTGTTATTAAAGAAATTATATATTTTTGCAAATTTTGCTCATGAAGTGAACCTAGTGTCAAATCCTGTATGAGTCCCATAAACAGTTGAAAGATATTAAGGCCCATTTATACAGAATATTATTTTTACTCCAACGTAACGCAAGGCTTAACAATTTCATATGTTGTAATTTTATTTTTGGATATCTCCACTTTCTTTTCTCTTGCACGCGAATGCATTTCAAACGTTTAGTTAATGCAAAGAATTCGCGTGTTGTTCTCCTTTTCCTGGTGCCTTAAGCACGTGTTTATTTCACTGATTTTTTAATCCAGCACTGTATTTAAATATTCTGCTTGTTGGCAGAGTATTATACAGATATTCTCTGAACTGTACTTTTCACGGTACTACGATTACGTTAAGATTAACTGTAACATTGAGAAATTTTATGATAAATTGTAAAATTTTCAACGACGATAATGTTGTCAAGGAATTATATTTTTCAACGATACATCGTAATCATCGTAAAAATTACTCCAGTGGTCATAGTCGAGAGAAAGAGGTACCAGGAAAGTCCCAAGTATTTTTCTTCAACTTCGTTTTCTTTCGCTCCTCATTTTCACGACCTCGTGAGTTCTTCACTCAATTTCCACCCTCTGATCTTGCCACGCTCTAATGGATATCCCTCCGAGATCGTTCTGTTTTCTTTTTCCCTCCTTTTTCCGAAACCCCGAAACGAGGGGTGGCGGTAGTGAGGAAAGAGGAAACCGACCCTCGAAGCAGCGTCGCATAAAATCGATACATTGTCCAACAGTTGTGCAATATATACCTCAGCCTCGATTTACTCTTCCACCGACCCTCCTCTACCGTCTTCAAAACATTCCCCTTTCTTCCTGAGCGTCACGGCGCTTCTTTCTCGCGCTAGTTTCGGCCAATTCGGCTAAAAGCCGCGCGGAAATCATAGGGCGATCTACGTTCCTCATACCAATTTGATTGCTCAAAGCAAAGCCTATGCATAAGCTTTAATTTTTCAAATTTTGACGTAGTACTTATGATGGAGTTACAATTTTAACCTGAATTTTGTGCGTTTATTAAAATTTAATAAAAGTACAGTTCGCTGAGCTGCTCTTGTCTCATGTCCGACTTCGACTGACCTTCTTAGGCATTCTCAACATAGTCTCTTTCTTTTCATCGCACGATTCCCCGAATACCGATACGTTTAACCCTTTGGGCACTGTGAGAGCATATACACGCTCAAAAATTTTGCTTTTCTGACACGGAGGGCGCATATAAGCGCTCTGAATGTTTTATTTATAATTATTCTCATAATACAAAGAAATAAATAATATTGTTTTAATATAGTGAAATACAGTTTTTTGATTATTGAAATATATTTTCACAAAAACGCATGTCTACCCAAAATTTTGCCGTTCTTGGCGGACATTGTAAATGAATTCCTACCCGTGTAGTACGAGAGGTATATACGTCTCAAAGTCTGCCATAATAAAAGGGTTAAACAAACGGCGCGATAAGCCGCTAAGCAACGCTTCCACGTCGAGCATTTCAGAGTATTTCGTCGGGTTAGGCTACTTGGACGAAGAATCGACTGCAAAGTATACATTATTCCTCGTTTTAATTTAAATTCCGTCTCGTAATAAAGTTTATAAGCTTCCTTCTGATTTAACTGGAACCGAGAGAGGTTTTTGCGAGACGGACGTAAGATTACACCTACCTCTACCTCGCTGGTTCCCGTAAGGAAACATAGACTTGGTATCGCGACGGTTAATGCTATTCAAATGAAATTCATTAAATTCAGCCGAACTTTATGCCAGAAAGATTTCGTGCGACGATCGCTCGCTCGCTCGCTCTGTCGATTGAGACGTTGGGATAGATTTCTTCCTCGTCGAATTTGAATACTCGAGTGCGCGACTGCTACCCACGCCGCCATAAATATTTGCCGGGAAAGAAGGAAAAAAAAACAAAACGAAGGAGAACAAAAATGACGCGTTGGATGATGGAGGACACGCAACCATTCATCGATCACCTTCCACCGTTTCGCGAGCTGTCACGCGTACACGTTTGTTAGGTAATAAAATAAACAATCGTGATGGCAAAACTATCCGAAGCTGAAACGTGTCCTGACGTAACCCCGTCAGACATTCGCAACGGTCCAACCTGGTGTGCGATGGAAGGTAGCCTCTGAACTTTCAAGCGAAATTAACTCCAGCCGGCGATTTTCTTCGCTGTCGGTGTGTAAATGATTCTCTTCCATCAACATCGAGGCGCTTTCGTTGGCCGCGAGCCTCGAAACGGCCAGCTAGAATCGTAAACTGACACTCGCGAGCTCGTCTCCGGGTGTTGTCGCAAGAGGATGCAGCTTGCTGACGTTGGAACGCGTCGCTTCGCTGCTTGAAGCAAGGTTTTATCTTTGGTGACGATTTTCTCAAGCGTCTCGAATGAGTTTTGTGTTTTAGCATGTATGAATGGTAAACAAAAGGATTGCTCGTTGACGAAAGGGAAAGTTAATAATAAATTAGTAGAAACAGATCGTTCGCGTCGAGTATCGACGATGAGAATGAGTGTTGATGTTTAGTAAAAAGGAAATGAGACCTGGATCGACCAGGTACGAGTCACCACTTCGAATCCAGGTTATGACGTAAGGGTGCAGAAACGGCACGAGCCGAGTCTGCGACCTTGAGCTTTCGTCGCGTGCCAAGATTACATTGGCGAAGCTCGACCAATTAAACAGCCACCGGTTTAGCGGATACTCGTGCAACCCCCAGGCGTCGAGATACTGATACTCGTTAAAATTCAGTTGCCAGTGTCAGAGAGATCGGATTATACAGCGTCCACAATGATTGATGTATATCTCGAGTGTGGATTAGGCCATAAAAGTGACATTTGCAAACGTAGAAGTGTTTTTAGAGATGAATTTTAGTATCTTAAGTATGCTTGGTAGAGATTAATTTGAAAGAAAATTCGAGGGAAAATTAATATCGTACGATGATAATCGATATCATGACGGATTTGCTGTAGGTAGTTTAAAATGAATATACAATATACTATTCCGTCGCTTTATATGTTTAATGAAGCAAAAATTGATCCGAGAACGAATTGACCAAGCATCATTTGTCAACAGTTACGCGATATGTCATGTTAAGCATCACTCACCTGGGATTCAAAGGAAGATGGGTGGATGGGATGGGTAGATGAACAGCGATATTATAACACACCAGTTTTCATGGGATCGAAATAGTACTTCCATCATTCTTAGGGGATTCTTTAAGTGATACGAATGTAAACTTTAAGTAACAACAACAGGAAATTCAATGGAAAAGGGAAATTTCCGACCTATAAACAAACAACAAATTGTATAAAAATATTTCCCCAAGATAAGATAGGGAGGAATTTTAAGGAAAACAAAATTTTCAACAACAAAATATAAGAATTCAACATAAAAGAATTTCAGCAACAAGATAAAAATTCGACAGTGAAAATTCCAGTATCAAGAAATGGTACCAAAAAACAATATTCAAACAAATTCAAGTAAAGTAGTACAACGAAATGGGGGCTGTGGGTAACCTTGCGTTCTATGTGTATAATAACAGTATCTTCTCTTGAATGAGAAATCTTTGTAGGACCCGCTTCGGGCTCGAGATAGAAGGGTGTGGACTTTGTCATTCAGATCACACATATATATTATTGTTCAACCTGATAGTGGTAACAGAGTTTAGTCATTGAGTTTGTGAAATATGTTTGCGTAATTGACTGACACTATTAAGCGACCAAACAGACTTTGGGTTGCTTTGACGGGGCTATTCGTGAGAAGCGTTATCCTATTTCTGAAAATTATCTCACGGAGGGTATAGTTGGTCGGTAGATATTATTTCAGGCTAAATCCGAACAATGAAGTTTAGATCGAGGACAAGGAAATAAAACCTGTGAAATGCCGTCTGTTCACGTAAACCTTTCACGGATGGATTAATTACAGGAGAATAGTTGTTCCAAATTAAAATTAATACAGAAAGTCAACATTTTTTAAACATCACTATGTAACATTGAACAAAGTTCAAATACAAATGTTTGTTCGATGGTTTAATCGGAACGAGTGAAATTTAAACAAGTAAATCGTGATTAAGAATCGATCCCCCCTCTTTGCATTACAGATGTCGATCTCCAGAACCAGATCGACACGTCGCTGGCGATGCCAGCCACTTACCAGACCCTCGTCGCCCGTGCCCAATTGGCTCAGCAATGCTGTGGATTGGCTCGGGAGCAGACCAGGATCTGCGAGAGGCTGGTACACGATCAACACCTTCAGCAACAGGGATGGGCGGCCGTTGTGGCCAACCTGGAGGACATCACGCAGATGTTCCAGACGCGAGCCGATCTCCTGCAGCAGACCTTCGCCGCTTATTTATCGGAAAGGCAACAGCATATGGAACTACTCGAAAAGTAAGTGTCTTACGCGATTCAACAAACAATTCCGCGCAGAAACAAGAAAATAGCGTTTCCAAAGTAACCTTAAAGACATACATAGAAAGAGATTACAACGTTCAATTGAAGATAACCGTATCTTTCAATTTGCATAATAGCTCTATGCAACGATGCTATGCGAAGAGTGCTTAAGGTCTCGAGTTCGCGTCTTCTCTCGTAAAACATAGTTGTACGCGCAGTCGTTTGACGTTCGAATGGGAGGCGTCGCGATAACCAAGTTAATTACACGTTTGATACGGCGTTACTTTCCAAGGAGTCGCGCACAATGTCACGCGAAGCTGGAATTCCGGGAATAACGAGCACTATTACTGCAGCAACGCAACGAAACGTCGGGTACTGTGCTCGATGACAAGTAGAGTAACGCTACCAATCGACTAACGATCTTTAAGTGACCCGCTCTCTCGTATCCTTCGCGACTCCACGATACGGCGTCTCAGACCAACACAGTTCGTCCATCGTGTTTACAGCTTCAACGCTGACCTGGGCACCCTGTCGAAGATCCCGATTCTACCAGCGTTGAGAGCACAAGCGGAAGGTCTGCTCAGCCCCGACGATCAGCCGAGTCAGGCCGAGAAGGATGTCGAGGGTAGACAGGAGGTTCTCAGCCTGCTCCGCTGGATCTCGGCGAAGGACAATCAGAGCAGCCTGGAGCAAGTTGCGGAGCAGTGTTCGCGGGGCCTGGAGCAGTTCGACGAGAGAGTGATGGAGTCGCTGAAGACCGAGGTGAACGCGGCCATAGACAGCGCGAACAAGCAGGACATGAAGGAGATCAAGGGCCTGGGCGAGAGGCTATTCGCGTTGGAGCAGCTGATGGCGCAGACCAAGAAGCTGGTGCACGAGCAAGGGGAGCTGGCCCAGGGATTCCTGCAGAACCAGAGCCGGGCGAACAATCTGGGCGACGCCAGCGTGCTCCCTGATCTCTGCACCTCGCACAGGCATCAGCTGCTGGTCATGCTGCAGAATCACAACAAGCTGAGGGACATCAGACGTAGGTGCACCAAGGCGAAGGAGGAGTTGTCCGTGAACATCTATCATCGACTCAAGTGGATCATGTACGTGGAGAACAAAATGGTGGAGGTGGACGGCAAGCTGGTGATGTACTACGAGAGCCTGAAGCGTCTGAGAAGGCATCTCGAGGTGCTCCAGCAGATCCACCTGGCGCCACAAATGTACATGAACGCGGTAGCCGAGGTGGTGCGAAGGCGAACCTTCTCGCAGGCGTTTCTCGTCTGGGCCAGCAACCTGGCGTGCCAGCTGTTGACCGTTCATAGCGAAGAACTGGCTCGCAGGAGGGAGTTTCAGAGCAAATTCGATGGCCACTTCTTGAACACTCTGTTCCCTGGCTTGGAGGACACGCCACCGCCGTTCGCCACGCAAGCACCGTCCGTTTTTGACAACGGGCTGCCAAAGGTGAGGTATCTTTTACTCTTGTCGTAGGTGTATATCTGTTCGCGAGGCAAATGGTCTTCGTACAACTGGATAACATGTTACAGTTAACGGCAGAGGACATGGAATCTTTGAGATCGCAGCTACCCGACCTGGCGCTCACTATCTCGTCGCCAGACTTGAACAGCATCACGCAATTCTTCTTGTCTAAGAGCCTCACCGAGGCTAGCACCGACGGGAACAAGGATAAGGATAGCACCTCCATGCGCGTTGATGCTGCTACTAAGGAGCAGGAAAGAACGAGAGCTCCCATGTTGTTCGACAGGTAATTATGACACCGCTATTCTGTCCATCTAAGTTCGAATATCCTATCTGTTGTTTGACAATATTCAATCATTGCTTTGAAGCTCTACAAAGTGCTTGGAATCTTTCCAAAATCCTTATACGACTTTTTAATTTCACGAATCCCATCGAAGGACAATAGAAAATCTTTCGATATAATCTGGATCTCATTTTCGGAAGATGAGATTATCCTTCGAGAGGTTAAAAAGTAACGAACGCGTGGAGCTTTGAATAACTTTATTGCATCTTGGATAACGAAAAATTCTAGCTAGGACGTATGTCTCCCCCGTAAGAGGGTGGTGTTCCTTCGCATCGTTTACAACGCTTCGTCGCACGACTAACGCCCACGTTTGTATGACTTCAGGGGTGGTTTCGAGTCAGAGACCGACACGGAGGAGTTCGAGAAGATCGGGCAGGGCGCCACGGACTCCAAGCCGGAGTCGTACGATGGCGCGAAACAAACGCGTCAGAAGCAATTGGAGGTTGGTGCCTCGCGAAGCGTGTCTCCCGCTTCCTCGACCTCGACTAACGTATCCCCGCTTAATTCGAAAGTCGCGGACCTGACGAACCGGTCATCCTCCTCGAGCGAGCCAGGATCCTTCCATTTTCCCAGCCTATCCGTCAGCGAGCGTCCTGCTCAGCTGAGTCCGCTAACCGAGTGCGCCGAGAACGGCGAATCGAGCTGTTTGCTTCATCGCGCGAACGGTCTGCTTCCTCCTGATTATCACGAACTGCCAGCCGCGGCGATGGCCGACGAGCCGAACTCCTCCACCCTGAGCCCGAATCTTCCCTCATCCCTGTCACGGTCCGTATTGTGCGACGGCCAGCAGCAACAGCGGCATCAGCTGTCCGGCAGTGGCGGTAGCAGCCCCTCCGTTGGAGTAGGCGCTACCGACTTCATGGGCACTGAGTTTTACATGGACGAGTCCTTGCCCAGCAGCCTCAGCGAGCATCCCGCCGACGGCCACCATCAGGCTATCGTTTCCCTTCTCCAGGTACTGGACGACTTACAGCTCGCTAACAGACCTTGTAGTCGTAGCCGTAAACGTTCCATTACCGCTGATTACGTGTCCTTTTTTTCTTACCTTTCAACTTTCCTGTTTTTCCGTAACTATTATTTACATTATATATACATATATATGTGTATGTGTGTGTGCGCGCGTGTGTACGGTGTATATCATTTGTTTGCTTATACTTTGGATATTAGAACATGTATATGTATATATATATATATATTTTTTCTTTTTCTAACTCGTGTATTTCTTATTCTATTGATCTGTCTGTCTGTCTGTCTACCTATCTGTTTCTCTCTTTGTTTCTTCCTTCCTGTGTATCAGTTTTTTTTTTTCGTATGCCGTATCTCCGTGTATTTGCATCCTCCTGTGTCTGCTCTTGCGAAGACAGTTTGGAAAGTAAATACGTGGTTTTTGCTCGACGCTGGTCGCTTACCACCCGAATCTTTGTGTCCACTTACTTTCCCTTTCTGTGGTTTCTAGGTACTTTCGTTGTCATTGTCTTTACATTCGCTACCCAGTAAGCTATTAGCGCTGACTTAATACAAAGTAATTATATCGAAACCGTGTTGTGGGTATGTATCTCTTGCCTGTAGTAATAATTCTCTGGCAAACACTTTTTTGTGTGTCTCGTACTCGTGTTTCTCTGTCGTCCTGCCCCCCCCCCCCACCCCCTATTTTTTATTCTCCAATGTAGTAGTTGTGCCAGAGTATCCGTATCTTTTTGTGTTCGTATTTATAGCGTTCCCGCGCGTGTCGCGCCGCCACTCGTTGTCCCCTGTGAGTGCGTGTGTTTTTGATTTTTTTTACAGGATAGCTGCCGTCGCACTCGATTCTCCCGATCCCATGACCCCGAAGTTCCTCGAGACTGTAACGCATCTCAAGTCGCACACGAGTTCGCTTTTCAGAATAGACCGACGACCACGTACACGTTCGAGATCGCTCCGACTGGACTGACTGTTCGATACATCCATGCGGGGCTACTAACAACTACTCTAATCTTCATCGTCACACACACACACACACATAAGCACACGTTCGACACCTTGGGAATCTCTTACTTGACCTCTATTTTTTTACTCCTCTGTTCTATCAATAACACTCGCTCTCTTATTACCTACCAATACGCCTGTGAACGATTTTACGTGTGTAATAGTCACGATTAGCTGTGTCTTACCGACTTCGAGTTTAGCAAACGAAGGAGAAACGTTCCTTCGTCCGTACTTAACCGTCACCGACGGTCGACGTTTCAGGAGAATCTTGGCAACACGCGCGAGGAAGTTGAGAGGCTCCGCTCCATCCTGAAGACGACGAAGGCGGTGGTGTGCGACTCGTTGACGTCCGTTCGCCAGGAGTTGGCTGTCCTACGGGAGCGTACCGACGAGGAGAAGACCGGTTTCACCGAAATAACCGAGAGGGTTCGCGAGGCTCTGTCGTTCTACTCGCGCGAATGCGATCGCCGCTTCCGGGAGCGCGAGCAGGAGCTGACCGTGGACCACGAGCTCGAGATGGCGGACGTGAAGAAGCTGATCCAGAACCGGGAGGAGGAGATATGCGTGTTGAAGCGGAATCTTCTGGACAAGGAGACTGAGCTGACCGAGTACGAGCGTTTGATGAGCACGATGCGTCAGAAGTTGGAGAGCGAGCAAACGGAGATGAGGGATCTGCAGACGAGGCTGCACCAACAGCTCGAGGAAGCCTTTGAGCAGGCTCGCGTCGAGAAGGAGGCGGCTGTGAAGAAAGTGAACGACGAGAGATTCATGGAGATCGCGTCGTTAACGAGTTCCGTGACGCAATGCCAGAAATGGATCCAAGAGTTGGAGGAGAGCCTGAACACGGCGCGCAACGATCAGCAGAGGATGGTGAAGGAGGCGGCGGATAAGATGCAAATCGAGTACAAGAAGGAGCTGGAATCGATCAGAAGCCGGTTCAAGCTGATGGCCGCGTCGACTATGGAGAGGAGTCCGAGCGACAGCAGCCTCGAGAAGATGGAAGTAAGTATACTGGATCACGATCAAGATACTTGTGCTTTCACTGTTCTCCTTCTAATGGATGCTTTCTCCGCTCGCTTCTCAGAGAACCGACTACATCGAGCTCGCTGCCAGCCACGTATTGGGCCAAGCGTCGCAGGATATGAAGCTGGAGAAGTCTGTGATGATACGAACGGCGGAGAAAGGTCGGTCGGATTGTCTGACGCAGCTGGCGCACGAGATACGATTGGCCACGCAGGTGATCGAGAAGAAGGACAGGGAGGCGGAGATTTACAGGAGGAGAGAGGTCGCGCTGACGGAGAAGTGCAAGCGTTACGAGGACACGATCAAACAATTGACCGAGTCGGACAGTTACAAGATCGCGCTGGTCGAGTTGAGCCTGCACAGAGACAGCAGCGACGAGCGGCTGGACATGAGTCAGAGCAGCCTCGAGGAGGTGGCCAAGAGCTTGGAGCCGGAGAAGGACGAGGTGGAGGTGTCCGAGTCGAAGAAGGTGCGGCTGGAAGCGAACAACGATCCCAGCTGCATGTCCAGAAGGCTCGAGATGCTGGAGAGCGAGAACAGCAGGCTGAACGCGGAGCTGCAGACGCTTCGCGAGAGCAAGGAGTCGGCGGAGGCGAAGATAGAGTCCCTGGAGGCGGACAAGGTCCGGTTGGAGATCGAGCTGGTGAAAGAACGACCGAGGAGCTTCGCCGCGCCGGATTCGTCGTCCTCGTCGGAGAGTCGCGAGAAGGACATGAACGCTTCCGTGGCGGTGATCTCCGAGTCGAGCGCACGTCGGGACGCGGCCACCAGCCCGAAACCGCAGCGTCGTTGCGGATGCACCACCTGTCTGACGCACGTTCAGAAGAAGATGAAGAAAACCGCGGAGAAGCTGGTGGAGCTGGGCCACATCACCGTGACCAGCTGCAATCCGGGCGACAACGTGCTGGTGTTCTGGGACCCGACTCACGGCACCTACACGCTGTACCAGGAGTCGATGACGCTTTATTTCCTCAACCTGGACTTCATCGCTGGCGTGAACCTGGGCTTGGATCCCGACGAGACGTCGAAGAACACCCAGACCATCGTCGAGGTTGTTGACAAGCAGTACTGTCATGCTAGGAAGGTAAGCGTGTTTTTTACTCGTTGCTTTTATTTGTTCGCCGAAGAACGTGTTTTCCGGTGCAGTTACCACCTTGCCACGAGATGGGACGATAGATGCAAATAGCTTGCTTACGTTTCAGTCCGAGAACCGGTACCGTGTTCCGCGCGGCACCAAGTTCTACCGAGTGAGCGTGAAATCCGTGGAGAACAGCGCGGTCATGCTGGCGAGCGTTCAGCAAGAGTAATCGGTAGCAGAGGGAGGAGGAACCAGAGAAGAAGAGTCCATCGATTCCCCGCCGCCATTTTGATAAGCCCTGTGACCGCGGATCCGCGTCGCGGGGATGAACACTTGTGGCCTTGCACGTGCAGTTCATCCGACACGCGGATCCTTAGCGTACATGTTCGCGACCATCCGGAAACCCTCGGATCATCAAGGCCAAAACCTGCCAGAGCCTGTAGACGCATCCTTGAACGTTCGTGTTTTGTCGGGGGAGAACAGGACGGAAGGTGTGGGCGATCGAGAAGAAGATGGAGAGGCACGGGTGCCCGGTTTGGGCGCCGGAAATCGAATTAGGGATCAGAGACGGAAGGATGCGCTGGCGTTTCATTGTGATATAAGTAATTTTAAACAAAAAAAATACGAGTGAAACATAATTGTCGAATGCTGTGGTGGATAGCTGTGAAGCGTAACGACGTTTGTATTCCTTTTTCCTTTCTTTTCTTTTTTTTTTTTCAAAACAGACCGTGAGAGAGCATCGAGTGCGAGGGAGAGAGAGAAAGAGAAAGAGAACAATAACGAGCAACCGCGAACTAGACAGGTATAATATTAAATAATAATAATAACTAAACGTCATCGACGATCTTCTTGTAATTCGGTAAATTTACCGCGTGCAAGGGAGAGAAAGCTAGAGAGCGTGTGAGAGCGGAAGAACGAGAGAGAGAGAGTCCTTTTTCACTTTAATTTTCGGACACGAAGGCGAAATTTTCTCGTTCCGCGATTCAAAACTATTCAGACTATTATTGCTATTATTATTATTATTACTACTGCTATTACTATTACTACTACTTCTAATTATCTTTACACTATGCGAAAAGAGAGCAAAACGATGAGGATGTGAAGAAAAAAAAAAATCGTAGTAGAAGTAAGTTTTACAATGAAACGAGCAAAAGCAAAGTAAACAGAAAAAAATATGTTAATTAAGATAATAGAACGAAAAAAAGGAGGTATAACGAAAATCACGGATGCTTTGTATATGCAGACTACTGTATATTATATATGTGATATATAATATATATATATATATAAACGTGTGTACACAGTCGCACTAAAATTACGTGCAATATTCGTGTACAACGAGAGAAGTATAGTACACAAAATACACGCTCTCTCTCACACGCATACACGCGTATACGTATGTTCTAAGACGACGTTGAAGATTTTGTAAAACGAAAACGATCGCGTATCGTGCGATTCTTGAGGTACGCTTTTAGGGATTCCGTTTAATTTAGGAGAAAAAAAAACAAAAACAAAAATTAACACTTCTAAACCGTTTCGTTTCTGACACACCTAGTGATTTATCCACTTCCTCGTGCCATCGATCAGAATTCCGCGACACGTGACACGAGGAAGATGGAAGAAACCGTGTATGGCACTTAGGTATTTTACTTTGTGAACGACGAAAAAGTTTACCCACGTGACAAAAAGGGTGGTTAGGTTTCTCAGGCCCAATCGATGAACCCGGTGCAAGGCGAGACTCTTCGTAGGATGAATTTTATATAATTAACATAGACGCATTGCGAATCGTATCTACCATTGTAAACGCTACCATCACCACCACATATCATACATAGATACATACATGCAAAACACGCATACGTTTTCAGTCACGATTTCTGTGTATCAATTAGAAGTATCTTCCGCGTCTACGCGAAAGTGAAACCCTCAGTGAAACATGGATGAGACACAATTTTCGCGTGAAGTCTCTCTCGTTTCGCGTTGACGGAAAAGCTCGAGAGAAATTGGACGAGCATTTAGCTGCAACGTCGTGGGGACGGTCACGCGACGCGGCAGCTTATGCCCAGACATAGAGCATCTCTAAGCTAAACTTGTGCAGAAATCAAAAATTCGCGACCATCGTTCTTGTTTACGCTTTGGTTTACCTTTCTAGCGGGTTACACGACGATTCGAGTTTTTTAAAGGAATTTGGGGAGCATCTTTAGACGAAGTTCGAGCTTTCGAAGACACCTGGAGGATAAACTTTGGAGGATCAATGACCTCGTGTGGTATTTGTGTACTTCTAAAGCTCGAAACCTTTGTGAAGCTTAGGAGAGAGAAACGAAGTGGAAGAAGATCAGAGCTCAGATATCGTTCGCAGGAAACTTCGCTGTCTTCTTTAGCACTAGAACTACCGACAATTAAAGTGTACTTATTTGCATGGAAGAGATGAAATTGAAAATTGCATGAAAAGACATTGAATACGTAGAAACAAATCTTTATTTATAGCTTCTGCAGAAAATTATAGTAAATTGTGGAAGCTTTACTTCAGTGAATTTATAAGATTGGTATGAGTAATCGCCAGTTGGTCATTTAGACTGCTTTGGTAGTTCTAGTGTTAATCTTCTTATTCGTTGGATGATCATTGGAAAGCGTAGACGATTCATGAGATCGAGGAGGACGATGGAGCAAGAGAAAGAGAAAAAGAGGAAGAGTGAGAGGAACAACGAAAAAAGGAAGAAAGAAAATTTGTAAATCGCGTGTCGTTTCTACCCTTTCCCAATTTTTTTACCTAGACGCCTAAAAAAATGCGTGAAAACGAGCGTGCACGCGTGTGTGTGTGTGTGAGAGAGAGAGAGACAGTGAGAGAAACAGAAAAATGAGGAAGGATGAAAAAAAATAATAATTAATACGTAAACGTAGCGACGATAGAGTTTGTTTTACGTGTGACCTGTATAGGACAAAGTGTATAATTCGATATTATAATAGAAATATTCTTTTTTTTACCGACCAAAATTTATACGCTTAGAAAAGTTTACACGCCCCGCGTGAGGCGTAAGAGTACCGTAATTCGCGTACAACAAAAAGAAAAAAAACAGGAACGATTCAAGCGAGCCGAGTAGAAGCACACCAAAAAGAGCAAAATGAAAAAAAATGCAAAAGACGAATCCGAAGACGACACGATGTAGAGAGAAGACAGACGTTAGACGACGTCGCGCGACGCGATAATCCTTAGGTTTGCTTCTTTCGACGGCCACGGCCGAGGTCTTCGTTTCTTTTTTTTTGCCCCCCCCCCCCCTGATTTTTTCCTACACGTAGTCGGAAGAGGAACGCTTTCATTTTCACCCATCGCTCTACGATCCACGCTTTCCGCGAGACCGAACGGCAACAAACCGTAGACAACCCTACGAGTTACAGCGATTTTCTCCGTGTCGACAACGGAGCACGCTTAGCTCTCGATCATCGAGGATCGACGATCCCCGTTGTTGCCCTCTTCTCAGATCTTCGTCGACGTTGCTGCCTCCACCCCCTAGAGCCACAGCGCTTCGCGACGCGAGACGAGCGATCCTTTAGAGACCTTAGCTCGTGCACCCTTTTTCTTCGGTAGCTAAACAAAGTTTCGAAGCGAGAAATGACGACAGAACGAGCACGACGGATCGATACAGTTCGTCGTTGCTCGCGATCACTCGCGATCACTCGCGGTCGCCGTTCTGCGGGCGAAGAAAGAACGGACGTGAGACGAGTGGCGCAAAAGGAGGGAGAGAGCTGGTCGATAAGGGACGAGAAAAAGAAGAAACAGAATGATGAAAGAAAACGAGAGTATCGCGCATGTAATCGGAGAAAGTGTAACGCAAAATATAGGTATATGATAATATTACATAACATACATACAATTGTGATCGTGAGAGTATCTGTTACGAATAAAAAGAATAAATTACGAATAAACCACGTGACTCTTTTCCAAGCTAGCTTGACGACTCGTGTAATTTGAAAATGCACCTACCCCTTAATCATCCCACGAGTTTCCTGATCAGCACTGCAAGTACCATACTTTAGTCTCGCAGTTGAACTGCGAATTCTAATACGAAGAAGTTTTGTTTCCAGCGTTTGCGAAGAGATAATTTTGTTGCCGATTAGTACTATCGACGCACCGTTAAAAATTTGTAGAAAACTTAAAGGAACAAGAACGATCGTCACAATTCTTCGCTTGGGAGCCATGCAATCTACTGACGTACTCAAATTTTTCTGTTTTCTCTTAACAAAACCTCTTTTATTTTCCTCGTTCGAATAACAGCTTCAAATTCTCGCCACCGACATTTCCACCTCCATGAACGAATTCTCAGAGGATCGCAGAACGCATCACGACGCGATCTCGTCAAAGGGTTGGAAAACAAAGGTGCAATACACCCCTCTTCGTGAAGTGCAACTATCGTGTATTTCGTGTTTATGATACAAATGGAATCGCGAGAACGCGGCTCAATGATGAGGAACGTAGCTCTGCTGAGCATTTTGGGGACAGCCGGTCATCAAACTGGTTGCGTCCTCCTCCGTCGGGCAGAGCATCCCTACCAACGTGTAGTCGACGAAGGGTGGCAGATCTAGCTCGCCGACGTCCCCGTAGCTGTTCATCCCCGTCTGCGCAGCGGGGTTCATGGTGGTCATCTGAGGGAGCCGCGTGTCCAGGACCTCACAGGTGTAGTGGCAACGGTCACCACCAGGGTAGAAGAATGGTTCTGGGCTGTTCTGCGGCTGCACGCTTGCATCCATCCCGTTGCTATCGGGGAACAACCTGTCGGCCAGATCCGGGCTAGCCTCGTGAGCCCCGTAGCTGGTCTGCAGTCTTTCGTCGAGGACCATTCGGCCTGCGCTTTGCTGCAACCGGCTGTTCAACTGACTCTTCGCATCCGTCTGCTCGAAGATCTGGCTGTACCCGTCGTAGGAGTAATGTTTGGCCTCCACCGGGCTGCGACCAAGGCGTACCGCATCCGCCATTCCGTTCTCCTTCTTTGGGTAGACGTAGCAGCTCCCTCTGTCCAGCAGTCCCTGCTGACAGTTCTCCTTGGGGAAACAGGTGACGTCCCTTCTGGAGGCGAGCAGATCCGCTTCCTTTTGCGGCTCGAAGTCGGGTGGAAAGGACAGACGCTCGTCCTGATGATGACTCCAATAGCTCGCCTCCTCGTTGCCCTTCACCGTCCCCTCTACGAAGCCTCTGTGAGTCTGGTTGCGTTGGTAGTCCTGGAAGTTCAGCTGGTCGCTCAGCTGGTGGTCCTGGCTCAACTCTTTCTCGAAGTGATGGTTCGTGGGTCGTTTGGCGCAGAACCCGTTGGAGTCCTTGTCGGTGTCGAAGCCGGGAAATTGCAACCTCTCGTCCTGCGGCGGTACGCTCAGGTGGCTGCTGCTGGAGTCCTCGCTCAGGAACTGGCTCCAGTAGGCTTGATCCTGATGCTGCTTCATCTCGTACTTGATGGTGCCGCTTCCTAGGTCAAGCAGAGTGGGCGGCGACCTGGCCACTTCCTGCGTGTTCATGGAGAACTCTGGTCTCAGCGGCTGGTCCAGCTGGAAGATCTCTTCCGGTTGGAGCAGTTCACCGGTGAACGGAGGGAACTCGGGGTAGGAGGCTTCTTGAGGCACCTGGTTGGGGAGATTGTAGCCCAAAGCGTTCTCTTGAGCAGACACGGTGTCCTGGAGCCAGTAGGGGGTGTCGTTCGAGGAGGGAGTTTGTTGAGGGTACACGGCTGTTTGATGGTGATGATGATGATGATGCGACTGTTGATAGGTTGGGACGTTGCCCTGCAGGCCGCACATGCATTCGAATGGTGGACACGAGCAGGAGTAGCCTGAAAGAAAGGACAGTTTTATCGTTTCCTGGGAGTTGATAGCGGTGGGCAGTTAAAAAGATGTTTTCGTGAACAGCGGTAAGTTTAATTCTATTCTTGAAATTAGTTTACTTCGAATTTTTTATTGGTAGTGGATAGTAATCGAATAGTAGGCAGTAGTATCAATAGGAGGCAATAATCAAGTTTTCAAATGCACTTAAATATATTTAATAATTTTAATATTTATAAACAAATGTTAGTATACGTTAATTTTAACACTGTGTGACTGCGTTTGGAACAAAAAAAAAATGTTCTAGAAATTATTTCACTTATAAGTAATAGAGTCTAATTCATAACAAAAGTCTTAAAAATAATGTTGAAAGAATATTCTAGACTTAAAAAAGTAAAGAACAGTAATTCTAGAACGGCAAATAATAATAATTTCTATCTGTTTAACTTCGTGATTAAGTTCTTTTTATTAAATAAAGGAAAGAAAAAAACGAGATTGAAAAACACAAAAATACGTAATTATTCGAGCCTAATAAGGTTCCGAAGTAAAGCTTGCCTATTAATACTTCTACAGAGATTAACAAATTTCTATTTTCCATTAATGTTACTTTGCACCAAAGATACTTCGTTTGAATTTGTAATTCAAATTTCGTGCGCGACCACAGTACGCCAGGTGCCGCCACCACGCGGAGAACGAGGCTACTATCGGCGCGAAAACGAGTGGCAAGCGTTCTGTTTCGGAAAAGCAGATATTTGTTAACGAGTAAAGTGTGTTGCGAAGATCCGTAAAAAACAGAAGTGTCTGAGAACGTGCGCGAGTGAAGTCTGTTTTGAAATAAAAGTGAGTGTATATTAACCTTTGTCCGGTATTAGTGGCGGCGGTTGTGTCGTTCTTGGCGGTTGCTCGATCGGTTCTGTGTTCGTTCGTTTCGTCCCTCGTAGAGCCATTAACTGCAACAGCACGAGAAATCGTCGATTATACCGACTGCAGCTTGGACAGGAAACAGAGGGCATACGTCAGAAAGGTAAGATTTCATAAAATTGCATTCAGTTGGCCGTGCCTACGTGCCTCTCTCGTACATGTATATTAACGCTGTGACATTGCACGTGTCACCCGTGTTTTGACCGGACGTGCTAACGTTTGATAAATGGACCTGTAACTTTCCATATCCCAAGATGTTGTGTCCAGGGATACACGGACGTTCTTTTTTGCTTGTGTTCACCGACGAAAGTCGCTGGTAAAGTTAAACTTGATGACAGGTCACGGAAACACGTTATGCGTGTATACACATGTATCACATGTATCTGCATTATGTATATCTACTACCTTACATATCCCTACGTTTTCATACTTTTGCGTTTATACGCGGTGTGTACGTTATAGGTATTTTGTACTTTTATATACATGTATATGTAAACAAAGTGTGTCGAACGATAGGTTAATTAAATTTCCGCAGTAAAATCTTAAAAATCTTAAAAATCATAAAAATCTCTGGAAATCGCCAGCATTCAGTTACCGCCATATTTGCACCATGCGAGCGGAAATTGCATCGATGCAGGACAGAGATGGATGCTCGTAGGAATCTCGAGTAACCTCGAAACAGATTGATTTACAATTCAAATTCTTTGGAAATAAAACGTACTCAGCTGAATCAAGCTTTCTTCGTATTTTCCACCACTCCCTAAATTCTTCCCCGGAGAAAAACCGTGCACAGAAAATTCTTCTCCCTCTGCCTCACGCCCCCACCCCTCTATACATTCGGAAGGAATTTTTGTGATTATTTGGAGTCGGGGGGGGGGGGGGGTCCTACTACTACACCAGCGTATGACTGTGTAGTGTAAGCGTGAAAATTAGTAGCGAGGGACAAAAGGTGCGATCCGCTTGAGTAAAGAGGAGTACTCTTGCCCCTATGCCGTCTCTGGCCTCAACTTACCAGCGTTACACAGTACTGTAGGAGAAGTTGATGAAATAACCCTTGCAAGAAATTTGGGTACGATTGTTTAGAGTAGAGGGTGTTTTACTACTACGTCAACGTATGACTGTGTAGTGTAAGCGTAAAAATAGCTAGTGAATAACCCCTTTTGCCTTTGTGCCCCCCTTTCCCACCCCTCGCGTGTCATCTCATCGGCTCGCCATACTACTTGATAAGTTACATCAGTTGCATACCTTCGAACCTAAAGCGGCCTCGCTGGCCAAGAGGACCGCGAGACCGCGCACCCTTCTGCCGGCACCCACGCTCCTCCTCGCCTCGGACGTGGACTTCGCTTCCGGCCGCGGATGGTCGTGTTGCCCTTTGGCTTGGAAAAATATCGCGTGCTCGGTGTGCCGCCAGAAATGCGTCACGGGGTAACCGCAATGGCCGCGGCACGAAAGTATTTCCAGCCGACCTGTACACTGTCTGTTCGGGCACGGTTTACCTTGTTGCTTTTTCCTCGCCTGAAAAGGATACCGATAAAACGCAATGCACATCTATCTGGTTGCAACTAATCGAAATCATACCGTTGGGTAGAGTGAGAGAGAAGGAAAAGGAATGGGAAGGGGTGTTTCGTTCGGGAAACAGAGCAACAACTGTTAATGGACTCATCAGTAAGGCTTGCCTAGCAGGTCCCTGCCTTAGACACAGGGATAGGAAGGGACAGGTCAGAACTCGTATATAGGAACCGTGAACTCGAGCACTTGCGAGAAAGATGCTCGCTAGCTCCCTCCTAATGGCGAGTGTAGGAAGGTCGTCACAATACGATTCGACTTTCTTCTTTGGGGAAATTTAATTTTCTTACCTTATCGCAAATCGCCGGCCGCAGGTGAACCCTTCCGCCCCCAGGCAGTATGCATTCCTGCGAGCAGACCAGCACACCTAAGCAGGACTTCTTCAGGATGCTCACGTTGTGATTGTTCGTGTTCCTCATCGCCCATCCTGACGCGTGTCTTCTAGCTTCCTCGCAATCAGGTCCGTACACTCTCCTCACATGACCGTCCGCCCATTCGCACCATGGATCGTACTCCACTACCTGCGATTCGATCGAAGGGGTTAACGTGTCGCGTGCATACACGCGTTTGCCGAGCTCCACGAGCATCGTGATCGTAGGCTCAACCGACCAGAGTCGAATGATAATTACCCTTGGAACGTTCGAGTCGTTGATGTCCCATTCCTGATGGGGGTGCTGCTGTTGCTGGTTGCCGGCAACAGTCGCTGACATCGTCGGCGACCCAACGCGACTCCTGCACAGTGAACGGTTCCGTAAAAGAAACAGCGTACCGGATCGAACGAATAACGAGCAACGAAACGGTTGGAAAGTACCCTCGAAACCGGATAGAGAATAAAAGCAGCAGAAGAGCATGTTGAAATGTTCGAAACGCAGGAACAGAGGGGGCAAAAGGTGTGAAAGGGAGTCGTTAGCGGTTCCTCGTTGCAATATTAACACTAGAACTATCAGATCAGTCAAAATGACCAATTGATGATTGTTCACAGCAACTTGATAAATCCACTGTGGTAAAGCTTCCGAAATTCATTATTATTTTCTGCAAAAGTTACAAATAAAGATTTGTTTCTCTATGCATTCGGTATTTCTTCATCTAATTTTCAATTTTATCTGTTCCATCTAAACAAGTGCTTTTTAATCGTCGGTAGTTCAAGTATTAAATTACAGTTCACAGATCAGGATACGTGAACGTTGTCGACAAATATGAAATGAAGTAGCAACCCTATCGAAACTCTTGATATCTCGTATAAAATAAAGCGATCCCCTTTCGAAATCTAATCAGAACCTAAATCCCTCTTCAGGGAAGCACGGTCGACCTTGAGGTCCTCTGAAACTCGGATCCTTCGGTCGCATCGAACTCGAGGACCAATTTCAGATTATGCAACCGTTGGTGCAGCGAGAGGCCAGCAGCCTCGAGATAAAATCCCGATTTATGGTACGTGGCCGGCCGCAGCTCGCGCCATACTTATGGGAGCCCGTGGGTGGCCTGGCGAGGGCCACGTTCACCGGCTTTCCGGAATCCTTATATTCGTCGCGAACGATCCTCGATCGGCGGAGAAAAAGATCGATTCACGTGTTAGTATATCGTTTCAAGGGCGCTTCGTATTTTCCGCTCAATTTCTGTTTCATTCTATAAATTTTGTTAAGTTTCCATAATTTTCCTATTAAGACCTAGAATACCGCTCTAAACACACCAATTTTCATCCTTTGACTTTACGATACCTAGCATATCACAAATTTGCCCTCGCTTCTCTCGATAAGCCGAGGTTTCCAGGATGCTTCGCATTTTCCGCTCAATTTCTGTTTCATTCTATAAATTTTGTTAAGTTTCCCAAAATATTAGCAGAGCCTTATAGAAAACCGCTTTAAAAGCACAAATTTTCTTCCTTTGACTTTACGATACCTAGCATATCACAAATTTACCCTCGCTTCTCTCGATAAGCCGAAATTTCCAGGACGCTTCGCATTTTCCCCTCAATTTCTGCTTCATTTTGTAGATTTTGAAAAGTTTCCCAAAATTTTATTAAAGCTTTCTAGAAAACCGCTTTAGAAACACAAATTTTTATTTTTCGACTCTGCGATACCTAGCACACCGCAAATTTGTTCTCGCTTCTCCACAAACGAACAATTCCATTCAAACGCATTTTATTTGGCTTTGAAAAGATTTACGAAGAATCTCTCCTCGATTCTCACTGGAGACGTTTCCTTTTCAAACGCTAAACGTTCATTGAGTCTGATCGGTTTATCGCGCGACGTGCGTTCGCGCAGGTTGCTTCGGTTACACTCGAGGATAAGTTATCGGTTGTTTCGCGGGAAAGTCGGAGATTTCAATTTGACGCGAAATAGGCGTTGCTCGCGCGCGGAGCGTTATAAATATCGATGGCCAGGTGTCATTGACCATGAAGACAACCGTAGAAGACGTTCGGCTCGCCTACGTCCGCCTGGGGACAACCTGCTGTCTGAAGTTACAAACGAAACCGTGGACGAGCCACGGTGAGCGCCGCTACGTTCTCTAGTTTTCCTAGCCTAGTTCTAGTTTTCTCTACTTTTCCTAGCCGAAGGAAACTTTTATTTTTATTTATTTATTATAATCCTTGTTTATGCGGCTTAGGATGGCTCCTGATTTACAATTTTATCCTTTTACATATTTCTTTCTTAATTCTACTTCTATCACTAATTACTAATTTTCACACCTTCTTCAACTAAATTACCCTATTCCCTATTATATAATTTACAACTTATATTTTTTTATTTATTTATTATAATCCTTGTCTATGCGGCTTAGAATGGCTTCCGGTTTACGATTTCACTAATTATTAATTTTTACACCTTCTTGAACTAAATTATCCTATTCCCTATCATATAATTTATAATTTATATCGTTTAATCTTATAATTTTAATTTTATAATTTTATAAATCTGCAGCAACCTATTTTCTACTTACTTCTATCATTGCCCATTTCTTTGGTTATTTCGTACTTCTTTTTCTATTCCTCCCTCCCACCTGTTCGAGAAACATTCCGAGAATATCTACAAAGTGATCGAAGAGTGTTAGTTCTCGGTTTCGAACGAGCCATCAAGCGTTGGCAGAAGATTCCTAGGTACCTACTGTACGTACAGGTTACGCGTTAGATGCGTGCACACAAGGTACCCGTGGGTTTTATCGAGTCGAGACAGTGCACGGACGTTTACGATCCTCGAACACCTACTCTCGTCGAGGTTAACTCGCGTCTCACGTAGGTCCGTGCTTCAACGCGACCGATCGTGAAAGCCCCAAGACGAATGTCCATCGGGTATCGATTTTAATCGCCGATAAAATGTATATTTTATATACATTAACACGAATCGCATCCAAAAAATAGTAAATTTTTCCATCTTTTAATGCACTGCTCGAACTCTGTCTGGTAATATTTATCCTTTGAAACAAAAATTGCTGCAAGACCGCGTCTTCTATTCCGTTCGCAGCTTCTCGATCGCCCGGTTGGCAACAAAGTCTGTTTTGTACTCCAGTTTTCGTCAAAATCACATTATTGCCGTTCCACAAAAACGTTGTTGCGGTCGAATCGCGGAGACCTCAACAGGGACAACGGCATTGAACCGTGAAACCGCGACGATCGCCTGCGAACCTCTCACGATCCCCTCTCGATAGAAGGGCGACAGATAGCATCGTTTCGTGTACAAGCGGTCTGGAGTGCTTTAGCCTTTCGACGTTTAGGTACTTCAACTGGCAACGAGCCGTCACCCGTACCTTTAACACTAGATCGCCGGATGTTGGGTATCTACCTATTTTGCCTGAAACGAGTCAATTTGACTGAAGCATGAAAATTGAAGTTTTTAAAAGAAATAAAACTTTATTTAAAACAATTTTTACATATATATATATATATCAAGGTTCAGAAATTGAAAACGTGGAACTTGTAAGGAAGCACTCTTTTCAAATGAAACGTTATCATCATTTTTCAAGAGAAACGTTCAGTTCCGACAAACTTGATCCGTGAGACGAGTAGAATGCGATAAAGTGAAAACAAAATTTGCAATTATTGGACCTTGAAAAAATCGATCAATGTCAATTTTATGGCACCTTGCTCGCACTGTTTTACACCAAGCAGAGAGTGTACAATCAATCTATCTATAATTCTGTATATATAAATAGTTTATATATTAATAATTAATTATAAATTTATAACCCATTATTAAATTACCATTTATTTATAAATCAATACTATATTATTAAACCATTATAGGTACACATTTATAAATGTATATATCCTTTCAATTTTATTATATAAATAGCGTGGTCGTGACATTTATCTTTTTATCTATGTTAACTTAATCTGTATAAAAACATTTGCCGTTCTTTTATTTCTTTCTTCGCGCACGGCTGAAACGGTACCAATCCCGTAACCCCTGCGACATTCCAAAAAACGTCACCCATTTCACCCTCACGAGGTTAACAGTAACCGGCTCGTACGTCTAGCTCTCCGTTCCTCGTTTAGGAAACGGCTACCTTACCTCTCGTCCCCGTTCGAGCTGCCGCGTGGTTCCGAAGGCGATAATTTCCCGGGGACATTTCGCCCGTCCCGCGACCGATCCGTTACACCGCGAGAGGGCAAAGAGAAGTCGTGGAGGCAGGCACGCAAAGCGTTCGCCGGTGCCTTACGTGGTCGCGCCTCGGGAGGCGAGGAAAGGGAGACCGCGGGTGTCGGAGGGGGGGCCAGGAGGAACTAGGTGAATGATTGCCCGGATCGGTGATAAAGTCATCGCCTTTAGCACCGGCGTAAGATGATACATCGGCGGACGATGCTGCGAGGAGATTGTCCGGCGAGGCTCGAGGAGACTCCTCGTCCTTTCTCCGTCACACGCTTCGCCGCTCCCTCCCTCTCGCAGGGGCGGCGTGACGGGGAAGGGGGACAAAAAATGTCCACGGGGACAGGAAGGAGCGGGGACGGGAAACGTATCCTCGTTCCGGTCGGCATGGGCGCCTTCAGAATTTCAGATATTAAGCCTGATACCGCGTGCTTGCTAAAATATCACGCGAAAGCCTCGCGACCAGAGAGAAGATTTCTCTTCCCCTTCGACTCTCCCCAACCCTCTTCCTGGCTGGGCTTCTCATGGGGATCGGCCGAGGAGATTACGTCTAAACGAGTTAATTCTCGCGGCTTGCCAGTTCGATTCCTGCTTCCTCGCGAATCGTCGCGATTAGAGAAAACATTTTCCTTCCCCTTCGCCCCCTCTCCCCTAACCTTCTTCTTGTCTGGCCTTTTCATCGGGATCAATCGCTGAGGTTACGTCTAAATCAGTTAATTCTCGTGGTTTGTCACTTCGATTCCTGCTTTCTCGCGAATCCTTGCGAATCCTCGCGATTAGAGAAAAAATTTTGCTTCCCCTTCACCCCCTTTCCCTAACCTTCTTCCTGTCTGGCCTTGTTATGAAGATTGACCGCGAAGGTTACGTCTAAACGAGTTAATTCTCGTGGTTTGTTACTTCGATTCTTGCTTCCTGGCGAATCCTCGCGAATCCTTGCGAATCCTTGCGACCAGAGAAAATATTTCTCTTCCCCTTCGCCACTCCCTCCCCACTCATCTCGACTGGGTTTTTCATGGGAATTGACCGCGAAAATTATGTCTAAACCAGTTAATTCTAGCGGTTTGTCACTTCGATTCCTGCTTCTTCGTGAATCTTTGTAACCGGAGAAAATATTTCTCTTCCCCTTCGCCCGCCCCGCCCTCCTCTTCAAGGTTGGCCTTCTCATGGGGAGGTTACATCTAAACAAGTTAATTCTCGCGGCTTGCCAGTTCGATTCTTATTTCCTCGCGAATCCTCACGAATCCTTGCGAATCCTCGCGACCAAAGAAAAGATGTCTCTTCCCTTTCGCTATGCGATCGCCTAACGTTGTTGCGCCACGACGCCGAGCGTCGCCATCGTTAACAAACGGCTCCGACAAAAAAGAACGCAGAAGAAAGTGACTCACGGCGATGCAATTTTCATGAACCGTTTCATGAATAGATCTGTCATAGCGTTTACTCCGGCAATGCGTCAGGGTCATTTGTCATCCGACCTTCGAAAATCAAATCGAACACGAGATGTCGAAATTGATTTGAAGGGGGAAAAACCAGGAAGTGTAACTGATACGCATTCAGTTTCGTCGTATCGTAACGCATCGATTTGGTTTAAACAAACAGAAGCCGTCTGCTTCGCGGCTGTTATTTTATTTTACACAATTCCATGCAAATTACAGTGCGATTCCAAAGCGTCGGTTCCCAAAAAATTGCGGCAGACGATCTAATATACGCATAACTCTAAAAGATATCCTAAATATTAACGCGTTCCATTTTATCCTTACAACATCGAAGAGATACTCCAAAGTCTCACCGTAATACTTCAAGGATTCTACGTTGTGAAATTCTAAATTTCCTGAATATTATAAGCCCCTATCCCATCGGTATAAATTCTGAAACCTTGACTTTTGGTCAAACACGCAAAAGAAAAGACGCAAATGTTCCGCAGGGAAAGTCGTCGAATTTTATCGCTCGAACTGAATTGCTCATCGAGAGAGCCAGGCGGAAAACATTGTCGAAAAGCGGGGAATTGAAGTTAAGCGGGGCGGCGGTGTTCAGAGGTGGGTATAATTAATACTTGGTAAACTGACGGCTTCCATTCGGCCGCCAGCGTATAAAAGGAGCCCAGGAAACAACGTGAACCAGAGCGTCGAGGAGGACGAAGGGAGAAAGAGCGTGCAGCGAGGTTCAAAGAGTTCGTTCAGCACGGCGGACAGAGAGAGAACGTTTTCGAGATTCGAGATAAAGGGAGATCGTTTTACCCGCGGACATTCGTTTAATCTGTCTTCGAGGCGTTGGGCCGTGATCAATGGCGTGCCACGGCCGCATCCGTAATCGGGTTTCCACGTATAGACCGACGAATATTCGAAGATTCAATCAACCCTTCTTGGGGGTTGAATAATTTCACGTTTATCGTTCGCGTACGGTAGCCACTAAACGTGTTCGGTATGATTTACGTTATTAACCCTTTACTTTTAAGCATGAATATCGACCGGTAACTCCAACTTATTCTTGTCATATTTTTACTTGCAAGTTCTTAACTGTCAGACTTTAAATGCTACAATAACGTGTAAATAATAATATTAAAATCATATTCAAATCAATCTTTATTCATTTCAGAAGTAATATAATTTCGATCACAATATTTATATTATTAATTATAATGGTTGTACTTGAGAGGCACACTTGGAGCCGTAAGGGTTAAATTAATTCGAGTAATGCAAATTAAATGAATGTTATTAACCCTTTGCACTGGAAGTTTTTTTCATTCATATTACCAGCAGCTCGAAGTAATTTCAGTGGAAAGATCATATCACTTTTATGAACACACGTCCCACTAATTATTGTTTTTCCATGCGACATATATTTGTGTACCCTATAATGCATTTCGTTCTTCTCTTGTACACTAATGAGGATTTACCCCGTTTAATTATTTAAATAAATAAATAAATTTAGCATGAGATATTTTTGGTGGCAGAAATTTTTTAACTGTTACATTTATTGCTAGAAAATTACAAACGAAATTTAACGTCACCGTTGAATCTTGCAGCAACTATTATTACAGCACACTTTCAAATTTGATAATTCCTTTAACTTCAATATTTACAATCGAAAATTGTAGATTACAAAGGAGACGCTTTATTAAATTTTCTGGTGTTTAATCAACAAATATTTTAAAGATTTCATCAATTTTATTAATTGCCATTCCAATCGAAACGCCTTCTCGCGACTTTCCGAATGTTTCCGTTAGTTGGCGAAAAATAGGTTCCGTTTTGTTACAGGAATTAGAATAAAGTGTAAATCCAGGGAAATCTAGAAAAGTGAATTTCTATAAATTAGGACTGTTTCATGCCAATTGTACGGCAAGATGCGTCGTAAAATTCATGAGCGACGGCCGTTCGGTTCGCTCGGATTACGACGCTACGAAAGGCGCATGTGTGCCCCAGGCAGCCTTAGGATACGCATCGACCAATAGGGCTCCGTGATAACGCCCACACTCCAATGAGAAACCCGCAGAACGCCCACTGATTAGATACTAGGGAAATCTTGACTGTGCCGTTCAGGAAGAGAAATCGATGTTGAAATGGTCGCCACCTGCTCCGGGGGGACTTTGCGAATTATCATCAACAGTCCCTGCTATCTCTCGTCAACCCTTTCTGAATTTTAATCACGAGCTACAACACGCACCTTCCTCATTCGTAGAAACCTTCGAAAATCTTTTTCTCCGAAACAGTACATAGAAAGGGAATCGTTTTCCGGTTAGAATAGAATATTCGATGGATCCACATTTGCACCCTCCCCTGATGTTTTTTGTAAATTAAAACTCTTACGCTTGGAATAGAATAACGATGGATCAGGTTTGGATCCTTGCCTTTTTTTTTTGTAAATTAAAACTCCTACACTTAGAATAGAATATCGATGGATCAGATTTCGACCACCTCTTAATGATTTTTATAATTTAAAATTCCTACGCTTAGAACAGAATATCGATGGATCCTCATTTGCACCCTCCTTTAATATGTTTTGTAAATTAAAACTCTTACGCTTAGAATAGAATATCGATGGAGCAGATTTGGATCCTCCCTTAATGTTTTTTGTAAATTAAAACTCCTACGTTTGGAATAGAATATCGATGGATCCTCATTTGGATCCTCCCTTAATGTTTTTTGTAAATTAAAACTCCTACGTTTGAAACAGAACTTCGATGGATCCTCAGTTGCACCCTCCTCTAACGTTTTTGTAAATTAAAGTTCTTACGCTTGAAATAGAATATCGATGGATCAGATTAGAACCCTCCCCATATGTTTTTTGTGATTTAAAATCCATACGCTACACCTGTAGTCATCGTCTAAAGATCCTCTTTACCTAAACACTATCAAAGCCGCGACATTCTCCCGCGAAACAGTGGTACCACCAAACCTACGAGAACTAAATACCTAAACTACAAAAGGAGGATCGTGTAGGATACTTACAGCACCACCATAGTCGCAGCTGCTTTCTAGACGACGTCGCACCGGTTACCAGACCGTCCTGACCTCGTGTTACTCGCAACACAGTCCTCGTTACCTTCGCCTCGATCGGACACTTCACTGACCCCTTCCACCAGAACCTCTCATCCACAGTCTCTTCACCCTAAACCATGACAGTGTCCTCCGTTCATGTTGCACCTCTGGATCATCCGAGACCCTTAAAAGTTCACTGACTCTCGCTCGAAACAAACTGTCTCGCGCCACCTCTCTGGCTGTTGTTCACTCGCTGAAACCGAGCTCGCGAAACAATGACAACGCCGACGACGACGATGACGCTCCTTCCGTTCCCCGTCGATGCGCAAACGCCTTTTTTTCGTGCGCGTGAGACACTGCGTACCGATGCGTGCGACGCGAAGCCGCTGCGTAAACTGAGGCGCCTCCGCTTGGACGCGTACTACTCAGCATATTGCGCCGGTGGATCGTCGTGGTTAGTCCTGGCCGGGGCCAGGAAACGCCTAGGGGAGTGGCCACGCCCGACCAATCGGCTGCGGCTGCTCGCCGTCCGTCGAGGGGGTGCCTAATTGCTCGCAACCCCTCTCGACCTGCCCTGGGGATCGATCACCGTGTGCGCAACCACCGTCTCACCTCCATGGACACACGCTCTCTTTATTGTTCGTGTTCCGGAATTGGGTTCCCTCGATTTCGGGCTATTGATGTTTTTCCCTGCCTCCCCTCTGCTAGGCGGCTTCGACGCGAGCTGCGAGGCATTCCGGGTGCCCGTGCGTCTGATGGAACGGGCGATCCCAGATCGTCGGTTTGCTGCTTTATTTAGAGCCAACGCCGAGTCTCGAATCGATCGCGTTCTCGTGGTTTTATCGAGCGGGATCGGAGAGCAATTTTGGGCGAGGGTTGGTTGGGGTTCTGTGGTTCACGAGCTTCTTGCATTTCGGAAAGATTTCGGTGGTATTAGGTACACGTACTGTAGGGTATTTCTTATAAAGGTGAGAAAGAGTGGAGGACCTTGAAGGTTTTGGTAAATGGTCACAGAGAGTATGGAAGAAGGTGGAATGATGATAGGGAATTTCTTAGAAAGATGGGAAAGAGCGGAGGACTTTGAAGGTTTGGTAAAGGGTCACAGAGAGTATGGAATAAGGTGGAATGATGATAAAGAATTTCTTATAAAGGTGAGAAAGGTGATTTGATAAAGGGAATCTTATAAAGATGGGAAAGAGTGGAGGACTTTGAAGGTTTTGGTAAATGGTCACAGAGAGTATGGAAGAAGGTGGAATGATGATAGGAAATTTCTTATCCAAGGTGAGAAAAAGCTAATTGTAAAGGAACTTCACTTTCTTAGCCCTTTGATTCCCAAGGGTTCAGCGAAGGGTTCTGTAAAATTCACATTTGTATCGAGAATGGTTCAAACAAACGGAGCTGCATTCCGTCCTCTTTAAAACCCACAAATGTGTCCTAAAAGAAAAACAAACAAATAAAATTTCATTTCACAAACAACTTAATACTTGACGCTTTTCGATACGTCGAGAGAAAGTGATCCTGGCGTTGCCTGTGTTTCCTAAAATGAGAAAAAAAGATCACAGAGAAACGAGAATTAGGAATTCGAGAAAGACGAGGCACGCGGTTCACCATGCGATTGCGAGCTCGCAATCAGCTGGTCCCGCGGCGCTTTAAGGGGGTGTCCCTTGTAAGATCCTCCTACTTCCTACCCTTCCACCATCCCTTCGCCTCCGACCCCAGGTACCCGCATCCAAGACAACGGCCCGTTACGCTTCGATCGAACCTGAACCCACGACGCAAACATATTCGTCGAGGTGAGCGCGTCCTCGAAATCGAGGAACTACCGCGATTCCCGCTCAAACGGGGAAGGACGCTGCTGGATCGCTTAATAATTCTCCACTCGTGCTCCAAGCAACTGTAAGTTACACGTTGTTGAAGCAGTTCGTATTGGAATTATTTAGGTGGAAGCAGGAAACAATCTTGCTCTATCGCAGTTGAATACACAGGCACCTTTCGACTTTCGCACATTTAAAACAAGTTTCAAGTTTTGGAATTTTAAGGAACGTTCGAATTAAAAAATAAGACATTCGTAATCTAAGAGATATCTGGTAAACTGTTGGATAAAAAATGAGGAAAAACAGAGGAAATTACTATCGACGGTGGTAGTATTAAATTAAAAAAGTGACGAAAGATTGTCGAGTGATTTTTGAATGTCCACAAGATTAGAAGTAATTCTTAAGCTTTAACTGGTAGCGTAAATTAAGCTTCTATTCTCAATTACTGCATTTAAAGAAACTTATTGGGGTACACTAATTAGCGTAACATTCGTCCATCGATCGTGACAGAGAGCTTCTTGTGAATCGCGAAGAGAAATAATAAATTTGAGGGTGGATTCTTAAATCGAGGGAACATCGTTTTCGTTCGCAGTTGTAGTTAAGGAAACTTCGTCGGTTTCGTATCCATGAATTTGTCCGTTGGTGGCGATAGAATCTACACAAAGTGGTCGTTCCTCGATTCGAAAACTCGTTCCTCATTTTCTTGCCGCCTTCGAGTAACGATGCGTTTCCGTAGCGTAACCGCACGTGCGATTCCGACTCGCTGGCACGTGCGTGTTCGCGATACCTTCGCTTCCTACCACGTGTTCACAGGTGTGCCTAACACGGCGCCTAATTAAACGGCGAGATATTCCCGTGTACGGTGAACTTTCTTTCACGAATCAATACGCAGGGGCGAAAGTTGTTTAGGAAACGGAAAAGCGAGGAAACGATCGTTCAAAGGTCAGACGACAGCGGCTGACGACTCTCTCAGCCCTCCCCTTTCGTCGAAGAACTTTAAATATCGTTGATGGAGAGGGGTCGATGGTGTGAAGGGGTTGAACGACGAAGGGTCGAACCTGAGAGCAGGCAACCGGCCTGGTATGTCAAGAGAAGAACACACTGGGAAAGCAGCTTATAATGATCTGCTATCTTCCATCTGATCTCCAATCCTTCTATAGAGTTCACGAAGATTCAGGTTAATTGCTAAAAAATTTAGCGAGACTTTCGTTTTCGTATTTTCAAAGCAGAAAGTCAACAATTAGTTGAAGGTAACAGAAACGTTTCACGTGCGGCTTTCAACGATATCAAATATACCGTGCCATATTTTATTATATCAGTATAAGCAAACAAACAAATAACAAGGGTAAATTTGCGTGAAGCACAGATGTGGAACTTCAAAAATCACCAATTCTCTTTTACCTGAAACACTGTCTGTGATGCAATTTCAAAAGAAAAACAGAAATCTATAAAAGAATCACGTTAATCCGCAGACACGATTATATAAGCTGCATGTCTAACACGTTAAAGAGATTAAAAGACAAGACTGAGGAAACTCAGCAATTAAGACCAACTTATGAAGACCAAGCAGCTACAGATAACTTACCAGCAGCCTACAGTTTAAAAATGGCAGTCGTTTCGTGGACCAGCGAGAAAGAGGAGCAGCTATCAAGGGGATGAAAAAAGGAGGACAGCGAAAAGAGTGACAGTGAGAGGGGCAGAGAGCAATCTGGTGAAGGACAGAGGAGGATAGACGACAGGGGAAAGGGGTGGTGAAAGGCAGAGTTCACAATTATTAAGGCTGCATGCCTAAACACGTTAAAGAAATTAAAAGACAAGACTGAGGAAACTCAGTAATTACGGCCAACTTATAGATACTAAGCAGCTACAGATAACTTACCAGCAGCCTGCAGTTTAAAAATGGCAGTCGTTTGGTGGACCAGCGAGAAAGAGGAGCAGCTATCAAGGGGATGAAAAAAGGAGGACAGCGAAAAGAGTGACAGTGAGAGGGGCAGAGAGCAATCTGGCGAAGGACAGAGGAGGATAGACGACAGGGGGAGGGGGTGGTGAAAGGCAGAGTTCGGGGCTGTTTAAACACAGAGGGTGTGCAATCAGGAGTGTTTGCTGGGTGACGAGCGAGCGAGCGAGCGAGCAAGCGGATCAAAGGATAAACGCGGATGGGGTGGGTGGCCGGCTGATAGCGCTCTGATTTGATTGTTGGCCACGGCTATTGTCCCCGTGAAACTGGCCTATTGTACTTGTTCCCGTGTCGGTGCAGCTTCGGTACTTGCACACAGGTAGCGCGGGGCACGGCTGGAAGTACGCTTCTGTCTGTGACACTATCTCTTTGCCGTTCCGTTTCCGGGCCGGCGAGCCTCGATACGATTCCGAGCGTTTCCCGCGCGGAAACCGACAATTATTGCGGAAATATCGCGAAAAAATTGCGCCTACCCCCATTCTCGCGTCAGCGTCCCTCGTTTTTTTTTCCCCTTATCCCGCACTTTTTTCCCCGCAGTTTCCTCCATTGTCTCCGACGAGGTGTTTCGTCGCGGTTTTTATGGTTTCCCCATGAACGAGTTTTGTCGCGATTTTTATGAGTGAATTTTGTCAGGCGACAGAATTTGTATAGATACCTTTTGCCGATACGTGTTGCTGAGGCGTTAGCGCTTGTTGTCTTCAGTGGTTTAACTCATTAAAGACCAGATCATTTGTTTCAAAATTTTTTACAGAAGTAACTTTATTTGATCAAAAAATGGAATAAAAATTATAAAATATTATAAGCAAATATAAATATGTCTATTTAACCTCTGAGCCTGACTCATAAACAAACTAACTAAAGTCTGAAAATTTGCGATCATTTGGTGACTAACAGTCGCCTCTGGAGTGGAAAGGGTTAAGTATTGAGAGATCCAACGAACGGTTGGCATTCAAAGTAATTCATTTGCTTAACCGGCCACGTCCGCGAGAACGTTAGACGCGACAACTCGTTGTACCGTTCGAGGACAAATTTTCGGTGCTATCCTCGTGCATCTGCCCGGGCGCATTTGCATAGAATGCACGTCGCGTGTGGCTTTGACAGTAGCGCACGCTGGAGGTGGCTCGTCGCGTTTAAATATTCCATCACCTGTCACCCACGTGCAGAGCCACGAACACGACCGAACTGTTCCTATCCAAGTGTTCCATTCATACGAAAGTCAAAGTTAATTGAAGTTAATCAAACAAACAAAAATATAGACTAACGAAGACACGTTTAAAAGAAATATAGACGATTTTTCCTTTCCTTTTACTTTTACTGAGTTATTACGAATATTTTATTTTTATTAGGGGGATCGGAAAATAATGTCGTTTCTGTCGTTCCATCTTTAGATATTTTGCTCAAAAACCAATTGATTTTTATCGATCCGGCATTGAAAAATTGCACGCTAAATGGCAAAAGGTTGTTAACAATGAGGGCGATTACATCGTTGATTAAAAATAAAAAATGGTTAAAAGTTTGTGTTTGAATTTAATGTCAGAAAACTTTTCGGTTCCCTTAATACTAGTTATTACGAGTACGCTCTACCGACAATTTTCTCAAATCTTCTGAACATTATGGGAATTTTATTGTCTTTCGTTTCCTCCCCACTTTCTCGCATACGCTTCTTGATCCCTTTCTCGAAAAGGTTCGACCTAAGATCCTAATCGAAGGAAATTATTATTTATCATAACGAATAGCTACTACTCGAAAATTGTCTCGAAAAAGTTCGGTACCTAAGACCCTAACTAAACGAAATTATTATTTATCATAACGAATAGTTTCTACTCGAAAATTGTCTCAAAAAAGTTTGATACCTAAAACCCTAACTAAACGAAATTATTATTTATCACGACGAATAGCTTTTACTCGAAAATTGTCTCGAAAAGGTTCGACCTAAGACCCTAACTGAACGAAATTATTATTTATCATAACGAATAGCTTCTACTCGAAAATTGTCTCGAAAAGGTTCGACCTAAGACCCTAATTGAGTCGCCCTTCATTTCCCGTTGCGTGGGAGGAGACGTGTAAACGGTAAACACGATGTTTGTCGTGCGGTAACGCAGCTTTCAACGTCGGGGTGAAGCCTACCTCCCTTGCCTATCTTACCTGGTAGGACAGAAAAGGCAGATGAGGCAAAAGAGCGTGCTGGAACACATTGGTAACCCACTCGCGTCTCTCGGCTCGTGCCGGCTGCTTCCGGTTTTTCAAAGCGGAGAGCTGCTGCGCCTTCTGGGCCCGGAGATCCGATCTGATGTGAACTTTGTAATTCACTCAGCGCGAGTCACGTCATCCTTACAGATTATCCGGGGACGAAGACGCGTACAATGGATTCGCCTTTGTCCCCGTATCTGAAGTGCGATCTCGAATGATTCGACGACCATCCTTTCCCGAAACACGATCATTAACCGTAACCGTTTAACAGAAATTTATTTGTTTGTTTGTTTGTTTGTTTATGGGAATAAACCCTTTAGTGAGAACGCTAGTGCCAACCTAATTGAGTGATTGCAAAAGTTCGTACCCAATTTTGATAGATTGCAAAGCATGCACGGTTGACTGTTCAATTATTTATTTTATTATCATATTATTAACCGACAATTATCTATGTGCTTCGTAATTCAACGTAACCTTAAAAACAAGTACATTATTGATTAAAAAATACTATTTTTTATGAAAATGTGTTGTATCTGTCTTTAGTCAAATCGGGCACGAATTTTTGCACACACCCAATAATTAACCCTTTGGATTATTAGTCGTCTAATGATGCTACCTTCAAAAATTGTCAAATTCGAAATATTTACTAAGATTCGAGTATATTAAACGTCATTTAGTTTAGTTCTAGTAAACAAATTAACTAAAGTTTGTAAATTTGCGAAACTATCACTCAGCAATTAACAGTTTTCTCTCAAGCGCGAAAAGGTTAATCTTGTTTACGTGAAAATTATTCATTCTCTCTTAATACACTTTTCACGACTCCAATTTCAATCGAACGTGTTTCCCGGGTTTCGACTTAATTCATTCTCGTCCCCAGCCACGGGACCAAAGGCTGTTGCTCTCCACGCAGAAAATCCCATCGTTATAAGCCGCGCAGAAGCATATGTCACAACACCCCAGGGACACGTCTCGAAGGGTGGCTTTTTTTCTGCGAGCGAACCCTTGATTTAGAGGGCGTGTTTTCTAGGGTAAACTCGGTTAAACATAAAGCACAATGGCGTCTTTTCGCGCGGGGACTAGTTGATCGACGTAATCACGATTCGAAGGACAAACAAAACCTAACTGACGACGTTGAAACAGTGTAACATTAACTGATGATATTAACTTCGAAAATTCTCATGTTTAAAATATTTACTAGAATTTGCTTATACTAAACTTCCTTTGGTTTAGTCAAGTCGTATACTAAAATTTACATATATGGCTACTTAACTTCCGAGTCTGAGTGATAAACAAATCAACCTAATTTCGTCTACTACATATATTATTATTTATTATAATCCTTGCCCAAGCAGCTTAGGATTGCTTCCGGTTTACAATTTGTCCTTTTACATATTTCTTTCTTAATTCTACTTCAACCATTAATTACTAATTTTTGACCCCCTATTGAATTAAATTATCCTAACATATATATCAGTTTATGATATTTAATCTAATAAACAATTTTGTTTTCACCTGTGATTAACCGAATTCATCAAAATTTGTCACATTCTACCCACAACAAGAACGTCGTAGTTGCTAAGTTGAAAAATCGTTTAAAATTTCTTATCATTAAACTATTTTAAATACATTTATTTATATTCTAATCACTTCACTTTAATTTTATTCACACCTAAGCCCTGCCATTTTTCTATTAAGTAAATAAAAGTAGAATTTCCTGCGTTAATAGATGGTTTAATCCGCTAATTACGATCGTCACGTAAGATTAAACAATCCTCCCGGTTCACACGGTTTCTACCTGCGTTGTTCTTTCCGATTCTCTCACATTCATTAATTCCATAGCCAGGGACCTTATCTCTTATCGACAGCAACACGACTCTCGCATCCCATCGCGATCGTCCGTGGCGACTTTGTAACGAGCGGGGAAAGACGGGGGAAGCCAGTCGATTAATATCGCCTCCCCATGATCACGTGTCGAATCATTTTCGTGGGGTTTCCACCGTGTCCGACGAATTGAGTGCTTCAATTTCCTCTTTCCAACCCCGTCACACCCCTAACCTACGAGTACTTTCGTTTTCCATACGCGTTGCGCGAATAAGCGATGAAACATCCCTTGAGGATGTTACGTTTCTCAAATACAATCGTCGCATCTTTGCCACCCCGCGATGAAGGAAAAAAAGGTTCAGAAAGGGGATGGTAAACTCTTAAAACTACTAAGCTCAATGGCGATTTTTGTACTTTCTTTCTTAATTTTATACGAAACAAATTTTCTTCAAAACTGCCACCCCTTAAAAGTAACCACCCTATGTTATAAACTACTCAGTCTATATCTGAATCCACCTACGATTACCAGAAGCCTGAAACATATAAAATGTAAATCAAAAAGATCGTGATCGTCGTTCGTTCTTAAGTGAGAAAAGAATTGTGCTTGAAAAAGCTAGGTAATCAAAGTGACGGTAAATTGATCCAGGCAACGTTTCGAGGTATATACCCGACAGAAACTGTTGATTGAACGATATCCTGTCTCCCGACCCCTAAGAACGATCCTTGCCACGAAAACTTAAGTGATCCACGTATATCCCTGCCCCTCTCCGGCCCTGTTCGAGGAACCCCTGAAACTTTCATTGTGCGCCAATTGAGGCTCGTTTAAGACAGGGGGTGGCAACTAAATTGATTTAAATTGGCCTGGCCGCGTAGCGAGGGATCGTGAGCAGGCAAAAGGGGGGGTGGGCGGAGGGAGGAGGGAATAGAAAAAAAAATAATGTTCCTCCCTATCGCCGTGTAGAATCTTTCCACGATACGGGAGCATTTATACCGTTTTTCTCGTTACCTGACTTCGTCTCTCTGTCCACCGCGGGTCACCATTATATATAAATTTTTTCCGACGAATTTCGTGGCGTCCCATTAGGGCACCCGTATATATGCCCTCTCAGCTGCGAATTCACCGGATAGGCGTGCACAAGTTGTTGCACCTATACGCGTCCATTTATGACTTATCGGGTTCCGGGATCGACGACGATTTCGAGTCGAATCCTTTTATTTCTCCCTCACTCTCTCTCTCTCTCTATCTCCCTTTTCTCTCACTCTTTCACTCTCTCTTTCTCTCTCCCTTCTCCATTTCTTTCACTCTTTCTTTCACTCTCTCTGTCACTCTCCATCTCTCCCCCCTTCCCCCTCTCTTTCACTCTCTCTTCTACTCTCTATCTCTCCCCCTACTCCCTCTCTTTCTCTCTCTCTCTCACTTTCTTTCTCTCTTTCTATCTCTATTTCTCTCCTTCTCCCTTTCTCTCCTTTTCTATCCCTTCGCCAGTGTAACCTTTTTTTTATGGCGTTCTCTTTATTCCCGTTTACTTGGCTGCAGAAGCGTCCAGATCTTGTCACCTCTACGGCGCTGGCTTGATCGAACGGTTTCTCGTTGGCCTATTAGCCTCTATGGAGAAAGAGACCGACTCTTGGGGAGTCGTTCACGTAGAAGAGATTTGTATTCCCGTGATGAATTCCAAGAAACGAGACTCTTCTTTAGCTTTCCACTTAATCGTTTTCCATCCACGGTGCCCACGGTGCGGGGTGAAACGGATCTGTCTCAATTTAGCGTGTTACGTATAGCTCGTTGTGTACTTGTTAAGCGTCGTGTGGAAGATAGACCATATTTTTAGAATTTCTCGTAGACAAAAATTCACCTCTGAAAATCGTCTTTCAAGACGATCGTACTTCTTGCACTCTAGAAGAGATGCGTTACGAAGAAATTGGAAAACTAGATTTCGATATCGTGCTTGAACATTCTGAACGGGGAATATTTAACAAAATTCGGAAGTTGCGTTTTAACAAAAAATTCTGAGGGAAGAAGTGAAGAAAGAAGACCCTTAACACCTTAATGGCCGCTTACACGTCATTTCTTTTTATCACTTTGTTCTTATTTTTATTAAAAATAACTTTGTTTTATTAAAAATGTGTATACGTATGCATTTTGAATTATTTCGTGAATTTATATAAAATTCTTTTTAATCGATTCCTCAAAAATATTGCTCACCCCTGGTGAAGTTTAATCACGTAGACGTGCTACCATTAAAGTGTTAAACAACACCCTTATTCCTAACATGCGTCGGCCATATTATCGTTTTTTTTTCCTTCTGAAACTCTAGATCATTCGAAACGGTGGGCTTCAAAAATTATTGCCATCGCGGAACAATAGAGCAGTCGATCATTTATTCCCGCTCATTAAAGTGTCGCTTCCGTCGTTTTGTTCGGACACACGCGACCACTTTTTTGGGCGAAGGGGTTGGTAGCCGTTTAGGATATGATCCGCCGGCGTGTGCATAAATTAAGTTTGCCCGTTGTTTAGGTCCGGTCGATGTCCCGCTGAGAAGATCCTCCGGCATCGACGCTTGGCACGCGTGGACGATATAAATTTTGCAATTTTTTAAAAACTGACCCCCAATCTCTTTGATGTAATGGATTCGTTTAGAGTGGACGTGCGTTGAATAGAGTACTTGGTTCACCGTTATTCAGAATTTAATGTATACCTATAGCAGCACTTTAACACTAGAACTACCAAAGCAGTCAAAATATTCATAGCAACCTTATAAATTTATTTTACCAAGCTTCCAAAATTTACCATGATTTTCTGCAGAAGGAATAAATAAAGATTTGTTTTTTGTGTTTTCCATATTTTTTCATGCAATTTTTAATTTAATCTGTTCCATGCAAGTAAGTGCACTGTAATTGTCGGTAGTTTTTGTGTTAATTCACTTGGATCTATCAATTTTTATACTGCTCACGAAGAGTGAGCGTTAAGCTTCGATCGAGCCAAGAATTGTGATTTTTAATTAACATCGGTTGTATTTTCATGGAATTCCTTGAAATCGTTTATCGTTTAAGGGTAGAACACGCCAGAGCGTGAATTAAGAAGTCATTTTCGAATCGATTCTCAACGGTCATAAGCGCATCAGAAGGATCCCTCGTGCCGAAAGGATTACAGGGTTGATTATTGATACAAGGGGTTGGATCGGTCTTAGGCGGGGCCCCTTTTTCGCGTCTGGTGACACCCTATATGTTTGAACACATTTGTTGATAACCCCTTCACGATACCAGGCGTATTGAGTTACAGGGATTTATGGAGTACAAATAAAGGATGCGTCCGGACATTTAGGGAGCAACATTGATTCCCATACCGCAGGATCTCGTTGGAAAAAACGCTGTCGCTTTAATCCGAGAAAAAATTCCGACAACCGTATCGAAATAAATCTGAATCACTGCACGCGTGTTTCTGGAAACTACCTTTTCGTTATGCCAAGAAGAATATTTTTGTTATTGAAGCGAAAAAAAAATACAAGAAATATTAAGAATTCAATATACGAATGCTACATTTCTTGTTAACGCATAGCCAATCGAATAGGGAGATTTTCCATTTTTTCTATTATGTTGGCAACTAAGTTCCCGCTATTTTTTCTTACAAAGATTTCCACCTCTTTCGATCATTTTCAAATATACACGCGGAATTTTATTTAATACTGATGCAGAATTGAGAACTTGGTTGAAAAAGGTGAAATCATAGGAGTGCGCGTCTCGAAAAGTGGGGCACAGCTTCCGCATCCGCGACAATGGCCCCTAACAAGCCTTCCCGTGATGGATCAGCGACGTTCTTCTGCACGCGTGTGTCTGTCCGCCACAAAAGGCGGCACAAAAATTCGACGGATCCATGGAAATCCTCTTGACACATGGTCAAGATCGATCCGGAAGTGTCTCGTTTCGCCCACGCGTCGGTCGTCGCCGACTTTCTCGCTTCTTTGCGGATGTGAAACGGTGTTCGTCTGAAATCGACCGTTTAGAGCAGCGGTCCCCAACCCCCGGGCCGTGGATTGGTACCATTTCGTGGGCCATTTGGTACCAGGCCGCAGATAAAACACAAATAACTAATATTATTTCCGGTTTATTTCTTATCTGAATTTGAACGATGTTTTATAACACAACATAGGATTAATTTGGATACGTTGCCAACACGTAGAAAAATTGATGACCATAGTTTTTCATTAATTTAATTATTCATTACATTGGTCGTTCTTCTCTTCTTACGCAAATCTATCAATAGCTGGTTTCTTTCTATACACATAAATCTAGATCTTCATATGGATTAAAGCATCCAAGTACAGATTTTTTCTGTGAATCTTCACACATTTTTAAAAGGCAATTGCGCAGATTCATCGATTAAAGTTATTCCCAGTTGTAGAATTAAAGTTATTGCACACGTCACATCTTTTTTAAACTAACTTTAATTATATATGTCTTTTGATCTTTCTTTTCTTTTTCCGTTTAAACATATTGCACGAAGGTCTTCGGTCCGTTTGTAAATAAAATAAAATTAAATAGAATGAAGTAAAATATTTTCTGACGTTAAATCGGTCCGTGGCCCAAAAATGGTTGGGGACCGCTGGTTCAGAGGAACCAACTCGTACATCATCGAGGATGAAAAACAGCAGGATTTTTCGCGAAGTCACGGGAAACAGCTCCCCGGGGAGCTTCCACTCGATTGTTGCTTTGGCACGCGCCCCATGCATACGCGGAACAGGCCGCATCTGACGGTGAATGGCCGATCACAGTCTATTAAAGCGAAATGATTATCCCGCGCACTGACAGACAGAGAATTCGACGGTGAAGAGGCAGACGATGCTTCAAGGTAACTCTATACGGGAGTCTGGCATGGGTTGCGGGACGGTACAATATGGGGCGGTTACATAGACGTCCTAATAAGTCCATAATGGGGCGCGCCAGAGGGATTTGATCCTGATTTTTCTGTCGACCGATTTAAAAGGAGCTCCGACGCATTCTTCCGATGCATCACTCCGATCGATTGTCCAGCGGTACGTATAGGACTTAGGTCGAATACCAGGGATTCAGCGAAGAATATTTGGTTCGGTGGATGATGCAAGTAGTTGCGATTTGAATAATTTTTGTATTTGACTGTCTATTAAAGGATTTGGGAATATTGATTAATTTACTCTGGTCACAAAGAGCATAATCGCAACATCTTTGTTTTTAGGCTGATACTATTTATGTGTGTAAACATGATACATGAGAATATGTATGTTACTCCTGTATTGTAAACCTTGCTTCGAGCTAAAATTTAAAATAATAAAATTCGACATAAAGAGAAAACCATTGGCGCATCATTATTCAATAGCCAACAGTCTCGATTAGCGAAAACTACTGAATTTGAAAACCTAAGGATTTTTTCAGAAATACATTATTAATTTCTGAGAGTTGGAAACTTAGACGACAAATGACGAATTTCTCAATTAATAAGCTTCTTGCTTCCGATCAATTTATTTTAACGAATGCAAACGATAAAAATACGTTTATAAATTCGGATGATCGATTAGCAAGCCAAGAAATAACCAGCAACCCTTTCCCGCAACAGTACAAAGCGTTAGTCTGGTCCTTAACGTAAGGAGTCGCTGGGAAACCCTATCGTTTGTGAATTAAGGAGAAAACGAAGGGGGCTCGTCAAACGGCAATCATCCCCCATTATGTAACGTCATCCCCCTCCCTCTGCGTGCGTGCTGCGTGGCGTTGACTCGTGTGAACTCGCCGGAAAAGATAGGAAGATAGCGAAAATCTCGTCGCCGGGAAATAATGGTTCGCGGGGGACGAAAGAGAGGCGAACTGATCGGTCATGTCATGGCTTATTGGCTCGTCAGATCGCCCACATCGGGCATACAATTTAGCCATTCATTTCCGTGTGCGATCCACTCTTTCCTGCCTCCCACGATTTTCTTTCACTTATGCGTTTCATTCTTTTCGACCCTCGTTTCCCTGTTAAAACGTTACCTGGATTTCCCTTGGAGAGATAATACTTCGTTTAAATGAAGAATCTCGACGATCAGTGTATAGAATTTTTGGAAAACCGATAGTATCACCTTGGATTAGTAAAATGGTACCGATGATGGGATAACTAATTATTATTTATATCTAATCAATTAGATAACTATTTATTATATACACCTAACTAATTATTTGAAAACATTTGTCTAATAGACTACGAATTCGAGTTCCGCTAAGATCGTTTAACATCTGCCAAGATTGCAAACGTTAATTTTTTTTACCATTTTTCTATCGTTTAATTAAAATATTATAATGCTTCCGTTAAGTTACGCTAATTTGTCTGAGATAAATAAGGGAAATATAAAAATACACACGTTTTTAATTCGTAGTTTATGAGTCGAATGATTAGTTACAGGGTAACACTAATTTATGTTTAGTTATGCACGGGTTAAAAAGACGAAAAGTTCGCTGGGTAAAAAATGAAAGCGGTGCCACGTTTTTATGCTTTCCATAGAACGGCACGTTTTCCATTTGTCAAAGGAGGATCGAACAGGTCAAGGGGGTCCCTTAGATGGGCGTGATAAGGTGGTTGCGGAAAAACGACTCCTCGCGGGGCGCGTCAACCCCCACGTGGCCCCTTATCACGGTATCGCCGTTTAACGACGTGGTGCGTGACGCTTGGAGGACCACCTGGCGTTCGAAACCACGTGTCGAACCTGGTGGTCACGTGTCCGTCATGGCGCATTCCCGAGGAAAATGGTACTCGTCGCTTTTGCCGCATTTGCGCCCGGTAGCTTGCCCCCCTTCTTGTCCGGAAATATTGTCCACGTCGGTCGATGGAATCTCTGAACAGCTAATGGTTGCTTCCGTGAACAAACTCACGACATACAGTAGCGAACAAAAGTTGAAGTCCAAAGAGTCCAGAAAATTAACCCTTTGCGCTCGAGAGGTGACTGTTAGTCGTCTAATGATGCTAACTTTAAAATTTTTCAAATTCGAGATATTTACTAATAATAGCCTGTATTATACGTCATTTAGTTTAGTTAAGTGATATCAAAATTTGCATATATGACTATTTAACCTCTGGATCTAATTAATAAACAAACTAACTAAAGTCTACAACTTTGCGAAACTATAATTTGGTGACTGATAGTCACCTCTCAAGCTCAAAGGGTTAAACTAACTAATTTATAAGGAATCGCATGGTAAACAAATTTGTATTCTGTGCTAATCAATAAATAGTGTTCTACCAAAATAACAATAAAAATGAATATACAGACAATATTTGCAGATTATAAGGCTATGTTCTACATTATCGTCTCGTCTTAAACTTTTGTCCGCTACTGTACCTACCTAAATCGCACGAACTAGTATTCCAAAGTCATCGAAAAATGTTTGCTAATTAAGAACTCGCTACATAACTAATCATTAGCAGCAGAATCCTCTTTCTTTCTCAGTTCAGCTGAACATTAGTGATCAGACATTTGTAATCTATACATATAAAAAGACATGTCCTGACTGACTGACTGATTCATCATCGCAGAACCTAAACTACTGAAACTGGAAACATGAAATTTGAACAATAGGTTCCTCTTATGACGTAGGCACCCACTAAGGAAGAAGTTTTTAACATTCCACCCCTAAGGGAGTTAAATAGGGATTGAAATGTTGTTTGAAAAATTTAAAAGAAAAAAAAATGCGAGCAACAGCTAGTTGGTTATAAACTTCCGATAAACGAGCCCTGGTGAAGAAGTTTGTGTCATGAAGACCGACTTACCGCGAAACGTCTAATATTCTAGACGAATGCGTCTTGTAGCGTCCAAATAAACCAATATTTTTCCCATGGATATACATAAGCGATTCGTAGGACGAGGGGGCACTTCACTGACAGCATGGGGGTACGGGTGCGCCTCGTACATGCCCCATGCTGGGCGCAGCAATACGCTACCAGTCCGAGTACGGCCCCATAAACATCCCGTGTTCGCGTTACTCGGACCTCGAGTGTGCTCGTGTGAATACGATTCTCGAGTGTCTCGCGAATCGAATCGTTACCGCTTTAACAGACTGTTAACAGCCCAGCCAGCGCGATCCTGCGCTGTGACGTGGCTCGTTGAAACGTTGTAACGTTTAAGAACGAGGCCTCGAGCTGTACAGAAGTTTCTTTCCTCTATTCCTCATCGAGAAACGGCACAGTTCCGTTAATGAACCAGTTCGGGGTGCTTCAAGAAGTTGAAGCTTTGCAGCGTTTCTTCTTCGAAAGCACCGAAGTCTCAGTCTGAAGAACAATATTGCGATTGTATTGTGCAGGAAAGAAAAGTTTCCCTGGGAACAAGCTGCTTGGAGCTGATTCCATTCCTTCGTGTTGACTGAGAAGCTACCACGGTCTTGTTAATGAATTAATTCAGAATGTCTTGAGAGGTTCGATGCCTTTATCTTTCCTGCTTCGAATACTCTCTGATTTTCGTGCAGGAGAAAAAAGTTTCCCTGGAAACAAACTGCTTGGAGTTGATTTCATTCCTTCGTGTCGATTGAGAAGCTACCAAGGTCTTGTTAATGAATTAATTTAGGGTGCCTTGAGAGGTTCGATGCTCTCATCTTTCTTGCTTCGAATACTCTCTGATTTTCGTGCAGGAAAAAAAAGTTTCCCTGGAAACAAACTACTTGGAGTTGATTTCATTCCTTCGTGTCGATTGAGAAGCTACCAAGGTCTTGTTAATGAATTAATTTAAGTGTCTTGAGAAGTTGATGCTTTCGTCTTTTTGCTTCGAATGCTCTCTGATTTTCGTGCAGGAAAAAAAAGTTTCCCTGGAAACAAACTACTTGGAGTTGATTTCATTCCTTCGTGTCGATTGAGAAGCTACCAAGGTCTTGTTAATGAATTAATTTAGAGTGTCTTGAGAAGCTTGATGCTTTCGTCGTTTTTGCTTCGAATGCTCTCTGATTTTCGTGCAGGAAAAAAAATTTATTATAACTTGGTTGTTTTCCTTATGGATTGCAAAGTGGAAAAATATTCGAAGAAAGAGTTCGTCTCGGAGAAATCAGTTATCTAGGCCGGGGATCTTGTCGACAGCATGTAAATGGTAGTGTAAGAATGTGGAAGAAGGAGCGGGATGATCGATCGAACGGTTTGTATACAAGAGGAAAACACATCGGCTGGTAGAACGACGACGGTTCAAACCCTCCGCCCTGTCGACCTTCGATACGGATGCCACTGGTACAAATGAACGGAATTAAGGGGCTTTTAGAAGCGTATACACACGCAGACAGACAAAGAGAGAGAGGCGGCAGGCACACACCAGGGGTAGATAACTCCCGAGAGAATTACGACGGGGGTGAGAGGAGAAACGGCGAAAGAGGAAGCGTTCGAGGGGTGCTCTTTGATTGGTGTGGGAAGATTCACCGGCAGTTAAGCTCTGTCACTGACTGCTCCTGCTAGGGAATTTTGTTCTAGGCCGCGATACCTAGACGTGTCGCCTAGCAAATCCTTTTGCTCAGCTTCTCAATCTCGATTGCAGAAGTAACTATTTTGCAGGGTGTACCGTTGATTCAGAAAGATGATCGCATTATTTCGAAACGATGTAAAAGTTCGGAAATCTATATCACTATCGCGGAGACAATTATTTAATCGTTAGATTTAAAATTTCTTCAGTGAACACGCATACTAATGTTACCTAATTACCTACCACCATGACACAGTATTAAATATCAATATAAAATATTAAAATCTTGCGACAAAGTGAAATTTACACTTAGCGATCGTCGCTCGTATAAACTAAAAATTGTAGCTCAAATTAGGATTAAACTCTGATACAAGCATAACACTGTAAATTAATTAAACAATGAGAAATAACAGTATAAATAAAATTTGTATTTCATGTTAATCAATAAATTGTGGTTCTGCCATAATGACAATAAAAATGAATAGATAAACAATGTTTGTGAACCATAAAATTGTGTTTTACATTGTCCTTTCGTCTTAAACTTTTGTCCGTTACTATAAGCAGTTATTGTAAGACAAGGGATAGACAACCACGAATAACCTTATTACTTCTAAACAAACTGCAAATTGTATACTCTTTAAGACTGAATTTCTGCACGTTCGCGAGATTAACACCGAAGGAAAATCGTGCAAGATTTCAAGCAGCCTACCGTACGAATGAACGGTATTCACGAATCAAGGATTCATCGAGGGCAAAATATTCGAGGGGTTGCCCGCTTATCTACCGGGTGTCATAAACACGCCTCCGCTGTCTAGGTAGTCGTTGTTCCTCCCATTGTCTTCGGTGGTCCTACGCAAAGCCACAAAGCGTGCGTTCAGGCTCGGTGTTGCCGCACGACATGGTTGCAGCCAGAAATTGCACAACGTCGTTGCTTTTGTGAGCAAGTGAATAAGAGAGAGAGAGAGAGAGGGAGAGCAGGATAGAGCCTCAAGATGTTTATCTTGCGGCTTCCTGGACAAAGCGAGCATCTCTGCGCACGTTCCCGTGGCTTTTGATGCACGGTTGAGTCCACCTAAGATCCCCACCTAGGGACGGATCTAATTGAACCAGTTAAAAAGGACTACCCTGTACGAGGCCTGGCCCGTAAAGTGGCGTGATGGACACCCTTTTTTTTTAACTCGTTTATTGCTCTCGTTAGAAGCGCTGACAACTGGGCATCCGAATTCTTCTGGCTAATCCGTTGCCCTGTCCTGCTTTGTCGCTCGTTATTACTCATAGTATTAATAATATTGATATAATTGCATCCAGTACTACAATTAAATTTAAAACTAGTTTTTATATATTGTTTTCTAAAAAAAAAAATGAGTTCTTACCCCTATGTATAAATAATATATTCCTCGCAATACAAGGGCTGCCATGGTTCGAGGCTTCCGCTTGCTTAAAGGATTCAAACCACACTTTGCTTTGATCTTCGAGCTTGAATTTGTTACCTATTTATTATTCGCTAAATCGCAAATTCTACTTTCGAACGGATTCGTGGAATTAAAACGACCCTAAGCGGATATGTCTGAGTTTGGAAGCAAAAAATCTGTTCCAATTAGTTTCGATCGAGGGTATAGAAACAGTTTGATTTTACTTAGCAAAGCAACAGCTTCCCGTTTTCCTGTTTGCCACGAGTAAAAAAAAATAGCCTGATTAGCATTCAGGGGAAACGTTCGTTGCACCGGCGCAAAAAGGAACGACGACAGCTTTGGAATTTTCGGCCGCCATATGTCGATGAATCTACCCCCCGTGATGCGGCACGGCCACCGTGAAGAATTTATGCCCTCCGCTTGCTAATTTGCCTAACCGCCGTGACCCGGGGGCACTCTTTCCCGTGTGCCATTTTTTGGTCCCGTCGAAGTTTTCACCTCCGCCTCGTTCTGTCCATTATCCCGCGGCCTCCTAAGACCACTTCCTGCCCGGTCTTCAGGATCGCACGAGTGTGCCGCGAACAATGTCGGCGAACGGCTCGGCCGCGATCCATTGTCTTCGGCCCTTTTTCTACCTAACGCGGCGCCCGTCTCGAGTGCAACGAGAGTGCACTCGAAGATTTCGAGGAACACGCCTGTGTTTCCTTCGTTGCACGATGCAACCACTTCTACGGTATTAATTAAGTCGTTCGAATCGGCCGTTCTTCGGTTTGGATCAAGGCGATCGTGTGATTTACGAGGGGAGAGCAACGAAGGACGCGTTGAGTTTTATATTGTAATTTCCAGTGGCCTGGTAGGTTACTAATGAGTATGCTCTTTACTTTTTCAGACAGTATTTGAAATATATTTGAATAAGATAGGTATACGTTTTAGACTCCCAACAATAAGTGACTCTACACTCTTGATACTCGTTGCTACACACTCTAAACTCACACATACAACGTATACGCGAATACACAAGCGCTGTAGACAATTAACGTAAGATGTTGCGATAGGAATAATCATTTGTTTTGTAAATCAAAGGGTATTCGCTCGTGAATAGATAAATAAATAAATAAATACAGTAGCGGACAGAAGTTTGAGACGACCGAACAATGCAAATATTGTTGATATACCTATTTTTATCTATCGATTAGCATAGTACACGAATTTCATATTAATTAATTAATTTATTTTCTTTGACCCTTTGGTTTTAAACTTTTGTTCGCTGCTATAAATCAACAAAATTCCAAGCCCTTAATTTATTCCACGAAGAAATTCCCCTGTGAATCATCGATAGAAAACGTTCCTCTCCGTACCGAGTCGACTACCAAATTGAAGTCTACCGTACTGTCTGCTTGTCGTCGGACGGAAATACCCGAGGCAGTGTCGTAAACGAGTATAAATCGAGTTAGCCCGAGTTTCGTGTACATATTCATTTAATTCGTGGCGGTAATAATCGAGCAGAAGGAGCCGCATTAAGAGGTGAATCATAGGTTAACAGGGACCGTGGCCTCCCTCCTCTCCTCTCTCTCTCTCTCTCTCTTTCTCTCTCTCTCTCTCTCGTACATACTGTCCTCCCCCTCCCCCTCGCTGTAATAATTGCAGGGACGATCAATGAGCGCCGAGGGAGGCGGCAGAGGACCAGGAAGGGTAGATCCCGCGCGATTACGCTCGCCCAGCGGCGTAATTTGTGGAAGTAACGACTGTGTAATTGCAGCCTGCTTCTTTTTACCTCGCGTGAAACGTTTTCACGCCATCGAGAAAGGGAACGGCTGCGAGTACGCCTGCCCGCGCCCCGTTTTCGGGAATTCAATTCAATTTCGTCGCTGATGCGCATTCACGGTGACGCTCCGTGAAGCGATCAGGATTGACGCGTAGAACGGACGACGGGTCATCGTGAGGTCTTTCTGGGTAGCACTGGAGCTGCTGTTGTAGGAGACTAGAGTTTAATGATGGGTGGAATTTTTATGGTGACTCGTTCGCGGTTACCTAGGATCTTATGTAGGATTTCTTAAAAATTGTCAGGGTATTGAAAACGAGGAGGATCCTGAGGTAACTCTGAGCCTTTTTGGATAGTTCAAGTCAGTACAGCAGTTGCTGTTAGAATTTAGTAAAATTTTTTGAGTTAGAATTTATGAGAAATTTTAACGCTATTAAATTTCCCTTTTCGTTGGTAAAAATAGGTATGCTAATTCGTTCGTCATTGCTTGTTACTCCCTCGCGGTATCCCCTTATCGTCGAAAGTGGTGGAGATTCTTGTGAGAGACAGAGTTGAATTAACCTTAAATTTTAATGTATCTTTTTCAAACACGATCTTCAAGGAACCAACTCTCTTACAATGTTCTTCAATTAGAAAGAGGCGAATTGAATCGCAAGGGTTGCGTTACATCGACGAATTATCCTGTTCGACAGCTGATGAGATCTAACGGGAGGGCAAAGCTTGACGACCATATTGCCCACTGACACGCGCCCACCCCCGCATCTGCCGCGAAAAATACCTCTCTAATTTATGCCGTTTTAAACGCTCGACACCCCCTGCGTAGGAGAGAAAAAAATTTGGCATGCGTGGCCCGGTAGCTTTCTGCTCGCGTCGCGTTTAAGGGTGAGACCAGCATCGGCCCAGGCTGCGGGGACACCAGTTGCACGACGCTATAATCGCTGCAATTACGTATGGAAATTCCTGATTCATCCTGCCGTTTTCGACAACGTCCACATTTTTCACGTCGTCGGTCATGGTCAACCGGTTTCCACGAGCTTCTGCGGCTTCTCGAAAGATTTATTAACGCATGGTCAATCTCTTTCTCAAAATATTGCAATTAAAGGCGCTTGCGATTTCTTCAAACCTTGATAGTGATACAATATATTGTAATTAAACGATTGTCAACAGCCTATTAGAGATTCTCATTTAATTCTCTTCGTTTCTGCTTATAGGTATTTATAAGCAGCGATTCTTAAGAGAACTGCTCACAAAAATTTCCACTAATCAGTTAAAGCGTAACAACCCTATAGAAAATAGGATATCCAAATGGAAACTTTACAGATGAAAATGTATGAAATTCCAAGATTGGATCGAAGAACGAGTTAAGACTTAAACCTAAGGATAAAACAGAAGTTCTACTCCTCGATTTAGATGATAATCCTAAAGGATCACCGATTTTAATCGCGCTCCACAGCCGTAAGAACCGAAACTCGTTCGATCCGTACGAGGGGGTTGGCGATCCGTGGATCGCGACGTAGATTTTCGCGTGGCGCGTTTCATTATCGTCGCAGTTTTACTCTCGCGGCACTGAACGATGCATCAATAGAAAGATGATCTGAGGCCGCGGCCTGAAAGGGGCCTCCCGTTCTCCTCGAGCGATCCTTTGTGCCAAGACATGTCTGTCGCGATGCTGCGCGGCTGGGGTTTGGGGGTTTTGGGTTACCGTCGCCGTGTGTGGCGCCTCAGGTGTCTTCGATCCCTTTCATAGGCAAATACGCGATTCATAGCTTTCACGGCGTGCCCCATCCCTGTTCTGTTCTCGAGGAATCTCCGCGGAAAACAGCCGTGAATTCTAGCTGCACGCCACCCCTTTTACCGATGAATCACTTCAATGGGTTAACCCATTCACTGCCAACTACGAAATATTTCTGTGAGCAGAATGGGACAGATTATGATGAATTTGATTAATCACAGGTGAACAAAGATTGTTTATTAGATTAAGTATCATAATCGTATATATAGAAAGTGGTTGAGTTGAGCGATAGCCGTGTGAACGTAGAATAGTTTGGACTTGAGTGTTTCTAAGGCGCGAAAGATGAGCACTTGAGAAAACTGAACGATTGAGGAATTTTGGGTGAAAGGCTAACAATTGGAAAGAAAGGAAACGAGCGTTTGGAAGAATATATGAAAATGGGGAAAATGCGAGCGCGAAGCAGAAAGAGTTTGATTGTGAAGGCAGAAAGAGTGTGATTCTGAAGGAATCAGGGGAAATGCGAGCACGGGGTAGAAAGAGTTTGGCTGTGAGGGCAGAAAGAGTGTGATTCTGAAGACAGAAAGAGTTTCACTGTGAAGACAGAAAGAGTTTGAATGTGAAGGGAAAAAGAGTGTGATTCTGAAGGAAATAAGAACGTAGTAGTTACTAATATATAAAGTCGTTTAAGTTGTTACCATTAAACAATTTTAAATATATATTAATAATATTCTAATCACTTTATTTTATTCAAATCTGAGCCCCAACCATCTCTCTCCACTAAATATAATATTATAAAAGTATGATAGAAATTTCCTATGGTTATTTGAAAAACCATCCGACAATCGAGGAAATAGTATCGCGCACGCGTGTGCCTGTTCAACAGCGTATGATTTATCGTGTTTGCTTCTTTTTTTCCGGGACCACGAGCAAGCTTATCCGGCCAATAAACACTGCGATGTTGCTCATTACCTGGAACGACGATTGTCAAAGCGTGCGCGCAAGCACGCGTTTTTACTTTGCGCTAGCAAGCAGGTGAGCCGGAGGATAGATAATGGTTCAAACAAATACGCGATGATTATAACATACGGGCTGATTATCTCCTCTCCGGACTTTCCACATCGGCTTTTACCGCTCGCGTTTCCTGCGGCTCGCACGACACATCGACGCCAGACGTCGCGTCGCGTCGAATTCTGCCATTGAACGATAATGGCGGAGCGGAACGGGGCGCGTGGCGGCCGATACGTGATTGCAATTTTAGCACGACGGATCAGGTATTTAGATCGCGGCGACTCTGCCCGGGGACACGCGAAACGAAATGTTCCATCGCATATACTTCTTGAGTCGGAATTTCATCGAACTTTACACGATCAACGTAATTGTATTAACCCTTTGTATATGGAGAGGTGAACGTTAGCCGTTTATTAATTTCAAAGATTTTCAAGTGCAAAATATTTACTACGATTTACTTATATCAAATGTTATTTAGTTCAATTAAGTGATACATTAAAATTTACATATGTACTTATTTATCTCCTATGTCTGATTAATAAACAAATTAATTAATGTCTGAAAATTTACGAAACTATTATTAAACGACCGACAGTCACCTCTCGAGTGCAAAGGGTTAAAGTTGTCCAGTTATTATCTCCCAAATAATTTAACAATGTTTCTAAGTGATGGAAGAAAATAATATGTCCGACAGAAACGCAAGATTGACAGCGCAAAATTTATTTTGGTTTAATTTTGTTCATCTAGTCGTTGGTTTTCATTTATTAGAGTTTATTAGGTTGAGTTAACGTTTCTGATATTCCTGTTCGTAGCCAAAGCAGACTTTGCTGACTGACAAAAGTTACCTTTCCATTGATTCTTCATTTCTCCAAATGGAAACCACGGGATAATGTTTCTAAAGTGTTCCTAACAGGCGAAACAATTTCCAGCACGCGACTGTATGGTCGACTGATGATTTCACGGGGTGGTCACCCCCTGTCGGGGCCATTTACCGCGTCATGGACGCATCATTTACAATCGTAAACGTAACAAGCGTCTCTGTTTCGACTCGTCAACCCCCTCGTTCATTATGGGGTGGCGCTTTGCCAGTGTGTCCACGTACCTGCATGCCTTCGCAATATGCCTCGAGAAACGCGATTCGTTCTGCTTCTGCAGAATCATTCCAGGTCCACGATCCGCCATCTGCGGCGCGGTTGACCTGCTGTCATCGAAACGATTCGATACACCTCTCCCTGTCCCTGCGGTGGATCGATTAATTCGATTCTATTTGGGGACGAGTGATCCTGAAAGTCACCAGGCCTGAAATTAACACCAGGTTTACGAGATCCGTCGATTTGACTTCATGAGCAAAATTTGCAAAACAAATTACTATCATTCCTAATAACTTTAATAACTTTTATCGATGGACTGATACCACTCAGCTCTGGAGTTTTAAATTCTGTATGATGCATACCTGTTTCTTAGGATACGTATATTAGAAATAAATAAATAAATTAGAAGTGTCCGTAAATTTAATGTTAAGGAATTTTCACATTTGTGTCGCATAAAAAAAAAGGACAATGCAGACCAAGTGTTTAGTCACTCTTCACATTTTCCTAAACTCGTATCCACTCGATCGCATCCACTCGATTCCTACATAAATAAATAAATAAATTTTGACCAATCTTGGTAGTTAACCCTTTGCGCTCGAGAGGTGACTGTTGGTCACCAAATGATAGTCTGACAAATTTTTAGACTTTAGTTTGTTTGATTGTTTGTCAGAAAACATTCATTAAACATTCATATATGTAAATTTTAGAATATAACTTAACTATACTAAATGACGTTTAACGTAGGTGAATCTTACTAAATATTTCGAATTAAAAAGTGTTTGACGTTAGCATCATTAGACGACTAACAGTCACATTTCGAGTGCAAAGGGTTAAGCATAGATCGATGGATGGATCGATCCAGTCGTAGATCAGAGGAGGTGAAACGAGGCTCCTCTAACGGTACGAAGCGCAGCGTTTTCCTCGCCGGCGACCTCGCGTGTAATCGCTTGTGAATACGAAACGCTGCGATAAAGCGACGAGGGATCGACACGCGCAGAAAGAAGCAGGCGTGTGTAACGCATAGAAAATGGAAGGCAGCGAGCAATAAAACGCGAGATCGTGGCGGGAGGGCGGACAGGGACGTACGAAGGGGGCTGCTGGGGCGCCGTTTTGCGGTTTTTTCATTTTGGCACGCGCACGACGTGCCCCGTGTAAGCGGATACCCCACAAAGCGCTTTATTGTGCGAAACTGAATACCGGAGCTAAATACGCGCTAAAAGGGGCCAGCCTGCATGGCCACGGTTCGGCCTGTACCCGATTCCTCGAACGGTCGCCCGAACCCTCCTGTTTTTCCGTTCCGTCTCCAAGGCTGGTCCCGATCATCCTTTGACAGGATCCCCTGTCGCGTGAACCGTTTCACGGTACCGCGATGATCTTTTTCGTTTGGATACTATATACACCACAGAAATCCCAAAAACCTGATTTTATACAGGCACGACGGATATCCAGGAAAGAAATACGGGAAAATATCCTAGTGTATGAAAGGCCTGTACATCAGGATACGAGTAGGCACCATCAAACTTTATCGAGCGTCGTTACGAATTCTTTTCTGGCCAGGCGTCACCTCGCGCATGCCTAATCGAAGCGCGCGTTTAGCGAAAATAAGGTCGTGCCGATGTCGCAATTGAGAAATCGATTATTCAAATCGGCTGGTCGCCCTGTGCGACAGGTCGTCAGGCGATAATTCTATTGTGTGTTTTGAGCTTACCACGTCCCGAAGGCTAGCTCTGTAAAACAATCGCATAACCTCACAGTGTCATTTAAAGATTGGAGAGGAAGTCCAAGTTTGACCCCATGTGTGTCTGTTGCACGGGGTCTTTTTCTTGGGTCTACGAAGTTGAAGTGAGAGACCCGATCGGATGACAAATCCAGCCGAAGGTAGTGCGGAACGACCTGTTGTCGATGCTGATCGCGCAGGAAACAGATTCAGCGACGAGGGAATCGCGACAAACGCGAATTTAAGCCTCGAGGCGTTCAAAGCGTAATATCCGCGCACGCGTGCGCTGTTGTGGCCGTAGGGCAGGTGCAAGTACAGTGTAAGTACGCACACTTGGCCGAGCATCTGCCGTGTATCTAGGCGAACATGCGAATTTTCAACTGTTTCCTTTTTTCCCCGTCTGCGATCGCGCGCGATTACGCGTGTTAGCGCTAGAACTACCGACCATTACAGTGGTACTTATTTGCGTGGAACAGATGTAATTTAAAATTACGCGAAAAAATATCAAATACACAGAAAACAAATCTTTATCTATACCGTCTGCAAAAAATAAGAAAAAAAAGTTTGGAAGCTTGGTAAAGTGAATTTATAAAGTTGCTATAAACAATCATCAATCAGTCATTTTGACGGTTCTGGTAGTTTTAGTGTTAAAATTATTCTACTGATTATTTTTAGACTATGAGTCAAATGATGCCTAACTAGACACTAGGTGTCGTTATATTCAATACACATTGTACATTTAAATATAAAGATTCAGCAGTTATACTATAACATACCCGATTAACTGTAACTCGTTCAAAAGTACCGCGTTCGTGGACAACAATTTCATCACCGCGAAGGTCCAAGCATTCCAAACGGTGAGACGTCGCGAAAAATCGTGTTTCGCGGATATAGACATCCCTGCCGTTGTCCTGGGCTCTCCGTTAGCAGCTCGTGTGGTGCTCGTGAGAAGCTTTACGGCGCGGTTCACCGCGAGCCAGACTCTCGTTCAGCTGTCTGGATCGCGGCGAGGCGAAGTCATCGACAGAGAGATCCCAACCGATATCCCTGTTCGTTTCAATTTTATGGTCCCGATATTTTTATCGGCTTGCGACGCAGCCAGTGACAAGATGGGCAGGTGCTAGGCCCCGTGTGGTAGTCTATTTGCCTTGTCCGTACCCGGCCGTTTGTAAGTCCACGCTTACGCGACTCTCCTCACCCGCCCTCCAACCCCTCGTTCTGTCCTCGTCACTCTTCCTGGCGCGTATGCAAAGCGGCTGGTGTGGTCGTTCGTGTATTTGAAACACGTCGGTGGGATAGCGATGCGGGCTCATTACTGGCACGAGCCAAATCGCTCGCCAAGCCTATCGCCGCCGCGACGGAATCGTCTCGAACCGTTCGATCGCCGTGCTTCGAATGTCTGCCTTCCACTGATCCACCAACGACGTTTCCGTCGATCTTGGAGAAGTTGCTGGAATTCAGCGGACACTGTCCAAAGTGGATGTTAAGGATAATATATTTTATATATTACCATATTGCATCGAATATACGGCGCACATTTTTACGTGTAAAAGTATATAAAATACTAGGTTTACGGGACCCGTCAATTTGACGGGTTTCAAACTCCATGAGCAAAATTTGCCAAAACAATTGCTATTATTGTAGAAAAAAGGTTCTCAAGATTATTTATTATTATTAATAATTACTAATTAAATGTTATTTTGATATTTTTGGGATATTTGTTCGGGAGCACCTAGAATCCCAACTCTGATTTAAAAAAAAAAATTTTTTTAAACTTTCCCGGGGATGTACCTAATAATTTCCCAAATTTTTACGGCGATTGGATGTATAGTTTTTGAATCTATCAAGTACAGACAGACAGACAGACACACATTCATTTTTATATTATAGATAAATAAAATATATTTTTCGGTTCTTTAAGTATATACATATTTTTATTTATTCTACACTTTATAATAAAAATACTTAATTTAGGTATTTCTTTTATTTCCAGCTTGAAATATTTAGGGTACATTATATATTGGGTGTGCAAATTAATTCGGTGCTCTTGCACTTAATACCTTGTAACTTCCATATAAATTAAAATACCTTTCCTTGTCCTATGGTGATTTGAAAGTAGCAAACGTACACAACAGTAAACTGTTTGGCGTTCGACAAGAAGTATTTGAGGCACTGCATTCTTTTTATTTTTGGACCGATTAAAATCGATATTTTTCAGGAAAATATAGTGTTATTCAACGTGATTCGATAAAACGCTGCAGGCACTGCTATGACGACTCGTTATCTGTATACCTCACGATAATTCAGCATCAATTTCACTCTCGCTTTTTATCACACGAGACAACTTAATTTCCTGTTAAAACTAGCTTGACAGAATATAATTATGAGAAAGTTTAAAGTATGTATTCCAGTAGCCAGGGGCAAATGTTATTTATACGTAACAATCGGTATTGGTAACTATAACTTATATCGTACCCAATAATTATTTCATTCTTTGCAATGCAGCACGATATTGATGGACATGTTTTTAACACATCTTGAGGATATCGAAATACTAACTGGAGATAGCTACAGATTGTTCAAACATTTCACATCCTTCGTCCCAAGCTTGTGTTGTGCATAAAATATAAATTTTGTTCTCGTTATAATACTAAAGATTGCCATTGGCTTATTTTTGCCTTAATATTCCATCAGATAATGAGGGTGATTACGTCAATGATTAAAAATAAAGAATTGTTAAAAATTTATGTGCTTGAATTCAACATTAGGTTCACAAAATTATATGAACTGTATGAGCAAAATTTGCAAAAGCCATTACTACAATTCCTAGCAATTTTTGCTAACTTTTATCGATGGAGCGATACAGATATACCCAAATTTATTTCCCTCTCAGTTCTGCAATTTTAAATTCTGTTTGGTATACACCTTGTTCCTTAATATATGTGCATTGGAAATAAATATACAAGAAATATCCGTAAATTTACAAATATATCCAAGTCTATTTCCCTCTCAGTTCTGCAATCTTAAATTTTGTTTGATTGATATACACCTTATTCCTTAGTATATGTATATTGGAAATAGTTATACCAGAAATGTCCGTAAATTTACAAATATACCCAAATTTATTTCCCTCTCAGTTCTGCAATTTTTAATTCTGTTTGATATATACCTTATTCCTTAGTATATGTATATTAGAAATAGATATACAAGAAAGTCCGTAAATTTAGTGTTAACGTAAGAAAACGACATTACTTCCTAATGCATACAAAACTGCATCCCTTCGAGGCGAATCTTTAGCTATTTCACCGTGTCGAGGTGTGCTCGCGCTAATTGAAAGCTGATCATCTCGAGTACAGTTTCCGTGGAAGATAACGGAGAGCTGCACACGCGAGCACGCGAAGAGGAACAGCCTCCCGTGAATTAGATGTGGGTTAGGGATCCCAAGGTCGCGACGACTCGTTCCTCTCCGTCAGCAGGTTCTTGCCGCTCCTTTTCCTCTGTTTGCATGCTCCGTCTCGTCCAGCGTGTTTTCGCGCCATCCTACCCCTGTCCTGCGTCCAGCGACTCCTTTTGCAGATTCGTCGACAGGCTGCGTGCTTGCGTTCCGACGCATGCGTTCGTGGCGGTCGCGTGCCGCAAACCCCCACCTTCTGTTTTCTCAATGGCGACAGTTCTACGCGAACGACTATTCGTCGATGTTGGATGGGAATAAAGCGACACTCTTCTGTAATAATACATTTATCGTCAAATACTCTTATCCTTTAACCCTCTCTGGACCGAATTTTTGTTTTAATTATAAAAAAATTGATGGAACGTAACGTCAACAATTATAATCCTGTACGTATATGCAGATGAAACGAAATTTTCCAGTTTAAGCAATTTTACGTTATAGAACATTATATAATTAATTATTTGTTACAATGTCAATAAATTAGCATGCGACCTGAAAGTTACACGGGCCCACAGAGGGTTAACTTATACTACATTTATTATATTTATGATGGTCTTCACTTAAATAATGTCACGAATGAACTGATCGGTCCAGAAACTCTTCCGGTATGCTCGCGCTATTCCTTTTTTTTTTTCCCCCTCTTAGAGCCTCATTCTCTGTGTTCCAGTCGACTCTGAAAATGTCGCCTGTTTTTCCAACGATAAACGATGAATTTTTGTTTTTTAACACACTTCACATTAAACTTTCAGTTCAGGTCACAAACGATTTTCGTTCCTAGACAGAAACCATTACGTTATAAAGTGTTTTATAGTGGCGTCAATTTTCACAAGCGATGGAAACTTTTGCGTAAACCTAATATTTCTTGCCAATTCTCGAAGTGTATATATAATAGTACTCTACCTATCTATATAATTCCTATTTTTGAATAAAGAAATCGAAAGAAGCGATAGTTGTGGGCTCGAATCGTTGCGAACGGAGGTGGTACGGAAGGGTTGACAAACGACTCGAGCGGGAAAAGGGTTGACGGTATAGGAAGATGGTTCATCGATGACCGTCTCAGAATGTGGATCAAACATGGCATTGTAATGGATATTCGCCACGTGTGTTCCAAGGTGAAAGGTGGGAGGCTGCCCTCGACTATCTGATCAGGTAGGCCTGCAGGGGGTGGACGCAACGTCCTCTTCGGCAGCGTCAGATCGCAACCCCTTGAAAAAAAAAAGAATAAATAACCACGTAATCCTGGGCTCGATCTGTGGCCGTGCAGCCGCATCTTCAACATCTGCTCGATCGTTCTGCGCCAGAAGGATGTTCGTAAAGTCGAAGACGTTGGCCTTGGTACCTTTTCTGTGAATCGTTCGTAGAACACATCATTTGCATCTCAGAAGACGCGTGAAATCGAAGCAACTATTGCTCGCAAACTAATCGCTATTAATGTTACTAGAAAGTTTGACTGTGGAACTATTAACATCTTAAGTGGTTATGACGGATATATTCGTCGTTGTCGGAAAATTTAGTTACTATTTGCAACAAACTCTGTTTACGCGTGTATACTAATATTATCTGTGCTCATCCTTTGTCTCTTGTGTTCAGTCCTTGTAGAAGCGCCAAACAGTAAACACAGTATACTGAGATTATAAAAATATACTTAAAACTACCACAAACCACACTCTATAATTCCCCAACGGTTATCAACATACAATAAATATTACAAAATGTCTAAGACGAATATATTCGCATAAAGTTAAATAATGTATAACACCATGTCTAATTCGAATATATTCGCTTAATATACATGTATACAGAGATACTCTTATTTGGTTCCCGCTTATTGTTCCATGCGAATAAAAAAAAAAAAAATAGCAGTTTAGGCATGCATTTCATTGGAGGGAATAAGCCATTTAAAAGGTTAACACTAGATTGCCAGAATGAGTCAATTTGACTCATTTGTTATTTTGTCAAGTGAAAGAAATAGAAGTAAGGGAGTTAGTGCTAAATGTAATAATAAAATCTGCAGAAAATGTATTTTAAGAACAGCATATACATGTAAAAATTGTTTTGAACAAACTTTCCCAAAAAATAAAGTTTTATTTATTTCTTTTAAACTTCAATTTTCATGTTTGAGTGAAATTGACTCTATACAGACAAAATAAGTATATACTCAACATCCAGCAATCTAGCGTTAACATGGTTCGCACGTTAGATCAATGCAAAATCCATCGTCCCTTTGTGAAAATCCAATATTTTACTTGTTATTAATAGTCGGCGATTCTAATGGACAGCACGAAATCTAATGTTCGTGAGGGCTCCTCGAAGGGACACCTACCTGTCTCCTCTCGATTCATCGAATCCTCCGTATCATCGATCATTCCCGTTCCGATTTATTTTAAAGGAATTCCACGTCGATTCTCCCGAAATCTTTTAACGGACCCGACACACGAACGAACGGCTATATTTACGGGGATTCCCTCGACACACATGCAACCCGATGAATCGAAGTAGAAGAAGGGAACCCCGAGGTCGAGCTACCTCCTCGAACCCAGAACAATCGGTATTCGATGGTCCCTTTTGGTACACGCGACCACCAAGGAACTCGTCCAGGTTCTAACGCTATATACCTTTCACACATCCCTTACGTTTTCACGGAATTCAAACGAGATTACGTAAAACCGTTCGAACACGTTCCATTGTTGCTAACAATTTCGCTAAGAAGCAAACGCAAAGTTAAACAATTCATGTCTTACACGTCAAGAGGTAACATCCATCAAGTTTACTGTTACACTCCACCTAAAAGTACCTACATCCTCATTCACTAGTTCGAGTTAATTGTTGCACCAGTGATTATCGAAATCCTCACCATATTTTAAACTAACACGTCAAAAAAAAAACGTAATTGTAAGTAATTGCTATGAGCAATTAGGAGCGTTTAACGATAGGACAATAAATAAAGAAAGAGGAATGTGGTGTCATGGGGTTGCGTTGAGACTCTTTAGAGAGAGTGTACCCTTGCAGGGAGAAAGGAGATGAGAGGAAGAATATATTTATTTATTTATCTATTTATTTACGGTCCAAGGTCCTTGGAATACATAAAACTATGGAAACTAGGTTATATTATAGTACGACAATGCCACAAAAAGGCTAAAATTACAATTACAAATTATTGAACAGAAAGTTAAACTTATCGTTTAATTATTTTTTCCGTTTGGTAAGTATTTTAGGTTGATAAGATTGGTAGGATATACAGACTGGATGAAATAGGTCTGGTCGTGCAACAAAAGGGAGAGGATCGCGCAGTCTGGTCCACGTGGGAGTCCCATGGGGACATCGAAAGGGCCTAACACGTTGAGATCGCGATAAATCAAACGCGCAAGGTGTAGCTTCTCATGGTGCGAGGAAGAAAAGGGAGGGTGGGACAGCAGAAAGAGGGGTGGCAGCGAGGGGACAACACGCTCTGTTGTGACTCGGGATGATAATTTGTCCGCCCATTCGGGCAGTTTGCGAGTTTTCGGGAAATTCCTCTCTCGCACGGACACGAGCACAGATCTTCGTTGATCCTTCGCTTTCTCGCGGCAGCCTGGACCAACCGGGGCCACGATAATCGTCGCACGTCCGTCCTCCTCTATACGCTTTCCACCGTGCTTTTCTTCTCTTTGGGCCTGGACGGGACACAGGTGCAGCGAACGCAGGGCCCCTCGTGACGTTCGTCGCTCGCAAAAACTGTTGGGGACCTTTGATGTTCTCCGGAGGGATCCTCGTTAAAGCGTCATTTATAAATCTTCGGTTCTTCGACTCCTCGCGTTTCCACGTTCCTTGCTTCGTTTTTCTTAATTTCTACCTGACACAATTATCGTTCGGTTCGATCGGCACGTAACAATGTCCCTCGTACACCTGTTCCATCGTGTGCTCTTGCGTCTTGTGATATTCGACATTTTTTTGCGTGATAATACCTGGCCAGGATCTGTGAATTAGACTTTAGTAACCCTAACGCCATCCTGTGCATTTAGATATAACTTTTGTGTTTGTTTCACCTGCATCATGCATGTTCACTCTGATTACGTTCTCTTTTTTTTTTTTGTAAAACCAAGGTAGGCAACACGTACGAACATTATAATCTAGAATGATCCTTAAACAAGACTTGTGCTCCTTATTTATGTCCAACAGTGATTGGTTTCAGAAGTTACACAAACTGTTGCGTCTAAACTGTCGCGATCTCGAGAAAATGTTTAGTTCTCGAGTTCGATTCGAATAGCATGGCGAATAGCCACTAAAAATTGTGGCGTGCACGTTTTTAGAGAACTTCTAGGGAACTTCTAGGGAACGTTGCTACTGTTCGGTAAACGATACAGTCAGAAACGGAGAGGTGTATGGAGTATAAAATTTTTTCACGAGAAAATTCTTCAAGGGCTTGTCGTTTAATAAGCAGCAAGGAGAGGCGCACCTTGAAACGAGTCACTCGATCGCGTTGTGGTCTTCAACGCAATTATCAGCGCCAGGTGAATCCTTGCGCATCGGAAAAAATCCTCGCAGTCTGCACCGACCATAAGCGCGCCGCAACAGAAACAGCGTGGCGCGTACGTTCACTTGGAATATCCTGGCGAATAGAAAAATGTCGCAGCTGCAAAAGCTTGTGCTGAGGAAAGAAGAAAGATGGAAACTTCCGCGCGACCGTTAGACGAGCGCACTGCAAAAATGATACACGGTCGATTATGCTAACAATAAGTATGTAATCCGCAGTGCGGTGGCTATTTATTGAGCGGGGTGCTTTTATCGATCGCTTTCGATCTTATCGATCCTGTAATCGTTTTATATAACACTCAATCACCATACATGGTTTCGATGAAATTGTTGCTTTTTCCTTTTCTCCTTTTTTTTTAAATAAAAATCGTGATACTTATATAGGAAATTTTAATTTTATTCATTTAGTAGAGTGAAATGATACGACTCAGGTATGGATAAAATAAAGCGAAGTGCTTAGAATATAAGAAATGTATATTTAAAACAGTTGAATGAATACAACTTAAACGACTTTACAAGTTAGCAACTTCGACATTATTACTTCTTTTAGAATCACACTCTTTTTGCCTTCACAGTCAAACTCTTTCTACCTTCACTGTCAAGCTCTTTCTGCCTTCATAGTCAAACTCTCTTTCTGCCACGTGCTCGCATTTTCCCCGTCATATATTCTTCCAAACACTGATTTCCTTTTTTTCTAATTCTAAGCTCTTCTCACTCGATGCATTCGGTCACGTTCACCCAAAATTCCTCAGTCGCTCAGTTTTCTCAAGTGCTCATCTTTCGCGCCTTAGAAATACTCTAGTCCAAAAATTACGTTCACACGGCAATCGCTCAACTGAAGTACTGTTCACATTAATTACAAGCTCACTTTGAGAAGCAAAAACCACCATTTGCAAAATACACCGTTTAAGATAAATAAAGTATACCATTTCATTTCTGGTTATTCACTAACCAAACCTTACAACAGATCGCAAGAGGATGCAGTATTATTCGTTGAAACGCAACGCGAAGTTTCAAATCAGAACAATTTTCGATCGATTTGTACTAATTTCCAGTTAACTGAAACCTTACGTCGCGCAAATCGTTCATCGTCTCTCGACGCTATCATTATTCACGCACACGTTTCAAAACGATGCAACGACGCGACGCGACGTTTCGTCACGAGGTTAGCCACGCACTCGTCTTATCTGATCCGCTTCGATCGAGGCAGATTAATGTGGGATCCGGTCCGACGAAAAAGTTAGGGGCTCCCCCGTCTCACGGACGCTCCAATGATGGATCGCTAATATGGGTGTGGGCACACACGCGGGGGTGGACAGTCTCATTGTCCGCGCCAGACGCGACTCTTTTCACCCCGTCCGTTATAAAAAGTCACAGAAGAGGAAGAAGAAGAAGAAGAGAAAGAAAAAGAAGAAGAAGAAGCAGAAGAAGAAGCTGTCGAGCGATCACCAGCTCGCGGATTCCCAGGCGATTACATCTGTACGAAGAGTTCGAGCCACCCCATTGTCGTTCCATGGTGCCCTGTATCGACGTCCTTTATCGAGAAAGCTACCCCTCTGTTCGTGGACAAGAAGTCAATGGTCTCCCATGCGAGGAACGGGTCCCGCGATGGAATCCAGCTTGAATGAAGACCTCAAGGTTTCTCGTGGGGCCTGTTTGAGGGGCACAGGGGGGGCAGGTAGCCCTTTTTCTACGATAGGTGGGCCGGCACGACCGCACTCCCGAAACCGGCTACAAAACGTTTTATTTACGCGGTTCTTCTAGGGGCCTCACCCTTCGGGGCTTCATTCTTCTTTTTCTTCTTCTTCTTCTTCGTCTTCTTCTCCTATTCAAGCGTTCTAGTTCCATTTTCTCACACCTCGACCTTTTCTTTTCCATTCTTGGGGCCCAGACTAGTTCTCGACGGTTCCTGTTTGCTGCAAGGTGCGATTTTCGGGGTGAGTATTCGCGACAAGTGCTACTGTTCGCTCGACCCAGTTCCCTGGAGGGGTGAGGGGTCGCTGCTGTGGGCTAGGACGAAGATTTGTAGCTTGGGGATGATTCTTGGGTTGAATTTGAGGGATCGTGGCGATTACAGGCGAGAGAAAGGAATATAAAATAATGTTTGTTTTGTGAAACGTCGGAATTATCATTGAGAATTCTTTCCAATGAAAAGCAGGGAAGGGTTAATTGCAATGAGAAAAAATGGTGCACGGCAAAGAAACTACTGGAAATCTTGGTGTCTTTTATTTCAGGATGCAATTATGTACTTAAGTGGTCATACTTCAGTCATTTGTACCTGCAAGATAAAACTGAGTAACACGTTCTGGTCGATGAAACCACTTGTCAGTGTATTAATCCTCTGAATGGAGATACAATGTTGCAAATAACAGGTTCGATCAGATTTATGCAGCGTTTACGGGTTGCTCTGGAGCAGGTTCGAAACGTGTTGTTTGCAACAGTGTATCATTTCTGGTATGGTAATGCGATACCTAATGAGACACCTTTGACAATCAGAGTATATTATTCAGTTCCATCCTACGGAAGCGATCCAAGTGCACCTTAATTTACAGAATTATAAATAATTTCTCTATTTAATACCAACCTTCTCGAACCTGTTTGATCCCAAATTAAAGTTATTGTTTAACAAGCATTACAATCCTTTGTAATTAGTAAAACTTAAAAACAACTGAAATATTTCTTATATTATTTAATGACAAGTACGAGTACTTCGTAAAATATACGTTATAAAATTCATCTTACAAATGTGATACTATACAAAATCATTTCTTATAAATTATTTATTTTTGATTTATTTTATTTTATTAGAAATAATGGTATAAATAAAATTTGTGTTCCATGTGAATCAATAAATAGTGTTCTACCATAATGACGATAAAAAATAAGTATATGAACAATATTTGCATACTATAAATCATTGTCCTATCATTTTAAACTTTTGTCCGCTACTGTATTATAAGATGACACTTTTGAATCACGATTTCCGTATTCCCGTGTTCGATAGCGAAACGATGGTTACCGGCACACACCGAACTGTCTTTCGTATGGTAAAAATAATCAAGGATGTCGTAAAAACCGCAAGCAGTCGGCGAAGGCTAACCGGCGAACATTTAACGCAATCTTTTTACCTCTTTTTCGTCGTTCACGCTCGTTCGGGTCCCTTCTTCGATCTCGAGCCACCTCGTGACGTGTCCTTTCCCTTTTCGATGTTTATTACAGTATAGGAAGATTGTATTCATGGGGGAAACCCAGGAAGCAAGTTACAAGCATTACAGAAATCGAGAAATTCCAAATAAAAAATTTTAAGAAATGGCGGAAACATAATTGCCAACCTATTAGAAATATCGAAAGGATCTTAATAGTATAAAAAATTCAATCTCGAAGAAACCCCCTGTCCGTTTTCAGAATTTCTTCTCCAGCCATCCCACAAACCTACCCCCTCACTGCTAATTCTCCTCTCTTACCCTTACAAAATTAACGAACAAGTGTAAATATCGTTAAAATAAATCCTACCACTGTCCAACATCTTTTCCCCCCTCAAAGTCCCTCAAATTCACCCGAAACAACCACGAGAATTTTAATAGTATTAAAAATCCAACTTCGAAGAAACCCCCTGTCCGTTTTCAGAATTTCTTTTCCAACCCCCTCACAAATCTACCCCCTTACTGCTAATTCTCCTCTCTTACCCTTACAAAATTAACGAACAAGTGCAAGTATCGTTAATATAAATCCTGCCATCGTCCAGCATCTTTCTCCCCCTCAACGTTCCCTAAATTCACCCAAACAACCATGAGACCTAACCCTCGAATCGCCCGGTCTCGCAATTCTCCCCTAGAAACGCGACGTTACCCAATAGTCCCTGAATCTTAATCGCGATCGGACATGCCGCAACACTGGAAAAGCCAGTCTTTTGTGCGGACTCGCATCCTGACTCCTGCGTTCGCTCACAGCCCCCCCTCCCGCCCGTCTAAAAGGATTTCCAATAGTTCGCGAAAGGGTTGCCGCAGGTCGCGTCCATTGTCGATGCCGATCTCCTCGTCGCACGATCGCATTATGACGTCGAACGCCGGTTTTTCAGCGCACAATGCGCGCGTTGCGCATCGATATTCACGCGTGTCCTTCCCGGCGTGCACCACGGGCTCGAGGGGCGCGTGCTCCTCGTCCAGGTGATGCCCAGACTGGCTGTCTGCCGTTGGCTCGTCGGTTTTCCTTTTCTCTAGATCGTGTCTCTGTCCGTCGAACGGCAGGAAGCTCTTCCTGCACGCCCACGGGAGCATATGTCCGCGAACAATGAGCGGCGTGGAACTTATGCCAGCGAAAGCACTCGAAAAACCAACAAACAGAGAGTCGTCGCGCCTCCGCGATCCGACAGACACTCGTCGAGGGCCGATTTATATTGAGATCGCGGTCCCATGGACGAGATTCGGTTTCCTTCGATTGTGCACAGCCCCGAATTGGGAAGTTCTGTTCGAAATGTTCAGAAGGGTGGTGGTGGTCGCCGTGGGATCGGGTAAATTGGATGAGAGCCAGGGGGTTTGTAAAAGAGGTTTACGTCGAAGTTGTGAAACGGGTGATTACTAGACTGTGGATTTTTGGGGGCTTGTAGAAAATTCAGCTGCACAAGAAAATATCAGCACTGTGCACTTGGTAGTTAGAAATAGTTTCAAGTACCATAAGTATGGAACACGGTTATACTGTTTAGAGGGTGAGTTGGATCTCTGTTTGTGTTTCTCCGTTTCTTTGATTGCGCTTGTTGTGATTGGGTGAGAGAGGAACGCAGGGCGTTTTCATTTATATAATCACGTTTTTATTTATTATACTATCGAGTGAACAATCGTACTCTATCGAGTCCCACACTTGACTGAGGAGAACATTTCAGTCATTACACTAAGTCATTACAATTCAAATTTGCATACAAATCCTTAGTCCAATGGTTACAGAGTCTTAGTCAAAACGGAGCAGCTGATCGGTATTTGTGTTAGAAATTTGATTCTATCCCTTTTTGCACTAGATGTATTATAATTAACTTTACACTGCACATGGCACGTGGTCGGAAATGTAATAGAAGCGAGTACGACAACAGGACAACGCCCAAGTGAATACACTAGTCAGACGACCAAGTGACAAAATTAAATATATATTACAATTAAGAGATGTTGCGATTAGTTTATTAATGACATAGATTCCAACCATTTACGAGATTATTTACTAACCTGAACCTGAACCTTTTTTTTTTTATACGTGGAGGAAATCTTCAGAAAGATTCCCCACCTGAACCTGAACCTAACCTGAACCTAATTTCAATCTGAACCTGATCCTACACGGCATAACTGTTTGTATGAATGTTGATGCTAGAGCACTGATAATGCTCGATGAAAAATACTGCTGAGTTTTCTTTTTTGTCGCACAGCTTTGGGATGTACTCCCGAAAATCCTCGAGGCTTCATTATCGTAATGTCGCGAAGGGCGATCGACGAAAGTCTCGCAGGGTTTATCAGCGACCGTTCACCTCTTATCGAGGCGCCAATGATCCTCAGGGTCAGCCAATAGCTTTTCATTCCTCACGGTTAATCCCCACTTAAGCCACGATAAAGACCGCCCTTTTAGGATCAACCGTTCATGGTTGCTCCGCTGCGACGCTTAATTATCGCAGCCCCGAATTGTCTGTCGCTAAGTAGAGCCTGATCTCTGCCCCTGTCCCCTTACACGGGACTGGGAAGCGTTGTATCGTAACTTCGATCATCTAAGACCCTCTAGCTGATGCTACACTCAACTACAAAGGAAACGCTCCAGTCTTTATGCTTTTCCTTCAAATCTTTCAGCGTTCACTGTGATAATTACAATAAAAGGATACAATAAGAAATTATTGTACAGAAAAGATCGTAGAACTATACCGGTTACAGTGTATGATATAACAAAAGTACCTTAAGCACTATACGTGCAATCTCAATTCATTTATAGAACTGAATTATTATAAGTGTAAACAAATAAATTTCTTTGACTCGATTTCCCAAATTGGGTGTAACGTAACCAAGACAATAATCATAGGAAATTTCTTACTTTTTATTTAGTAGAGGGATGGTAGGGCTCGGGTGTCAGTAAAATAAAGTGAAGTGTTTAGAATGTAATTTAATAATAACAACTTAAACGACTTTTCAACTTAGCAACCACGACGTTCTTAGTTCCTTCAGAATCACAGAAACAAATATTCAAGAAATGTCCCTAGATCTAGTGTTAACGCTAGGTTTACGGGATCCTTTAATTTCACGGGTTTTAGACTTCATGAGAAAAATTTGCAAGAATGATTACTATCATTCCTAGCAATTTTTACTGGAGTTTTATTAATGTTTATGCATAGCGATACAAATATACCCAAATTTATTTCCCTCTCAGTTCTGCAATTCCAAATTTTCGTTCTCATGCATATGCATACCTGTTCCTCAGTATACGAATATTAGAAATAGATATACAAGAAATGTTAGTAAATCTAGCGTTAACAAACCACAATCTAGCACTTGCTGCGAACGATCGTTTACGGTGAACGTTATCACAGAGGTCCCCGAATCCGCGACGGGGCCTGAATGCAAACGAGAGGCATCAGGATGAGGCAAAATGTTCAAACGAGTGGAAGATCGCTCGCAAACTGGTCCGCGGGGTGAAAGGTCGCCCCTCGACTGAAATATCGCGGCGCGGCCGGCAATCTGCTGATCGGAAGGCAGCGATTGTGATCCGACTGGGCGTGGAGCAAACAAGAACAACGAGGGATCCACGAAGAAAAACGCGGGTTCGTCGGGGTGGGGAGGAGCACGCGAGAAGAATCGCGCGCGTCTCTACCTGGAGGACACGCATCTGCTCGCCTCGGAATCGCGAAAAATTCGCGAGAAAAATCAGGCAGCTGCAGACCGCACGCCCGTCACGCGACACGCGCTGAGAACGATTTTTAGGCTCTGACTCCCTTTCCTCGTCGTTACCAACTGGACAGCGTAAACGTGCTTACCTAGGCCGAAGGACGAGGTCTCGGGTGTCCTCGAGTTTTTGCCATTTACCTTCTATTTTTTCGTGTTCCAATTAACGCTTAGTTCGTTGAGGTTGTTACACTAGATACGGGGCGTCGAGGGTAGTAACGACGAACTGAACGGGCGCGTGTTTTCTGAAAAACGTTATTTATCTACTTTTCGCAGAGGAGAGTTCAGAAATTAAATGTGACACGAAGTGATCAATTATTTATCGATTTATTCATTTGGATTTACGGGCAAAGCCCTAATTTTTTTTAAGAGTGATATTGTAAATGTATGTGCATACAGAATTCGGTATAGTGATGAAATATATAAAAAAGAAAAGGAAAAATAAAAAATAAAAATAATATCCACATTACCTTATGATAAGTTACATTAGAATACATTATATTAAATTAAATTGTACTGTGATATTCAATTATTTATTTATTTATTTATTTATTCATGGGCTATAATGATTCATATAGTTTGTTTTTTCATATGATTTTATTTGTACCTGGATAACGTAAACGACACGTAGGTGTCAAACCTCGTTGTTCGCGTATCTTTTTGTCTGATTCCGGTACGAACTGAAGGGAGTACGGGGTGCCGTTGAAAAGAACGCTTGAAAGGGAGAGGCGAAGAATAACAGGGACAAAATGAAAAAGAAGGTGTCGATACACATCGTTGAATATCGATGTTGTTTTCACAGCGAGGCTCGAGCGTAGTTGAGATATAACAATTCTTTGCCAGTTTGAATATCGGGACCAAGATGATGCGCGTGCGATTCAATAACACGTGACCATGTGATTGTAAATAATTCACGAACGTATTTCATAAACCTGCCACTTTTTATCTGGATTATTAGGATCGTCTTTCTAAGATCGAAAGCTTTAATAGGTACACCAGTATTACAGTTCAAACCTGATAAACGAGTACCTAAGTACCTGAACACTTAGCCGACCGAATGGTGAGGTCTCCCATTTTTTCCTTGACAGAGCAGTGCCACTAATTCTATTTACTTTTGTTATTAGTTGGTCCTAAGCTAATGCTGAATTTATTAAAAATTGTATTTTGGAAAATTTATGAACAGTACTAGTACAAGATTAACTAATAACAAAAGCAAACAGAATCAATTGCAGCGCTCTGTTAAGGACAAAATGGGAGATCTCCCCATTCGGTCGGCTAAGTGTTAACTTGTGAACGGTAGTGTCAGCTACGAGTGTTAACTGTAATCAAGAAACGCACCGAATACGAAGCGCCTGAATGAAAATAAAAAGGTGCATCGGTGACGTTTATCGACGTCCTCTTGAATGCTCATGGTAGACCCATCGATTCATTGGAAATGCAAAAAATACAGCGATTCCTTGCGACTGTACGGCAACAGTGATCGAATCGCTGGAACGATCGCCTCGTGAACGATCGGATGGCGAAGATTCAGACCGATTCGCGTAATAGATGTCTGCGCGTGGCAGAGGACGCGAGATCCGCGTACAGCAGAGATCTCGCGTTATCGTTGAGATCTCTATCGACAAGAGCCAGCCGATACAGCCGGGCATGTAAAACGTATCGACGGGGAAGGCGAGAACGACATCGACCTTCCTTCCCCTCTGCGGCGAGCCACGGATCAGAAGCGTGTCGGGGAAATAACAGGTTGCCGGTTTCCATTTAATTGGCAACCGATCGGACCAGTCGGTCTGGTATAACTGACCTACGTTTAAAGAAACCGGGCACGCCCCCGGCTTAACGTACCCCCCTCCAGCCCCTGTGGCAGGCGATCCTCTAGATCCTCTGGATCCTATCGACGTCCGAAAGCGGCGGGCGCGTCGTGATCAAGGTGACAGTTTCCTCGCGAATTTTATTATAAGAGGCACCGAATCAGCCCGGGGCCCTGAGTCAACGAACCCGGTTACTCATACGCTTCCTTTTCATTTCCTCCTCTTTGCTCGCCCCCTTCTTCTCTCACTTTCTTTTTCAGTCCTCTCGTGCTGTTCAGCGTTTCCAATTTTTGTTCCTCTTTTTCTCTCGCTTTCTCTTTCTGTCCTCTTAATCATTTAGCATTTCCAAGTTTCTTCTTATCCCTTCTTTTCCCGCTTTTTCTTTCGATTCTCTCAGTCATTCAGCAATTTTCTTGTTTCCTTTTCTTCTCTCACTTTCCCTTTCGTTTTTCTCTGTCGTTTCTCGTTTCCAATTTTCTTTTTCCTTCTTCTTCTCTCGCTTTCTCTTTCGATCCCCTCTGTCGTTTAGCGTTTACAAGCTTTTTTTCCTACTTCTTCTCTCGTTTTCTCTTTCGATCCTCTCAGTCATTCAGTAATTTTCTTGTTCCCACTTCTTCTCCTGCTTTCTCTTTCAGTCTCTTCTGCGTCGGGTCCCTTCAACGTGTCCAATTTTCTTTTCTTTCCTGTTTCCGTCGCGGTTCCTCGTTCTCGTCTTCGTTTTTTCCGCTTGCTCGCTCGCTCGCAGAGATCCTTGAGAAAATATTTGACGCGCAACGAGAGGAGAGCTGCCCGTTCCCGGGGCTAGCTCTGGAGGTCTTGCTCTGGAGGTTCGTGCACGGGCGGGGAGGGGGTAGTGAGAGAGGAGAGAAGGGAGAAGTGGGGTGGTGAGCTGTTATTAAGGATTCCTGGACCTAAAGGAAGCCGCAGACTGGTAGTTAAGTGATTATGCCCGAAAGATGAATCAAATTGCCCGCGAATTATTCGTGTAACGCATCCAGGTTTATCGGGTGCAAACGCCCGGACCAAGCTTTTTCTCGTCGCGTTTCCATGAAACCGTGACCGCGAATTTGTTGCTCTTCCGTTCGCAAAACTCCTAGGTGAGAACGCGATTTACACGTCGTTATTGGAGATACGGTGTTGTTTGCAAATGTATTATTGGAACAGGATGAAGTACACAATTTTATCAAAGAGGATTAATAAAGGAAATAGCAACAGAAGATAATTTAAAGATAAATGTTTTCTGTATTTCCTTAAAAAAAAAAAAAAAAAAATTGGTGTTCTTCGAGTTGAGGCGTTATAGCTACGTTTTCATCTTCTTTTTTTGAATTAAGTCAAGAGTTCCACAGAGTCGGGAGTTTTGCCGCTTAGTGACAGATTTTCCCAAGCCCAGGACTCTTTCGTCAAGCACTCTCCATCGTGCCCTCTTCCCAGTGTGCGAATACAGCGGTCGCTACAATAACCTAGCTCCATCCCCCAAAAATCGCGCTCCAGCTTGCCTCTGATAAGTGCACTTGGTGTTTTTGAACGCGCGTCACAGAAATCGGGGGATTCTGGAGTCGAGAAGTCGAGTGGAGTTCACAGGGAAATGTCCTTTTCGATCCGTATCCGTACCTCTTTCGTTTCACAGTCTCATAATTCTACCATTCTCCAATTCGTCAATTTCGCAATTTTATTTTTGCCGTTTTACCGTTTTGCAATTCTTCGATTTCGCAATTTTATTTTCACCCAGTGAAATTCACAGAGAAATTTTCTTTTCGATCCGTATCTGTGTCTCTTTCGTTTCACAGTCCCACAATTCTCCCATTCTCCAATTCTTCAATTTCGCAATTTTATTTTTGCAATTCTTCGATTTCGCAATTTTATTTTCACCGAGTGGAGTTCACAGGGAAATTTCCTTTTCGATACGTATCTGTGACTCTTTCGTTTCACAGTCTCACAATTCTACCATTCTCCAATTCTTCAATTTCGCAATTTTATTTTCGCCGTTCTACCGTGTTACGATTCTTGGATTTCGCAGTTTTATTGTCGTCGTTCTGCAGTTTTGCAATTCGATCGACCCGGCCCACCGCGAGCAGCTGTATCAGTTTCCCTCCATCAACGAGCAACATTCTCGATAACAATGAACCGTGTGGAGCCTAGTTTTTTTTTTCCTCCTAGGAGCAAATTATTCGTATTCCTTTGCCAACGCGTGCGTTAAGCAAACGTCTGCGTCTTCGGCTGCAACCCCCACTGTTCGAACAAATTCGATGCTATCTGTTTCATCTGAACACAGCGCGCGAAGCCTGCGCCCAGGCATGCTGAGGTAGATTCGATCTCAATGGAACGTTGACTGTAACTGCTTTCCGCAAAAGATCGATCTATCGGTGCGCCGGCTATTGGTCGAATTTTTCAACGCTTCGAATCGTTGAAAGAAACATCGATTTCGAACGTGCGTTGTTTTTCAATTGTCGTCAGTGAGTCGTCAATTCTTTCTTTCTTTATTTATTTAGGAGGTAAACGGGGAGGTTCTCTTTAAACACAATAAAAGACTTACGCCGAGAAAAAATTGTTAAATGCTTAAAATAAGAAAGAAACAGAAGAAGATTTATGTCTCTTATTACTTTAGATCTTGATGAAAAGTTGTGTGATGGATAACGTATCTCAAGCTCACTTTGAAATTTATTCGTCAACAAGGCTCTCTCTGCTTTTTTTTCCTCTCTCCCTCCTTCTCCCTCTTCCTCTCTCTTTAAAATTTATTCCTCAACGAGACTCTCTTTACTTCTTTTTCCTCTCTTCTCCTCTCTCCCTCCCACCCTCTCTCACTCCCTTTCCCTTTTTTTCTCTCTCTCTAAAATTTATTCCTCAACGAAGCTCTCTTTGCTTCTTTTACCTCTCTCTTTCTCTCTCGCTCTTTTCTCTCCCCCCTTTCTCCCTTCAGCTCTCTCTCTCTCTCTCTCTCTCTTCCTCGTTGGACCTCGGATTTCCAGTCGCCTGGAATATTGTGCGTCGTTGTAGCACACGAGCTGTTTGACAGGTTTGACGTATCGAACAGGTAGCGATCGCGCTATTTTCCACGCTCGATCATGCGAGAGCCTGGACATTTGAATACGTCAACGTGGAAAAACGTTCGATTTTCTCTTATGCTCGGTAAAATCGGCCTAACACGAAGGGATTACCGCCGGTCCAACGGCTTACACGCGATTATTCTGTCGGGGGAGAAATACCTGTAACGCGACGCAGGTTACCGATTCACACCTACGCGACCGGAAGTGGGCCAGATTCTTCGTGAACTCGATCACCGAATGAAAATCCCTGGTACAGTAGCGAACATAAATTTAAGACGACAGGATAATGTTAAACCATAATTTTATACTTCGCAAATATTGTTCATCCGTTCATTTTTATTGCCATTACGTTAGAACACTTTATTAACATAGGATACAAATTTTATTTACACTGTTATTTCTTGTTAATTAATTTATTTATTTTCTCGAACCCTTTGGTCTGAAACTTTTGCCCGACACTGTAAATATCAGTGCAAAATAGAATGGCGGACAAAAGTTTAAGACAATAGAAAAATGTAAAACATAGTTTTATAGTATGCAAATATTGTTCATACACTTACTCTTATCGCCATTATGGTAGAATACTATTTATCGATTAACATAGAATACAAATTTTATTTATACTGTTATTTCTTATTTATCAATTATTTAATTTACAGTAGATGACAAAAATTAAATACGACAGGACAATGTAAAACATAATTTTGTGATCTGCAAATATTGTTTGTACATTGAGTTTTATTATCATTATGGTACAGCACTATTTATTAACTAACATAGAATACAAATTTTATTTATACCATTATTTCTTATCGATTAATTTACTTATTTTCTTCGACCGTTTGGTCTGAAACTTTTGCCCGCTACTGTATAAAATCGCAGCAGGGAATAGTAGATCGCGCGTTCTCGATTTCTCCGCGACACGGAAGCAAGGTCCCATTGAAGAAAAACTCGAGCCCCGAAGGGGGATTATCGCGAGGTTTCCCTCCATGGTTCTCGTAGAATTTATTCGTACAGGAACGTGAAAGATTAGGCTGATCGGTGGCGGCTATTCGGTTGACGTTCACCTAGCGCGCGTACATCGTTCTTACAACCGATATTTTTGAGGAGGACAGGATCGTATACGGGCCATTTCAGGTCTCGAGGGCGCATTCTCAGGGGTGTTTTTCTCGAACGCACTCGTCGCACAATGTAACACTATCCCCCTCACGGACCGTGTGTATAGGCCTTCGAGTGTCTTTAATGCGAAACCGAGCGGCGTTCTCCGTATTATTTTGTCGTGAACGAATCCCTTTATGCACGGCGAAGAGGCGCGCCAAGGCAAGGTCCGTGCTTCTGCTTCGTAAGCGCGGACAAACCGATTCCGAGTGAACGACTGCGGAACTCGAATGCCTGGAGCTACCGCAATGTATGCAATCACCGGGATGAACGGCTCGATAGAAGCAAAATGGAGACGAATCGACTGTATTTAACCCTTTTAGTGCCGGCCGAAAAAGAGGTGATAACCAGTCGAATTTCACGATTTTACTAGGGTTTGGTAAAAGGCTCATAAAAGCCAAACGAAAGGCAATATTTACATAATTTAAAAAAAAGCAGCGTATTAGGGCCAAAATATAGAATGAAACGGTGATGCTAATTTTTCTACATTCATTTGAAAATTACATAAATATCAAAGGTATAAGCGATCACAAGTGCGGGCCGATATATCGGCTCTGACACTAAGGGGGTTAAAAAAGTAATCACAAACCTATTTAAATTTGAATATATTAAAAAAAATTGTCATAAATGTACTGTGTTTAATTATCACAAATGTACTACATATAAACATAAATGAATAAAAGTTAAATTTATCGTGCAGCGAACAGTACAGAAAAATATTTATGTACGACAGAGTTAACATGGACGAAGTTCGTCGTTCAGAGTTAAAATGAACCTTGGATCCATTTTTTATTAAATCCACATTACACGTATTCTGCTGTTCCGAGCGAAACGCAGCCAACTAGACTTTTCTATTTGAACGTCTTTGCAGATGCACGATAAATTTCCCCGGTATCCTAGGATGGACATTGGGGTATGCCTAACGTTCGACGAGGACAATGAATACTAACGAGCGGCCAGGGACATTTGCGGCGCGTGCCAAAACATTTTAGGGTCATCGAAACCGCCCCTTCGCCGTGATCCTCTCTGCCTTTAACTGGTGATCGCTGAATTTACGACTTGCTCGTGTGATATTGCAAAAAATATCATTCGTCAATTTCGTAACGAAAGACAGTAATTGCAATTCGATTTTTGCCCACTACTGTACATAATTACTGCATGTACTACATGTATATATCTAAATTGTGAATTGTATTAATAATTACATTATAAATTATAAATCGTGAATAGTTAATGACGATCACTGCGAAATCACGATAAAATTCGTACCTAATCGCGTTTTACGTTCGATCGCCAAGATCGTCTCAAAATCGTGGGTTTCGCCACAGTTGAAAAATTAATTGCTGTTAACAGGGGTGCAAATAAAATTATTTTCCCGTAAAAAAAAGAGGCTTTCGTGGGTAAAATTTTACTACATGTACATATCTAAATTGTGAAATGTATTAATAATTACATTATGAATTATAAATTATAAATAGTTAATAACAATAATTTCAAAACCACGACAAAATTCGTACCTAATCGCGCTTTACGTTCGATCATCAAGATAGTTTCAAAATCGTGGGTCTCGCCACAGTTGAAAAATTAATTGCCACCAACAGTGGTGCAAATGAAAATATTTTCCCGTAAAAGAAAATGAGGCTTTCGTGGGTAAAGCTTTACTACATGTACATATCTAAATTGTGAATTGTATTAATAATCACATTATAAATTATAAATCTTGAATAGTTAATAACAATAATTGCAAAACCACGACAAAATTCGTACCTAATCGGGTTTTACGTTCGATCGTCAAGATAGTTTCAAAATCGTGGGTTTCGCCACAGTTAAAAAATTAATTGCTGTTAACAGGGGGTGCAAATAAAATTATATTCCCGTAAAAGAAAGTGGGTAAAGCTTCTTCTCGATTCCTCATCCGTCAGAGAGTTCCTCAAACTTTCGCCATCGAACTCTATCCCTCGATGAATGCGTGCTCGCTTCCACGACTTCGGTCCAGCCGCTGAAATTTCGTTACAATCGAACGTTTTGCAGGCACGGCCACTGTTTTGTGCCGGCAGTACAATGAGGCACTGAAGTGTCTTTAGTGCGCTCGATAGCGCAGCGTTCAATGGTCGCCGCTCACAAATGCGCAGCGGGGCGTCCGACTCTCTCGAGATTCGCTACCCGATACGAGGCTCGACTCCCCACGGCGGGAAAACTGTTGTCGATCGTCCCCGGTTCCCGAGGGTGCGCCACGGCGGTCAACACTTTCGCCACCGACCGACAGCTTAATATGTTTATTGCTGTGAGAATGTTGCGTTCGGATAGGTGGCAGATTTTTATCCGCGACTTCTCGTTACCTCGCGAGCTCGTTGTCGTTATGAAAAAAATCGACTCCAGATCGATATCGGGGGTCGGGGGCCGTTGCTTCTTTCTCTTTCGTCCTCTTCCGCCTCCAGACACGTGGATTGTTTCCGTTTGTTCGTCGATACTCACAACAACAACAATAATAATAATAATAATAGCAAAATGATACATAAAAAAATAATAAACTCCAATAACACAGAAAAAACCAACACACATTATCCTACTAATATTCACCGTCAACAATAATCGAAAATGAAGAATACAAATTGTACTAGGACACAACAATACGTACAGACAAAACAATTAGATATAACAGAGCAGACATCACATTGACAAAAAGAAAGACAGAAAAACATACTTAATTGATATATGGGTACCAAACGATACAAACATATTAAAAAAAATATAGAGAAAAGATGGAAAAGTACACATTGTTAATACAAGAAGTCAGTCGTAGCAATTGGTGCTTTGATTTTTAATTTTAATTCGGCGATGAGAAAGCGACATTCAATAACAGGTGAAATTACTTGTTACAGGAAAGATGGCTAAGGTGAACGGATATCCGAACGCAAGGGGGTTTGGGATTGCCGACAATCGTGCAGAGGAGGTCGAGGAGAAGAAAATCGATATATCTGTGGTAAACAATGCGGAATTAAGGTAAATCATTAATAATTAATTTGAACGAAGTAATAAAAGAAATGCAAGGAAAGTAGCACAAATTCATTTGTCAATTTTAACGCTATGATATTGTATACAGTTCTATACTAGCTTATGAATTATTAATGAAGTAGTATAGTGTTTGTTAACTAAGGTCCAAACACAGAAGTTTATAAGCAAATTTGGCAAATTAGATTTTCCAGGTGGAAATAAGGAATAAATTATAATTAATTTTAATTAATTTTAATTAATTAATGTGTGGCGCCATCTCTGTAAAAAACGCTCAAACCGGTCGCACATTAATATCGACAGTACAGTGAATCTCTGTGATGGACTTTTGCTTGTGGAGCCATCTCTGTAAAAAATGCTCAAACCGGTCGCACATTAATATCGACACTACAGTGAACTTCTGTGTTGGACTTTTACTTGTGGCGCCATCTTTCCAAAAAATGCTCAAACCAGTTGCACATCAATATCGACAGAACAGTGAACCTCTGTGATGAATTATTGCTTGTGGCGTCATCTCTGTAAAAAATGCTCAAACCGGTCAAACATTAATATCGACAGTACAGTGAACTTCTATGATGGACTTTTGCTTATGGTGCTTTCTATCGGAGAAATACCTAAGCTGTTCCATCATTATTTTGCACTCCAGTCAATAGTTGGGTTGGTAATTATAAAAGTGTTCGGAATTAAATATTTATTCCAAAATTTATGTTATCGTTTTTCATGATTCAGGTTATTTACATACGATTAAATTAATAAAATAATAAAATATTGTCCATTACTTATAATTTTATGGACTCCAAGCGCCTTGGCCCCTTCATTGTTAAATAAATAAACAAAATAACTTTTTCTTAATTTTTGTCTTAAACCACTTTCATAATCATCGACACAATTTTACTCCCAAATAAAATTCTTACGCTTCTAACCGCTCATATTAATGCTCACATTCCGCAGAGTACAAAAATAACATTTTTTACAATACTGGTAGCATTCAATGCAGTCCTAAAATCTGAAAAAATTTTTATAACTCATTTACTTTCAACGAAAGTGGACAAAACTTTGTTCAACGTTTAGGAAACAATTGGTAGCCCGTATCGAGGGCATAACTTCTACAGTGATCCAGCAGATATGTTCCAATCGTCTGCCACAAATTTCCTACTGTTCACCACGAAGCAATGACACACAAGCAACGGAGGAAAACGATGCCGACTCGCAATCCTTCGACGAACCCGATCAGATCCTCGAGCAAATCGAACAGAACGAATCAAGGAGGGTGTCAGACTTCTCCAATAAAAGGGGCAAAGACAAGTTCGCTTTGACGATGACAGTGATGGCCGCCGCGCATCGTTTGCTAATCACAAACACGACTATTACAAGACGGTCCCTTTATTACGATTTGAAAAGCGAGAGGACCTGCAATTTGGTGCCAGAGCAACGATACCTGGACCAGGCGGTTAATCACGTGGCTAATTTGCTAGATTGCGCCCCATGGGAGCTTAGTGAGTGACCCTCTGTTATTAAGCTAACATTATTAGGCTGTTATTAATTAGGCTAACCTTAGACTAATGCCTCGTTAAACATCGCGAAGAATTTGTCGGAAATGGGATTATCCCAAAATCATACTTCTTTCAAAGTGTCTGCCAAGATATACTCAGTCTTACCATTTTATTAGTAGATCAGAAATGATTAATTATATTTAATTAATTATATTACTGTATTAATTGTACAGTCTTTGTTTATGATTTTGATACTCTTTCTGATTTGATATACTAGCAAGACGCTGGTTGACTGACTATGCGTAACCCCCCCAGGGAAGTTTGGTTTTTATATTTCCTAAGATTGTCGAAAGGGGGAAAATGTGGAGGCATGCAAATGACTCTGCGAGTGTTTTCCAAATTCTAATGAGACAGCAATCAAACATCCGTGGCAATGAGGGTCAACTATCCGTTTGGCCTGAAAGACGGGCCTTAGTTCAGACCCCATCGTAAACTGCAGCCCTTTAAAACATTCGCAGAGGTTCCATGTAATCGCATAATCATCCATAGTTTGACAATGATAACATGAACAATTAGTCGGAAATTATTTTGCCAACAGCTGCATTTATTTTCATTCAATTAAATCGTTAAAAGTTTGTCAGCAATTTTTCGACAAACCGCGCATTGGCATTTCATCGAGAAATTAATTCAACATTTAGATCTGTTACCAACGTCCAAAGGATTGGTCGCCGGTGAGTTGGCACTTACGTTGGTTGACAATCGAACGGTCGATTGTACTGTGCCAGGGGGCGCTCTCGTTCCTCCCATCGCCTCGAACGTAACTTCCGTTCGCGCCAGAGCTAAAATGGTGTTGGTCGTCGAGAAGGATGCCGTGTTTCAGAAACTTCTTGAGGACGGTTGCACCTCCGCGTTGAGTTGCATTCTAGTCACGGGGAAAGGTTATCCGGACGTGGCCACGAGGATGCTGGTCAAACTGCTCTCCGAGAAATTACAACTTCCGGTCTACGTGGTGGTGGACGCGGATCCTTTCGGTGTGGACATCATGTGCGTTTATCGGTAAACGACTCGTGAAATTCTTTAATTCGATATAAACGGTGTCAACTGGATTTTAAATGAAGGTCAAAGAAAATTGGTATTGTGATTTGAATATTAAATTAATCGGGTTCAATCGGGCTCAACGTGTTAACTGACTCAAATGGCAAACGTGAACGTCACGAGTTCGACCGATAGAATGTCGATATGACATATTCCGACATATTCCGACAGATATGAGTCGTACAGTAGCAGACAAAAGTTTAAGACGACAGGACAATGTGAAACATAATTTTATACCCAGTTTATATACGGTTGTAACAAAATATTCTTGTTTATTAAACGTTTATCAAGTTCTAAACACTGCTAGGAAATATATATATATATATATATGGCGTTGCGTCACAAAATACCGGGTAAATGTTGATTTTAAAACATGGTAAACGTAACATAGCAAATTATCGAAGGTTAAAGGTGGAGCTTCATAAAAGCGTCAGACTCTGACGATTGCGTTCTCTGTTACACTCGTTAACGTTGAAGCAACAGATTTGCTCCGTTTTTTAACGCGCGCAGGAAATTTCAGCTTGACGAAAACACGGGTAGAAAGGTACATTTATATCATCGATGAACCAAGGATGAGCCGAACGAATGTAAAATATTCTATAAATACTTCGTTCAGCGAGAACTCATTAGAAACCTAATCAAATTCACGTATGATTCTGTTCTATCCACGTATGGACATGTGGTAGTAAATAAGTTAACTCTTTGGGGCACGGTGGAATTAAAAATGTCCCATCTTTTGGATGTACAGTAACGTATGGTGGGACATTTTTAGACCTACCTGTAAATATTGCAATAGCTGCATGCTTATGTCAGTACTTTGTCAATAAAAATATACCAATTTTGTTTAATTTAAAACGCAACAAAATTTCTATTCAACATGGATCTATTTATCTTCTGAAATCCTCTGCCTCAAAGAGTTAAGTAAGTTAACACTATTCCTAGACCTACCTGTAAATATTGCAATAGCTGCATGCTTATGTCAGTACTTTGTCAATAAAAATATACCAATTTTGTTTAATTTAAAACGCAACAAAATTTCTATTCAACATGGATCTATTTATCTTCTGAAATCCTCTGCCTCAAAGTGTTAAGTAAGTTAACACTATTCCTAGACCTACCTGTAAATATTGCAATAGCTGCATGCTTATGTCAGTACTTTGTCAATAAAAATATACCAATTTTGTTTAATTTAAAACGCAACAAAATTTCTATTCAACATGGATCTATTTATCTTCTGAAATCCTCTGCCTCAAAGTGTTAAGTAAGTTAACACTATTCCTACCACGACCGGTCAAATGACCTTTTTTTAAAATTGCGATTAGAATTTCATATATACGACATAATTGAATTGCCTTTAAACTTTTGACTTTTCCTCAAATAATACATTTTTCAATATTCACCTCTTTTTTCATTGTTTACTATCTGAGAAAAATTTGTAGTCTGTCTTACGTGGGAATGTCGCGGTAGGAATAGGTATACGTGAAGTGTCGGTAGGAATAGTGTTAAATAAATAATACGCGCGACTGTTTCCTGCCAATTCCCAATTGAACGAAGTATAGGAGATAATGAGAAAACATCATCGATACTAATTTTTCGACGATGCAATCGCGTTTTTGATGTGTCACACGGTTCGTCGATGGAATAAATGCGCCGAAGATCATCATAAAAGTGGTCTAAGTCAAAAATTTGAAAAAGGATATCTTAACGATTGACTAAATGTGTCAAGCTGGATCATAAAATTTGGAAATATAAATTTTGTAAAACAGTTTTTCACTCAGATCACTTTCACAGTCGCCGACTTAAATGTACTCTAAAACGGTCCCCGTTTCACGCTTTCCAAATCCAGTTTCGGCTCGATGACGTTGTCCAAGGAGAAAGGAAGATTAGCGTGTCCTGGTGCACGCTGGCTCGGCATACATCCGTCGGAGTTGCTCGCCCTGGGAGTGAACACGGTGCCCCTTGGTGAGGCAGATCTGTCGAAACTGGCCACGCTCGAGGGCAGACCCTACATGACCGGTGCGATCCTCAGGGAGCTAGGGATCATGCGAGCCGGGAAGGCGGAGATAGAGAACGTGGCTTCCTCCTCGAGGAGATTCCTACTCGCTACCTATTTGACTTGCAAGATCAAAGGAGATGATTATATTTAATCGAAAGGGAAACCGTGAGCCGTTGCTTTGTGAGCGAAGGGGGAAAGTGTATAGGCTCGCTCGAATATGCTTCATTTCTTTTCTTTTCTTTTGAAGACTAGACGGCACTTAATATTTAATATTAATTATTCACAGTACTTGATATTTAATATTAATCATTCCTAGTACTCAATATTTAATATTAATTATTCACGGTACCTAATATTTAATATTAATAATTTACAGTGCTTAGCCTTCACAGTACTTAATATTCAATATTAATCATTCCTAGTACTCAATATTTAATTAATTATTCACAGTACTTAATATTCAATATTAATCATTCCTAGTACTCAATATTTAATATCAATTATTCACAGTACTTAATATTCATTTCGCGATACTTTATGCTTTACGATGAGATTCGGATTAATCTCAGGCAACTGTTTCTTCACAAACGAAACTTCGAAGCAGAGCAATATATATTTTTTATTCCTTTCTCCCTCCCTCGAGATCCAAAGATACAAAGCTCAATCGATCTCATATTGTAAGTAATAAAAATCGAAAGTACCTCTTAAACCTGTGAAACGTCGATTACTCCGTGAGGTTCTCAGTTTTGCTGCTCCCTAGCTGTAAAAGGTTCCTATTTTTCAGTCGTCGAGAAGCTGACCCGCGGGTTAATGTTTACTCGTTGACTCGAGAAACCGATGAAACGATCGGATCGCGGTTTCTTTTCCACAAAACCCCACCGTTTCGCGTGGATACGTTAACACTATTCCTACCACAACCGGTCAAATGACCGTATTTAAAATTTCGATTAGAATTTCATAGATACAACGTAATTGAATCGCCTTCAAACTTTAGACCTTTTCTCAAATACACGTATAATACATATTTCAATATTCACTTCTTTTTTCATTGTTTATTTTCTGAGAAAAATTTGTAGTCTGTTTTACGTGGGAATGTCGCAGTAGGAATAGGTATGCGTGAAGTGTTGGTAGGAATAGTGTTAATCAGTTTTGGGAGTCGTCACGATTGCGATTGGTCACCTCGAATTTCAGAGCGTGGTTGTCCACCGGTCGCTGGCACGTCTCAGGCGCGTAGCAATTATCACTGTCTTCTAAAACTACCAATTCGGGAATCTTTTGGAACGTGCCCAGGCAGATAACACTGGTTGCCGACGATGTCTTCGAAAGTTCCACCGATTCGCTGGAAACCGCCTCTTTGTCGACGATCCGAGCGGTCCTCGACCTCGTCTCGTAAAAGTGATCGAACAACCTTCAAGCCATCAGTTCCATGAAATTGTGATCGGTTCGATGAAATTTTGAAATTAAATGAAAGGAAAGAACGATTAACACGTTGGGGGAAGAGCCGATTTCGGTATGTTTTCCGTTTGGCGGGCAGAGAAAGAGAGAGAGAGAGAGAGAGAGAGAGAGAGAAAGTGCTCAACGCTCTTAACACTTAGCCGATCAAATGGGTAGATCTCCCATTTTGTCCTCAACAGAGCATTGCAATTTATTCTATTTGCTTTTGCTATTAGTTAGTCTTGAACCAGTACTGTTCATAAATGTTCCAAAATACAATTTTTAATAAACTCAACATCAGCTTAGGACCAACTGGTAACAAAAGTAAATAGAATCAATGGCACTGCTTTATCAAGGAAAAAATGGGAGATCTCCTCATTCGGTCGGCTAAGTGTTAACACTTTTTTTGGCTCATTTTGGCATGGATGCATTGCTAATGATTCTATTATTGAACAATATTTTCTTCGAGTAATTGATAGCTTAATATTTCTTTACTGTATACATATGATATCGCTCAGAAACGTGTTACCTTCGTAAATTTTACTAAGCCGTCTAGTAAATAAATAAGTAAATAAATATACCGATCCCACGAAATCGCAACGAGAAAACTCGCACGTCTGCGTCGAGTCCCGATGGAAATGTAGCCTAATAATTTACCGATGACTGGTGAACGTCGATTGAAGCTCCCGTTTATCGTTCTTTTTACTTCTAAGGCAAATCCTCCTGCGGCGTCGTCGTCTCAGAGACATAATTTACGCTTCGACTTGTCTCGATTCTCCCTCCCCCTCGTGTATCGTTGTGTCCCCTTCTCTCGAATCTCTCCGAGGTATTTATTTAAATTATTCGCGACGACGAGGACTCGAGGAAATCGAAGATGGAGCGAACGCGACGACAGAAACACGATCGCCGGCCGGAAGTTGCAGAGCATTCGGGCCTCGACCGATTGGGGAAGGGAAGAAAAACAATGGAAGCGCAGAGAAGAGTTTCAGGTAATGTAACAGTTTATTGAAAACACTTTTAGTCCGCCCGCGGTCCGGGCCGAGTCTCGCTGATATTAAAAAACGCAGAGTCTTAGTAACATGATTATCTCGTGGGTGTTACGTGGAAATTACAGCGACGTCCGCGAAATCGGCATCCTAGAACCGTTTTTCTTATTAAAATCATCTTATTAAAAACCGAAATTTTTTTCCCCCCCCCTCGACGTCTGTACCTTTCCGTACTTTCACGCGACGTCGTTTAACCCTTTGACTGCTATGGGCGCGTATATACGCGTCTGACGAAAGCTAGTCGTGTGAACTATGGACGCGTATATGCGTCTCTAGCGTAAGTTACTCGCGTGAATTATGGACGCGTATATACGTCTCTGATGAAAAGTTACTCGCGTGGATTGCGGACGCGTATATGCGTCTCTGATGAAAAGTTACTCGTGTGAACTATGGACGCGTATATGCGTTTCTAGCGTAAGTCACTCGCGTGAACTATGGACGCGTATATGCGTCTCTGATGAAAAGTTACTCGCGTGGATTACGGACGCGTATATGCGTCTCTGATGAAAAGTTACTCGTGTGAACTATGGACGCGTATATGCGTCTCTAGTGTAAGTCACTCGCGTGAACTATGGACGCGTATATGCGTCTCTAGCGAAAGTAACTCGCGTGGATTATGGACGCGTATATGCGTCCGTCGATTCTTCCGATTTCCTATTCAGAGCACCACAATTGCCAATAGAACGCCTTCCACGCAGAGCACTTTGATCGGGAATATTTAGCACTCAAAGGGTTAATTAAATCAAAAGTCGCCAACTGTGTAATGTTGAAAATTGATCGTATTTAAAATAATCAAAGGCAAGTTAAAAAAACTCCGTCAATATAAAAAACACTATATTAGATTTGTATTATATTAAAAATGAAACAAGTGTCGCCAAGGCGAAGATAATCATCCTTCGTTGTACAGGGCTGTTCAAAGTAGGTACGCATAGTGTCGAAAAAGAACGAAAGAGACCGATCCTTCGGCGCGGCCGATTTCGCGGATGTTCGGTCTCCAGGTCCGTGCGAATATCGTAAAAAAACCGTGTGGAAACAATCCGCGTGCCCCTCGTTTCCCACGAGAAACCGCCTCTCGAGAACGCCTCTCTCTCTCGACAAAGCTACTCGCGGCACTCTCGCGCGTACATGCTCGCTGGATCACGCGGCGAGCGAATAATTATATATAAAAAACAATCGTTCGAGCGTGTGCCGACCTCTCGAATTTCGACGATGGCCGACCGGACGCGTTCCGGTTGCCGCGATCGGATTTTTCCGATGTACGTCGTTTCTGGACGACGAGCTTCGAGGTTGCCTCGCCGGGGATTCGCTGGTTTCGTTCGCCTCGAGGTGTCTGACGCGTGCGGCGGTAGATTTAACCCTTTACGGTCCGCGATACATTCGCAATTTCGTTCCAGCTGGTCAACACAGATTTCGCTGATCATCCGCTTGGTACCGTTTACTTTGGAAAACACTCACGAGCTCACTAACGCAACGTACTTATGAATTGGCGAATGTGTAAAATAAAAGTTTAAACGTTATTTAAACGTGAACATTATTCTAGTATAATGTTTAACAGTTCAATATAATGTTGTGTTCAATGTAAAAATAGAAAAACTGGCGAAATTTTTTTATTTGTATACGTTTGTTTCGGTATAAAATGATGTTAAAGTACTTGTAAAATACTTTCCTAATATAGTAGAAGTCATGTTTAAGTTGCTGGCCTCGAATGCAAAGGATTAAAGTTAATTTACAAAAAGCTGAAGATGAAAAATATAAAAATATCGTTCGCAATTAAAATAAAAATAAGGACCAAAAAAGGTGAATAAAAAACAAATTGAACAGCCATTTCTATAAAAATCCTTTTTACTATTAAAAACTAAAAATCTTTAACTTAAAAATCGTTTTTCTTTTATCCAATTTGATTAAGTTTCAGCGAAGATTGAGCGAATATGGAAAGAATTTTGTCCAGTTTATCGGGTCAAATATCCCACTGTGCGTTGTGTCGAGACATGTTCGACATAGTACCTGCTCGAACGAAACGCTGTGTCGAGACATGTTCGACATAGGACCGCAAAGGGTTAAGTATAGGCTGAGCAGGCTGTAGCCCGGGGCGATAGCATTTAGCGGCGAATTTGAGAGAAATTCCGCGTTAAAAATCGTTGAAAAAGATCGACAAACTTTCAATGAACGATCCTTTCGAACCTAATACTTCAAGCGTTCGCGATCTTAGTCCCTGTCTTCTCTTTTTATTGCGGGACAGTATAAGAGTACGATAGCCTAGGGCGACAAAAACTTAAATCCACCCCTGGACACAGGCTGCTTTCGATTGGTTTGAGCCTGAGCCTCCTCGACGTTGCTCGACGGAGAATTATTGCGATCGAATCGGTCGTCTCCTTTGACACGAGTTGCTTTCGATTCGTTCGAGATTCTATCAACCCATGGCTATCACAGTGAACTTAGGCTTGGTTTAATTTTTAGCTGTAACATCGAATTCGATCAAAGTTTTGGAATGTAGTTTGAGTATCGTGGAAAATATATTTTGGCGATAAGAGATTAATAAATGCAGCAATGTTCTCTGGCCAACTGCTGAATCGTTTCGACCTATATAGAGCGACGATCTAGAGTTAATTTGAGAAATTAACGTTAACTTTGATTGTATGAACTAATTTTCACTTTAATCTTTATATTTAAATGACGCATACGTCTTGAAATATAGATATTACCATGAGGATTGTGTTCAGTTTAAACTATGAAATGTATTGTACAGAATGTTTCAAAAAATATGTCCAGACTCTCAAAAACGAGTTTTTACAACCAAAAAGAATGTATCAGCTCCTTTTTTTTCTCGTAAGGACAGTACGTAACTAAGACTTCCAATACTGATTTTTTTTTGTTCTTCCTTTCCTTCTTTTTTCAGTCTGCACACTTTTTGTGACGCACCCTGTATTATAATTTGTTAACCTTTCAAGCTTCGTTGTGCCAAAGGAGTCTATCGTACGATCCCGCGACGAAACATCGAGTAGAGAAAGAAAGAAATTTGTATTCTTGAAAGATCTAGAAACACTGCTACGCTTAGATAACAATACTTTAACAACAATCGCACAAAATTGCGAGCGTCGGAACGTCGAGTCGCTCAAACTTAGCCTGGAGCATGCGTCACTCGAACAATTTCGTTTCTATCGACACCATGTCCGTTAAACACCGGGACATGCTCGAGCATGTTCGTGACAGTCCACGGATTTAACACGGTTAAAAATGCGCGAAACACGGTTTAAACCCCGCAAAATGATGATCGAATAATAATCGTCAATCTGAGTATCACAGATTATCCAAATAATTTCGAATAGACGCCTTATCATTATTATCGGTAAATTTTCTTTTTTTTCCTCGTAATTATTAACGTGTTACAAACTCTAGCGACTTCTCTTTTGTTTCTCTTTTCTCCGTTACGATTTCACGACGATCTCTTTTTTTTCGTTTTTATAGTCACCACGAAAAGATCGTTGAGTATCAACGCTCGCCTAAATTCGTCCGAGTGTTCGCACGGGCCCGATGTAGCCAAAACTCGAGTTCCGCGTTAAAATCGCGTTACCAACTGAGTTCCCGTTTATCTATCGTGTGTCTTCCTCGCCTTCGTCACCTCTGTGTTTCTCGCGTTATTTTCTCTTTATTGTATAATATATATATATATTTTCTTTTTTTAATTTTTAATTAATTCTCTTTAGCCTAGCGGCGATAATACGTTACCAAAAGCTTATAGATACCCTTATGCGCTGCTACCAAGGTTTTTTTTTTAAATTTATTTAAATAATCGTCGCTTGCGATCTGTTCTTGTTTGCCGTTGTTGCTTCTTCTTCTTTTTGTTGTTGTTCTTCTTCTTCTTCTTTTTCTTCTGACTTTTTTTTTCGCCTATCATTCGTAAGACCGATACCTATTTATTTGCCTACGTTATAGTTCGCCGCACTTTCTGCCGTTTACTATAAGTTAATAATTGATTGCGATTGCACACTCTCGCGCTCTCTCACTCACTCTCGCTTCCTTTCGTTCACCTTCTCTCGCTCTCTCTTCCGTACATCCTCGTCTTTCTCACTCTTTTTCTCTCTCCCCCTCGCGCTCTTCTTGATTTTTCTGCTTCCCATCGATACCCCTTTCTCACGAATTCGTACGGGGGAAAGATTTTCATCGACATTCACAGAAACAAAAATGAACTTTTACAGTGTACGTTTAACGGTAATGCTTCTGTTCTCGTCGCACGATCAAGGAATCCGTGGATAAGATCCAGGAGTATCGTATCTGTTGTCCACTCTTTCTGTTCACTACTCTCCCTTATTCGATCAAAATTGACAATGGTTAAATATGTGACAAAGAATTTTTGTGAAGTAAGTATACAAAATTAAAATGCTGGAAGATTGGAAAATTGAAAAATTGAAGAATTGAAGAATGGAAGAATTGAAGAATGGAAGGATTGAAGAATGGAAGAATTGAAAAATTGAAGAATTGAAGAATTGAAGAATGGACGAATTGAAAAATTGAAGAATTGAAGAATTGAAAAATTGGAGAATTGGAGAATTGGAGAATTGAAAAATTGAAAAGTTGAAGAATTGAAAAATAAAAAAAAATTGAAAAACCGATCAATTGATAAATCACTAGTACCCCTCCTTGAATGATCGATATTCCTTTTTCCAAAGGATAGAATGGCAGTTCGTAATTTCAAGAGTAGACCTTAGGATGAATAATTAATTGATAACGCAATTCCTTGACCGGGCGTCGCTGCACCTTTTGTACTCTCTACGATCGACATCAAGCACGTAATTTCGATCTAACGATTTGCCTTTTTCTACTATTCGTCCACGAGCGAACATGAACACTCTTGACGAGGGGCTCCCCTCATTGAACCCCCTACCCCCCATCATGGCCACGCGGTCCGACGTGGACGAACCACATCGATCACTCGTCTAAGATCTCGTTAATTATTTATTAGGTAAATCTTTTCGCATCTCTCACTCTCTCTCTTTCTCTCTTTCACTCTCTCTCTCCCTCTCTCTCTCGCTCTCTTTCTCTCCGTTTCTATTTATTATCGTTTGATTAGTTGCACTAGCCTTGATTGTCGGCATTTTAAGGGCTGCTGGGCAGGCAGCGTTTATGGCGACGTGCGACTCTCTTCGTTCGAGCGCGACATATTTTTTTTTCTTTTTTACGTTTCCCTAATTTTTCTCTTATCCTCGTTAAGGTGTCCCGTTTCCATCGAACCTGCGAGTAGAGAGTACCGAGACCCTTCAACCCTTTCGCTGCTTTCGCTCCAGGCTCGCGAATAATTCAATGGAAACTCTAGTCGATGTCGGTATAAATTTCAGAAGACACGTAGAGGTATAGTAGTCTTCGTTAACCCCGTTAAGCAACAATTTCGTTCGCGATCTTCGTTTCCATGCGATTTAACCGAATCTCATTTTTCCAAATCGTGGTTACGCAAAAAGTGATCGAAGCTTCGGCTCGAAGTTAAAAATTTTTCACCGTAAACAGCGAACATTTTACTGTAAATACCGCGTCAAAAATTGCTGCTGAACGCGGAGAACGTCAGATCTTCGAGGACGAGTGACTGGAGTCGACCGTAGCAGCGAACGGGTCGTCGATCTCGCAGGTCCGATCGATCTCGAACGATCTCCGACACATCAACCGCGTCCGAACGAGCATCGATCTGCCTCGCGTCGAGGTCAGTCATCGAGCCTCGCTCGATCGTTTCCCTATCGATCCCTCGAGGACCCACGACTCGAGGTCGACGTTGATCGAGAAACAAAGGTGTTCCTCGACGTGGTGCTGACCCGTTGCCCGCGACGAGGTCCGTCTCTCTCGAACGAGCTAAGGTGAATCTGAACGTTATCCTAAAGCTTCCGCGGTTCTCTTAGCTTACTTAACGTGTACAGTTATTTAATCTGGAAACTGTGTGTGTATGCGTGTGTGTGTGTTTCTTTTTTGTTTGTTTGTTTTATAATACAACTTAGCGAGTACGGTACAACAAACGATCAACGACAAACGGGGACACGCGCGGACCTCGTCGAAGGGAAACCGGTCCTGGGCGTCCAATGAACGCGCTTCAACAGACGCCTGTCTCACGGATACATGTATTATATATGTATATATATGTATGTATATATATATATACAAATATCGAAGGATCAAACGGCGGGGGGAAGAACGTGGGGCGAATAAATCGAGGTAGGATCGGGAGGATTATCATTCCCCTTTCCGTCGCCTCGAATTCTTTGCAGTTACCATACGATTTTACCATAGACTAGGCGCGAAGCTGTACAACACAAAAATTTCACACTAGGCGTTCGTGTCTCAAACGATGACACCCGCGCAGAGTGTATGGTAACCGGCAAAAGTTTGATGAGAGAACCTGACCTGAACCTAACTTGAACTATTCACGAGCGATAATTGATGAGCTGTACCGTGGATATACTTATTTTTTTACGTCGCATTTCGACATATCGAGCAACCAAGAAGAGACATCCGGAGAACAATTGTAATCTTGCATCGCATTATGTCGTGAGAAGCAATCAGGAGGAAACAACCGGAAGGCGATTCTTGCGCTATCTAGAGATCAGCCCCACTCCTGACCACCGCCACAGATATAAAACCAGGCCAGAATCAATCGATCGATCAATCAATCAAGAATAATTAAAATAATCAAGAATCGAAGTTTGAATTATTGTGGAATAAATAAATTTTTTAAAAGCTCCTTGAAGATGTCTCGACCGTAACAATTCCTGTCATTCGATAAAACGATTAGCGTGCGAAATGGTATGAAAGAAAGATGAATGCTTGAACGATACCAATGACACTCGTGTTGAGTTAACAATAGGCACCTATGTAGTAACGGGAGGATTGAACGAATGTTCCTCTTGAACTTTCACAGGCTACCACAGGTATCTTGGGCGAGCGTCATCGCACAGATGAAGCCAGTCTTTCCCCTGGGAAAGGCACCGGTGCACGCAGCTGAAGATGAAAGTGACCGTGAGACGCGAGCTTGCAAGCTCATCGCCACGGTGCGTTGCTGGGTTTCGTTCTACAGGAATCATCGTACGCGAACTCTGTAGCCTGTCCATCGAGTCGACACAGTAGGCGACAGTTGGCACGAACACGCGGGACAAGATCTGATTCACACAATTCCAGATTTACTATGAATTACTGATGGTAATGTGAAACTTCTAGTCATCGATATTGGTGACTCACGAAATTATATTTTCTATTTCATGGAAACGTAGCTACTGGAACCTAACCCGAACCTAACCATTCGATCAATTTCACGAGTCACTGTGAACTATGGACGAATAAAATTAAGTAACGGATGAAATGGTATTACAAAACGAGTTACAACCACTTTAATTCTCTGTTGCAATCGACAACTGGTAATATGGTTTCGTAACCAATACTTACTTTGTTCTCTGAGCTCTGTTTTCATGTACAGTAGCGGACAAAAGTTTATGATCAAAGGGTCGAAGAAAACAAATGAATTAATTAATAAGAAATAACGGTATAAATAAAATTTGTATTCTATGCTAATGAATAAAGAGTATGCTACCATAATGTCAATAAAAATCAATAGATAAACAATATTTTCGAACTATAAAATTATGAACGGGAACAGAATTATAACTATATATAAAAGGTTCAAAGAAAATAAATTAATTAATTAATAAGAAGTAATAGTATAAATAAAATCTGTATTTTATGCTAATCAATAAATAGTGTTCTAGAATGAATAGATAAGCAATATTTTCGACCCATAAAATTATGAACGGGAACAAAATTATAACTATATATAAAAGGTTCAAAGAGAATAAATAAATTAATTAATAAGCAGTAATAGTATAAATAAAATTTGTATTTTATGCTAATCAATAAATAGTGTTCTAGAATGAATAGATAAACAATATTTGCGAACCATAAAATTATATTTTACATTGTCTTGTCTTAAACTTTTGTCCGCTACTGTAGCCATCCTATAATAGTCATTAATAACCGTTACAAAATGTCCCGACTCGACGAACGAACCACAATACCCATGTTCCTCGTGGAAAAGGCGGGAGGGGAGCTTGCAAGCTTTCCCGCGTAAGCTCCGAAAGCGGGTCGACGCGTGAACGAGTGGAATGCGATCGAGCTGGTTGGCGAGTGCGCGGCGGAACAGTCGATATAAAAAACGTGAGACGCGAGCTTGCGAGCTCGCGGTAAGCTCGATACGCTCGATGCGCGTCGCTCGCGGCGTCGTCCCCCGATCGGCGCCCGGTTCCGAAAGCTTTGCCGTATAAAAAGTGGTGAGAGCAGCCTGCAAGCTTGCGGGAGAGAGCGCAGGCCTCGCGACAACGCGTGGATTTCGAGCTTGCGGAGCTTGAACGTGCCTGAACCTTTTGAGTGCTAGGTGTCTATCTACATATGCTACAGGCAAAAAGTTTGGAGTCGCTTTCAGAACTGCAGCCACGTCGAATCGCTAGTGACGGTTAATTGTTCGTTTGAAATTAACATTGCTAATTTTCACAACTGTTTCCTTTATCGTGGTTGACTCTTCGTGGAAGAACTTTCTGAGATGCTACCATGTTAAATTTCTTTTCTTCTAAATTCAAATGTTTCTAGGAACCTATAGGTGGCTCCAAACTTTTGGCTGGTAGTGTATGTGATGTCTGACAAAAGCTGCTCGTGTGAATTATGGACGCACACAGTAGGGGGCAAAAGTTTAAGACCAAAGGATCAAAGAAAATAAAAATAACAGTATAAATAAAATTTGCATTCTATACTAATCGATAAATAGTTTTCTACCATAATAGATGAACAACATTTGCGAACCATAAAATTATGTTTCACATTGTCCTGCCGCCTTAAACTTTTGTCCGCTACTACTGCATATGCGTCCGTCGATTTGTTCGATCTTTCATTTATCTGAACGTGATTGTTGCTGTACACATTGCACAGCTCTACGTGAAGCACTTGGGCCGAGAGTGTTCAGCGCTCAAAGGGTTAAGGCGAGCTAACCGCGCCGTAGTCCTAACTAAGTACTTAGGTACGACACCTCTGGACGTCAGAGATGCGAGTCAAGCAGAGGTGTTCTTCGTAGCAAAGAGGAATCCGCAGGCTGATGCTGATATACAACGTCGTTTCAACGATACTTAAACCTATAGAAACGCTAAGTTTTTTTGTTACCTCCCGTCCCTCTCGTCACCACTTGTCTTCTACGCGTAACTTTTCTACATCGCGAGCGCCGTCGGCTCCGGCAGGGACTACGATTTGTTAATTTTAGCCATTTCCCGTTTCGCTACGACTTTCGAGCCTCTTCCGCTTCTTCCTGTTCGCGTCTTCTCTCGTTCGCTCTGTTGGGGCCGGAATCCCGATCGCGTCGTTCCAGCCCGGCCCCGAACAAAGAGCCATCGCGACGAGCATCCACGTCCGTCCGGGATGTATCAGAAGTAGGCGAGCTAGAGACAACGAGGGAGTGTTCGGCTTGAGGCACTAGGACGCGTCCAGGGAGAGGCACTCGGCGAGGAAGTCCTCCATGGAACGGTAAGCGTGCTCCAGCACGCCTGACAGGGCGTGGTCTTCGTCCGCGTAACTCTGTACAAATCGCAACGTCGTGATTTACTAATGGCTACCACTGTAAGGAAAGTTAACGCGTTCGCTACGTTGATCGCAAATATCGTGGATATTTACGTTGAATGCGTTTTCAATTGACGCATAACGACTGGTCTCTGAACGACTCGAATCTACTCATTCTATCTATACCATAGATACTAAATAAACAGTTACACTCATCGCACAGCTATTCACAATTTTCCGATTTGTCATTACTACCCTCAACGAGAACGAAGTTACTCGAGAGAAGTCAGAACCATCGACGTTCACCGATCCTAGGCGGTTCACGTACCTGGTACCTAAAAATGATACCCGCTTCGGACAAGGCCTTGGCGAAGGCGACGCCGTGCGTGTAAGGCGCTGTGAGGTCAGCCAGACCGTGAAGTAGGTAGAGGCTGTGACTGGGGACCAACCTTGCTCGCTGAGTCAGGTCAGCCTCCACGTAGCCCTTGTAGTTTTCAGCGGGAGCGCCGAGGACTCGCTCCGTGAACGCGGAATCTGCGGCAGAAATGACGTCATTTTAACTGTTATTCGGGAAAACACTGCGAGGACTGATTGTGATTTCAAACGACTCACTGTAGTAGAGCCAGTCGGCGATGGGATTCACAGCGACGCCGCACTTGAACACGTTCTCCTGGCTGCCGAGCACCATGGCGGTCACGTAGCCGCCATATCCCCACCCCCACACGCCCACCCTGGTCACGTCCAGGTACTTGAGCGTCTTCAGCAGGTGCCTGAGCACGGTCAGCTGGTCTTGCACCTCGACGCCGCCGATCCGCCTGAACAGATCCCGCTTCCCCTGGCCTCTGGCGCCCCGCACGTCCAGCCTGACGTACACCACGTCGTTGTGACTGGACATATAGGTGCCCCAGTCGATCTTGAACCGGTCGGTTACCGCCTCGCTTCCCGGACGACCGTTCACCTCGACCAGCACTGGGAACGCCGCGTCTCTGAGCTCCTCCCGCCAGGAAGGTGGTAACAGCAGCTGTACCTGCGCCTTCCAGCCTTGGGGCAGTGGTACCTGAAGAGAAACCGAGTTATAGTGGGAGGAGTTCGTAGCGAAGGTTGGAGATGGAAACAGAGAAAAAAACGACAGATTGGATTTTGCCTGAACCGAGAAGCGAACCCGGGATCGTTCGGTTTCTAGGCGACTGCTTCGACCATTTCGCTATTCAGATCTGATCGATAACTGTTTTTCTCATTGTCTACATAACTCAAACGAGAATACTATAGAGGTAAGGCGGTTGATACCTCGAAGCTTCTTCTGGTTGGCAGAGCTAGTTGCGACAGTTTGTCCCCCCGTTGGATTCTTGTGTCGTACAGCACGCGGATCATCTTGTGAGAGGTCATCACGTGCACGCCGGCCAGGGGCAGGCCTGGACCTTCGCAGTATAGAACGTAGTAGCCCTGGGGCTCGTCGCCGATCGGAGGACTGACGGAGGCGCCAAAGTGCGTACAATTGGTGTAGTAGAACCTGCCACAGAGTGCAAGAAATTATCAGCGTCTTAGTTCATATAATCGACGATCTACCATATATCCTCCAGCTTTCGACTACCCACCTACTGCTCCACAGGACTTCGCCAAGGTCACACGTGACGCAGAGCGGCTCCAATCGCCTGGGATCATCGGCAGTGGGGTCACGAACGACGTAGAGGTGTCTTTGACCAGGCCTTCGTTCCCTGGTGCCCAAGTAGTACACCAGGTGGGCTTTCGTATCCCACGCTAAGATCTCGCTCACCTGGCGAACAATGAGACGTTTTGCAACGAAAAACTTTTCATTCTGCGAACGTACGGTGCATCAGGTTCAGCTCACCTCGTAACGACCGTGAGAAAGGACCGCTATCCTCTGCTGGGTCAAAGTCACGTGCTTGATGTGAGTGAAGTGTTCTTTGTCGCCCTCCTGAACAGCAGCCAGCAGCAGGAAGCTATCGCCGTCGGGGGCGAACAGAGGGTGAGGTTGCGCGTCCAGCCATTGACCCTCGGGCGCTCTTTCGGAGTGGGTCTCCTCGCACTCCCACGACGGTGCTCGACAGGCGGACACCACGGATAGATTCTGCGCTCTGGTCATCCAAACGACGGACACGTGGCTGGAGTCGTCGCCCACCCAACCAGCGGATATTAAATAGTATTCCCTGCGAAAAAAGGTAGAACCTCCTTCCTGCGTCGTACTATGGTGACCGTGATACTTTTAACGCAAAACTTACTGGTCGTCCAAGGCGGGCGGTGGTTTCAACCTCATCCTGAAGACCGTGGTCGAGTTGGTGGTGCCGTTTCCGTTCGAGGAGCTCGACACGTTGTTGAGCTCCAGGATCCACAGTCCGATCTCGGGATTAGCGGATCCTGGAGTAGGATACCTGACGGACCTCGAAGGCGGGAAGGAGCCTCTTCTGGGCGTGGACAGCGGGCTGGAGCTGGGTCCGTCTTGACCCGGTTGGGTACTGAACCAGGGGAACTCCAGGGCAGTGACCTTGGTGTCGTTGAAGGTAGCGTATAGAAGATGCGTGCCGTCTGGGCTGGGCCAGGTGGCTTCCGGCCGCGGCATTACTTCCTCTTGGTATAACCAATCGGGTACACCGTTGTAGATCACCCCGGGTACACCTGTGTCGGTGATACGCACGTCCTCCCCCGCGGAAGGTGCCATCCTCACGTAGATGTCGTTCTCGGAGATCATCAGGAGACCGGAAGTGTTGCCTAGCCAGGCGGCGTGCTGCAGCCGTGTTTGCTGCATCCTGCGGGACGTGTGTAGACGAAGAGGCGTGTGGTGGCTGGGGACATCGTGATCGGTGAGTAATTGGAATTGTTCGATAAAATTATCGCGGATGAGCCTCAGAGATTGCTCTCGCTTTGGAAACGGCTACAAGAGATTCACTTACTCGTTCGTGACGTCGTAGACGGTGTAGTAAGCGGTGAAGGTATGTCTGAACACCTGAAATCGTACGGGTGTTCCATTATTCTCACCTCTGAGGAGGCCGTAGAGGATTTCTTAAACTATTCGCGACTCGGAACATATCTAAAAGGTCGCAATGATTCGACCACGATAAGATCCCTCTAATTAAACACCACGTCGACGCGATAAGCACTTTTCATTTATAAACCGCGATACATAAGCTCAAGGTAACTTTTAAGCCGGCCTTGAACTCTACCGTTCAAAGTTCATCGCGTAATCAGAAACAAGTCGCGAGAGCTACGAAGCCTGGGCTATGCGAGCCCCCGTGCACGTTCTTATCGCGGCCAACTTTTTCTTTCCGCCTCTTTAATGCAATCAGCAGAGGCCGCTGTAATGAGGCCACGAAGGCCAACGGAACCGTTCCACGCGCTCGCATTACTCACCGGCTTGACATTGTGCTTGAACAACACGTAACGCAGGTCCGCGCTGCACTGGTAGCCTTGGACGTTCAGCTGTCTCTGGAAATAAAGCCGGCCAAGATTTACGGTTTTATGTATTTCCCATTTCCCCGTGTCGGCGCGAACTTTACGACCGTTAACCGTAAAGCCTACCGATCCTCGGACTTCCGAGAGCATCCCTCTGGAGTCCGATGGCCCACGGCCCCTTAGATCAGGCACACGAGCCAACGACGTTGTATTTTCGCGACAGCCCCTGCGTGCAGGCAACCACTCCCCGCCTGACATTCATTATACAGGGTGTTCGGACGAAGCTAGGAGAAAATTGAAGGGGCAACTCTATGCAACATTCTAAGACGAAAATGAAAAGTAACAATATTGCGTTTGATGCTTTGTTTATTAATTATAAGCAATTAAAAAACGGCCTGTTTTACGCCTGAGAGCAGGCAAATCGAGCAACACGGTAGGTAACGTCAATCACTGCGCAGTGATGTTCAGTCGTAGCTACATTCGTTTCACGGAGAATTGAATTACGAAACGGTTAAGTATTAACTCTTTGCACTCGAAAGGTGACTGTCAGTTGTCTGACAATATTAATTTCAGAGATTTTCAATTGCAAAATATTTATTGTTATTATTATTTTGTGAGATTTCATTTAGTTCAGTTAAGTCGTGTACTAAAATTTACATATATGACTATTTAACCTCCAGATCTGATTAATAAACAAACGAATTAAAGTCTGAAAAGTTGTGAAATTCTCATTTAGTAAATAACAGTCGCCTCTCGAGCACAAAGGGTTAAATGACGGTTGTGGTTTAGCAAACTGAAAACACGATATAGGTTCGAAATATGTTTGTTAGGTGTGCTTCGCCGTATAGATTCGGTTTAATAATGTTTAATTCGAAAGTTGGTGTTATTGCGATCTGGGTATGCCTGCCGCGTGAAACGCTAACACTGGAAGTCGATATTCGTTTCTGTACGGTGCGCGAGAGGGGGGCGAGGCGGGTTCTGTTGGTCGCCAGATCAATGCAATGTACTCGTTCGTCTGCCGGCTGGTGAAGATAAAGGAACGAGGATTTTGGACCTGGTCCACCTTGGCCAGATGAAACCAGTTCCAGGAATTCCCTCATGCTTTCCTCGTTCCCTTCCATTAGCGTTCTATCGAGAATGTTGCTGGAAAGCGTACGATAGGAACTTTTGCGTAACTTAGTACAAGATGGCAGTGCTTAGCAGAAGGTTGTTCTGCGATCAAAAATAAATCGAAAACGTGGAAAACGTAGTAAACGCAGAGCGCACTGTTCTTTTTTTGAAATGAGCGACTTTGAAAATTTTTTAAACAAATTCTTGCTTGCTGAAATTCACCGTGCACGATTATATATGTGAAGCAAATAGATTACTTGGAAAATGCACGTTTAATCTTACTACAGTGTCGTAATTACAGTAGCGAATAAAAGTTTAAGATCAAAGGGTCAAAGAAAATAAATGAATTAATTAATAAGAAATAACAGTGTAGATAAAATTCGTATTATATGGTAATCAATAAATAATGTTCTACTATAATGACAATAAAGGAAAGTATAAATAAACAATATTTACAAACCATAAAATTATGCTTTACATTGTCGTCTTAAACTTCTGCCCGCTACTGTATTACGTATACAATGTTTAAGTAGTATACGGCGAAATTAGTCAGACACAATTGAGCACGCAATGAAGTTCGATTATCACGAGAACGAAGTGTCTGATGAAAAAATTGTATTCCACGTTCTCGACTTATTTTTGCACGTAGAATGATCTGCTCGCATCGTCTCGAAGCATCGTCGAGTGAGATTTTTTTCACTCGACACCGATGAAACAGCTCGTCAGGAATAAAGCTGCTTGACGCGGTTGGAACGATCGCGGAACCTCGTTCGTTGAAACGGTCCATTGGAACGATGCCTATTAACGTTAAAAGCAACACTTCTGCTTGTCAGCCAACAGCGATGCCTGCTCGAGCCGCGTTTAATCTCCATTGAAACGTTTCCACCTCGAAATCAGCGAAAGCATCGCAAGCGATCGTCACCGCTCGAATATTATCCGGCGCTCATTAACCGCGACGATCCTCTTATCCGTTAGGTAGCATTATTATCCTCAATCGTATCCCGTATTCCTCATCGAGGACGATCGTTCGTTAACGACCGGTAATTTGATGCAACCCTTACTCGAAGCCTTCATCCCACCCTTCGACAAAGCTTCCTGGGAATCGCCGTTCCTCGTCCATTAACACTATTCCTATCGACACTTCACGTATACCTATTCCTACCGTGACATTCCCACGTAAGACAGACTACAAATTTTTCTCAAAAAATGAACAATGAAGAAGGAAGTGAGTATTGAAAAATGTATTATACGTATATTTGAGAAAAAGTCTAAAGTTTAAAGGCGATTCGATTACGTTGTACCTATGGAATTTTAATCGAAATTTTAAAAACGGTCATTTGACCGGTTGTGGTAGGAATAGTGTTAACATTCACGACGATTATGGTACAATTATTGGAGAGAAAGAAATCGAATTGAAAAGCGTCCGAAAAAAATACCTGATGTAAGGGGAGACAAATTGTAGCAATCATAGTAAAAATCATAGTAAGTTTTCGAATACTTAGGTACCGCAGTAAGTTTACTACGTTTCTGTGAAAAATTAGAAATTTGATCAGTCAGTCTATCTCTTTGGTAGTTCTAGTGTTAACACTTCGAATAATAGAATCCATTTTTGATGATCCTTTTTCCAACAATCCTAAATGTTCGAGTGTAAATGATGATGTTAACCATTAACCCTTTCGCTTCGTGCGCCGCTTATAGACGGCATTCAAATGTACTTTGTATTTTAACCCTTTGCACTCGAGGGGTGACCGTTAGTCGTTTAATGATACTAACTTCAAAAATTTTCAAATTCGAACTATTTACTATGATTCACGTATATTAAACTTCATTTAGTTTAGTTAAGTTGTACATTAAAATTTACATATATGACTATTTAACGTCCGGGTCTGAACTAAATTCTGAAAATTTTCTACACTATCATATGCTAGGATTACGATGTCCCATGAGAGGGGACAGCCGAGTGCAAAGGGTTAATGATTTTGTAAGTCTTTTCACGTTTAAAATTATAAATATACTTGTTAGATTAGAGCAATGATTGTTTTGTTCAGCACAGTTGTTATTTAAGACTTTGAAAAACCTATATACAGAAACCGCACATTTCTGTCACGCGCTTCCGATCAGTGACGGTATTTCGGCTGATTGGACGGCCTAAGCGAAAGGGTTAATGTATCGTATAGTGCCACGTGTTTAGAAGTCAGTGTTTCACCTGCTCCATTCTTTTAACCCCATTTCCATCGCTTTACTCTCCTCGCTTTCTTTTTCTCCTAGCTTTTGTGGTCGTTTCTAGCTCGCCCCACGGGCACGCGGGATCGTTCCGCCGAGCGGAAAATGCAATAGGCGAGCCGGGCGAGGGAGCGACCCCCTTTTCCCTTGAATGAGCCAACGAACACCTGGAACTTCGCCTTATATACGGGCCACCCTTCTTGTTTTATGCCCTGCCGCGGGCTACAGATAACGCTAAGGACGACGGACGTTTGATGCTCGACGTTAAAATTGTTTATTGCCGCCCGTTTCCTCGTTCCGCCGCCCACCGACGTCTCGTAATCCGTGGCTCTTCGTTTTATCGATATTATCGATTGCTCTGCCCGTATAAATTATCGCGTTATCCATTGTCAAGGCATTAACAGGAATTATCTCTTCTAATTTCTCGATTGACACTGTACCGCACGACGTATCGCAGAGGATTTTAATGAAAAGGCTTGTTCCACCTTGTGAATATTACTCTATAACGTATAATTACAGAGAAAATAGGTATACCGTTGCAACTACCCACGCTATTAAATTTCTCGTAAATATCCAAGCACGCCCGCCAGTTTACTGTATATTATAACTTCGTTAGAATCGAGAGAGTGCAACTAAAATTGTTCGAAGAAAAGGAAACGTGAACGATCGCGGGGTTAAAATCAATATTTGAATTCATCCGGTATCATTAATGGTCAAATTTCTTTCGCTGAACTGTGGGCAGCAATCAATTTTAATACTACATCTAGACTTACCAGAAATCTCTTGATTTTTAGAACACTATCAAATAATAGGGATTTAACTAATACAATTAGTAGGATTAGTAATTTTCCAAATAAATTGTTCAAGAGTGTTGACTTTTTCTCAGGAAATATAATCAAATTCAAATCTAATTAACTGAAAATCCTCAAATCTAATTGATTTATCGTTTTTCATATTTTATTATGTATGATATTAATAGTTAGATAGGTACTTGTACGCAACTCTATCCTTTTATTATATAACTTTGTACATATTAAGGGTCCAGTAAGTGAATAAATATCCATTTAGCATTTTATGACTAACTGTTAGACGCTTTTTAATTCGAACATCGAGAAACATTCTCCCCGTTCGACCCTCTAATCGCGTCGGTTAAAATTGATCGAGGTTAACCGAGGGACCTTCCGTTCGAGTGCTCGTTTAACCGAACGAGGCCATCGCACTTGGACGTTCATTTCGGGTCGATTAATCAGGCTGTAAGCGGTTTTAATTGTCGCTAGCCGGCTCAACTGCGAATCGACGAGCAACGGGCCCTTAAAATCCTTCGGCCGCCATTGGTTCGCCCGTGGTTCCACGGTGTTCGCCAGCTTCATAAAGATGCATAGGAGGATTAAAACGCAACGCGGTTCTCGGCAGTAAACTATGCAGATTGACGGCCACGCAATCGTCTCGCCGCGGAAACGAGGATCGCCCGAAAATTTAACGTTCGAAAGGCTGGATACTTAACGTTTAAGATTAATTGACGTAAGATTTATATAACGTTGGATAGTCGAGAACGAGGCAAACCTTTTAAGGAATTTCGATGTTTCTCAGCGAATCGGCGTTCAGGCGCAATTTTCGCCTTGTTTTTCGAGACCTCTTGTGTTTTCACCGAGGATACCTACGCTTCGAACGAAATTCCGCTCGACGAATTATCCAACCGATTTCCTGGGTTATCGTTGAATTTAAGATTTAACCCTTTCGCGCTACGGCATGATTCTTCGGCGCACAACTCCCGTTGAACAAGCTGCCACGGCAAAAGTGTGCACTTACGGAAAAATTGTAATTGTCCGTCGTACGTTCGAATTTTACGCAGAACTTTATCTTCTTCATGCACCCTAAAGAGTTTTTCCCGTGAACAAATATACAAAAACCACGTGAGACTCCCATTTTCTCTGTACAAAACCCATACACTTAAAACTATTCCTACCGACACTTCATACATACCTATCCCTACCGCGACATTCTCACGTAAGACAGGTTACAAACTTTTCTCAGAAAATGAACAATGAAAAAAGAAGTGAATATTGAAAAATGTATTATATGAGGAAAAGTCTAAAGGTTTAAAGACGATTCAATTACGTTGTATCTATGAAATTCTAATCGAAATTTTAAAAACGGTCATTTCACCGGTTGTGCTAGGAATAGTGTTAATAAAGAGTTGCAGTTAGTCTGCAACAACGAGTGAAACGTTATACCTTGTGTTCGTACCCTTAATATTCTACGGAATCGTCGATAATTCATCACGCGACACTCCCTTCGATCTGCTACCCGTTCGAATCTAAGATCGATACGTACGAGCGTGTGATTGGAGACGAGAAGCGACACGGAGTTGTTGCTGGTGTCCAGGAGTGTGAGAGAGCCGTCGTCTGCCTGGTAGACAAACTTGTCATGGGCGACCCAGGTCGGTGTTAGCCGGTGCGGCGTCAGATCATCACGAAGGCACTCGTCTAACGTTAACCGTCTGCCGCTCCAGTACAGCAGCTCGTCGACGTACCTGAAAGTTCGCGTGTAATTCGATCACTGGGCTTCCCTGCGGCATGTCGGCGATCCCGAATCTTCGGTATCGGTTATACAGTTAACACTTTGTCGACCGGAAGCCTATTAATCGGCTTTTACATGCTTACAATTAGCCTGTAAATTTTGTAATGTGACTGTTTCGAGCGATATTGTGTAGGATATGAGGATGAAGGGGAAAAACACACAAGTCATAAGCAAATAGAGTTAACAGTTTATTAAAAGAAAAACACACAAGAAAGGTTAATTTATTTGAACACGCAAGAAAAAGAATAAGACTCTGTGCGGCACTGCTTTCCGCGACTCTTCTTCTTATGCACGCAAGAAAACGACTGCCGCTAAATTTGCCAGTCGCAACAAGTTTACCAAAAACAATTGACTATCGACACGGCGGCGAGCCGTGTCATCTTTGTAACGGCTATTTTACCGAAAAATACAATGTATCTCCAACGGTTATTCCGTGGAAGAATCCTACAATCGTATGTATACTGTAAAGAGATATTAAGCTATCAATTACTCGAAGAAAATCTGTGTGATCAATTGATTAGCGATGCATCCGCGCCAAAATGAGTTGATCAGGAATGCAATAAGTTACGCAGTCGATAAAGTGTTAAGATGGAGGAAGGCTTAAATGCTTTGGAGCCAGGAGATTTCGAATTCTGTTGAATTCAGCTGATATTATTTCTTTGAAGTTAAGAGAAGTTGGAGAAGGTTAAGAGAAGGGAAGAAGGGGATTGATATTTCAAGCGTCTACTATTGGGTGAATATTTATTATTCTGCGATTAAATTAGCTTCTAATTATTTTGCAGGACGATAGTTTTACAAATGAAATTTTCTCTTGAAATTTCAAATTCTACTGAATAGTTAATATCTTTTTTTTTCTTAAAGAAAGTTGAGAGAAGAAAAGAAAGGGATTGGTATTAAAAATGCCCAAATTTGAAAATGCTCATCATTCTGTAATTAAAATAAAACTTCAAATTATTTTTCCGATAGCTTCATCATAATTTGTATTTCTCAGAATTATTAATTTTTCCGTTTCCCTCAAAAAATTCTTTTCCACCCCCTCAAGCATTTGGTTTTCCACGCGTTTCTGTAGAACTCGCGATTAATTCCGAAACTTCAACACTGTCACTTTTCTTTTTCTCCATACAATTAATTCTCCACGAGAAACGTCACGTTCCTCGAGTGTTTAACCGTTGCTGATAATTACTCAGGGGTACATCGCGGGGATGCACATTTCCGTTTCCTCTTAAGCTTTATAAGCATTAGCTGCCTTTTTTCCCCCGCGAAGCTGGATAATGCTTTGAACGTCAACGCTTTTAAACCCTAAGACTAAACCCCTGTGTTTACGATGCGGACGTCGCGAGGCGGCGCTGTTTAAAAGGTTGCGAAAAACGCTATTGAGGGTAAGGGGGGAGGGTTAGGGGGGGTGGGGTTAATATCATAGAAAGCGAAGGGGTGTGTTATCGTTCCGTGGCGGCTTTAAGAGCGATAAAACCGGGATTTTCTGGCGGATGCGAGAGGCCGGACAGGATTTCCCGCAAAAAGCGAGCGCGGAAGTGAAAAAGCGAAAGTCAACCAGCCAGCCTCTCTCTTTCTCTCTCTCTCTCTCTCTCTCTCCCCGAGTAAACTCGATGTTTGACCGTGTTTGCGGAGCGAGGCTCGAGCCTGATTAGTTCTCTCTTAGGGTCTGCGAAAAAAAACTCGTTACGAAGCGAATATAAAATCCCGGGTGAAATTGCAGCTACTAAGTAACGAAATAATAACTACTTCGTCCCGGCAATTTTTTCCGTCCATCCTCGTTGAAAATCGGAAACGCGACGTTGAAAATATAGAAAAAGTAATTGAAAGCATCCACATTTTTCTTTTTTCCTTCATCGTTTCGGTGGACGGCAGATTTCGTGGAGATTCGATGAAACGTAAGTATTTTGTTGCGTACGCTTCCATAGACAAGATCAAGTATAAATTTATCGTATAAAATGATGCGATAAATGATAATTGAGAATAATATCTGTTTTGAATAATTTAAGGATGCTGCGTGTTCTTTAACAGATTACGAATGATGGATGAATGAATACAAAAAGGTGCATTTATGACGTGTATTTAAGTATTCGGAAATTTACTATACAGTAGACGAAAGTATAGTCATTTTGGGAAGACTTAGTATATTGTCCAACGCGTTAACAGTGTAAATCATAGTTTTATAGTATGCAAATATTGCCTATACGTTTATTTTTGTTTTTAATTTAATAGAAAACTATTTATTGAACAAAGGTTCATAGTATGCAAATATTGCCTATACATTTATTTGTATTGTCAATATAATAGAAAACTATTTATTGAACAAAGGTTCATAGTATGCATATATTGCCTATACATTTGTTTTTATTGTTAATATAATAGAAAACTATTTATTGAACATAGGTTCATAGTATGCAAATATTGCCTATACATTTATTTATATTGTTAATATAATAGAAAACTATTTATTGAACAAAGGTTCATAGTATGCAAATATTGCCTATACATTTATTTGTATTGTCAATATAATAGAAAACTATTTATTGATTAGCATAGAATAGAAATTTCGTTTTTCGTGCCATTTCTAGTAAATTAACCAATTTATTTTCGTTGACCTTTCGGTGTTCAACTTCTATCCACTACCGTATAACCAACGTGTCAGTCGAAGTGTTAATAAATAAACGAGTACGATAAAAAAAAAAAAAAAAAAATGTGCAAGAGCTTCAGCAACAATTTCCATTCCATTGTCCGCGTTCTCGTGAGACCGTACAATCGCATAAATTTCGCGGTCCAATTATCGTGGCTGCCGCCTCTCCGAAAAAGGAGAAAATAATTTCGTCCATTAAAGGGAGCCGATAGAAATTCCCCGTCCACGAGCCCGATCCATTTCCACCATCCACCGACGCGAAAAGGATCAGCAGACTCGAACCGATATTCATGCCGGATTAATTTCGCGAGTCTACACCGGATAAGGCATTTCCGGTCGCTTAACCCATTTGCATCCAAGCGCGGAATATTCTACGAACCACGACTGTCCTCTATCACTGAGCGCGGAATAATCCGCGAGTAATTCATTATTATTCATTACCATTTGGGGTTGATAATTATTTGTATGTATTATGAAAACCGGTTCTGGTTCATTACCACAAAATCTGGACCTGACCATCGCGTATCCCTTAGGTTAGAACCTAACCCACGTGGGTGACCACCGTCCTTCTACAGAACCATTTATTTCGTTAAGTAATAATACCATAAACAATATAAAAAAATGGTAAATTATATCTTTTAAATTAAAAAATTAATAATTTTGTATTGCGTGGTAAATCTCAAACTAATTGTAAACTTTTACAAAATTCTTGTTTCATGAAACTATACAGCCTTCATAATTCAAATTAAATGGTTAACGGAGAGTTAACCTTAACAGAACCATTTATTTCGTTAAGCAATAATACCATAAACAATATAAAAGAATGGTAAATTATATGTTTTAAATTGAAAAATTAATAATTTTGTATTGTGTGGTAAATCTCAAACTAATTGTAAACTTTTACAAAATTCTTATTTCATAAAACTATACAGCGTTCGTAGCCCAGATTGAATGGTTGTATGAGTACCCATATACGCGTTCATAGCCCAAATTGGATGCTTGTGCGAGAACTCATATATGCGTCCGTAGTGCTCAAAGGGTTAAGTAGAGTCACGATGCAAATGGGTTAACCGCTGCACCCTTTGCAACCGCGGAAGCTGTTGAGGCGGAAGATCGCGGAACCGATAACGGGTTGGTGATGAGAGGGGTGGTGAAAGGGTGGTGGAGGGGGATGGTAGGAAAAGAACACTCACCCGAGGAGGTAAATAGCCGTAACGATTCCTGCGATAACGAAGCCGATGACCAGCAGCGAGAAGATTATGCTCCGCCAGTTGTGGCCGCCCTCCCCGTACGTTAAATCCTGTGAACAGACCAGAGATCGTTTCCGTTAGTGGAGATCTATCGATCCAGCCGGAGAGATGGTTCTACGAAAATGCACAAGCTTTTGCATGCGTAACCTTTCGGGGAGGAAGAAACGTGGACGGGCAAATCGAGTGAATCGTTTTTCTGTGTCGGTTGGTATTCTTGAGTAAAGTATCAGGGTGAAATTGATATGTAATAATTAATAAATAATTATTAATACAATAATTAATTTGATCTAATTTAACTTGTTGTATGGAACTGCTAGACAGAGATGTGAGAAAAGTTGAAAGTTGTACATCTATATCTTTTATCATCTACATCTATATCTAATACTTCAACTATGTATTATGTCGATATACCTTATGTACAGTAAATAATACTTGATCCCGTTTACAACAATAAATTAAATTAAATTAAATTAAATTAAATTAAGATTGGAAAATTGAAAAATTTGTAGAATTGAAGAGATCAGTATATCTCTACCTTTGTTTCATGTGAAAACCATTTAAATGAAATAGATGAATCTAATTGTAAAATGAATGAAGATTGGAATCATATTAATTAATTTAATCGGTGTGCTGAGAAGAATGTAGTGGCGTGCAAATATTTGTAAAGAGCTTGAATCATCGTAGAAAAGTTTGCGAATAGATTAGAACAGAGTAGAAAATTATTCAGCTTTGCAGCTGATTAATGTGTCGATTCAGAAGAAAATGATTGCTTGACTCAAGTAAACCAAAGTATAACGATTTCACAACGACTTCAACTCTTGCATAAACCATTTCGTGATGGTATTACACTCGATTTGCTTGCCCGGTTCTGGAAAGAACGTTCACGATCGACAGTCAACACGTTCATGCTGGTGATAATTGGTTTGTTAGTCGGTCGGGCCTGACTTCGACGAGTATTCTCGGTTCGTTCGTGGTTGCAGGGATTTCACGAGCGTCTTTCCCCTCTGAACGTTCGTCGTGACCAGTGGGAGGGTGTGATTGAGCATCGCTGCGATTGATTTCGAGTTCGTGCACGGAATTCGCGATTGTTCCCGGGAAGTTTCTACGAATCTTGCTACTTTGCCGCGTTCGAACAGCGTTAGATTCGCGAGTGTTTAGAACAAGTGAGCTTAAAGCGGAACGTTTAAAGTTTAAAGTTTGGCGCGATGAAATGCGGTCGGTGTTGCGTGATCTGCCGCTGCTGCTCGAAGAAATAGTACGACACCAGCAATTTGGTGCATCTGGGGGTATGTAAAGTAGTATAATGGTAGCACCGTGGTAAAGATAGTGTCTAGATCAAAAACACATTCTAACAGCAATTATCGTTGCGAGCCACGCGAGCTGAAACGTGAAATTACAAGGCCTATACAGAAGTCTCACAATTATAGTGGAACCTCCCTTATTCGAACATCGTAACCGGAAATTTCATACCCTATAATGTATTTCGATCTTCTCTTGTACACTAATGGAGAATTACCTCGTTTAATTATTTAAATAAATAAATAAATAAATAAATAAATAGTATCCTTTAACAGTAGCTTTTTATCTATAAAAGTTGTAAAATTAATTGATTAATTATCATCAAATAATTAATAAAAAATAACTGTATAATATAATAATTAATAATTAATAAATAAAGTAAATAAAATAAATAATAATTAATTAATAAGTAATAAATAATAATAATAATAATAAAAAGTAATAGTATAAATAAAATTTGTGTCCTATACTAATCAATAAACACTATTCTATCATAATGACAATAAAAATGAATAGTTAAACAATATTTACAAACGATATAATGATGCTTTATATTCTCCTGTCGTTTCAAAATTTTTGTACGCTACTGTATCTGACTGAGCTGCAAGATTTTAAATGCTCGAAGATCGGTTTTAGTCGCTCTGTCCACGGCAAAGCTTACCGATCAGGTGAATCGATATCGTGGCGCGCGTCGCGTGGAGACTCAAACAGGTCCCGAAAATCCGATCGCACCCCTATGTGTTACACGTTCGGTACGTGTTATCCGGCTTAGCCACGCAAACAGGGACCGCTTGCACGCCGCGGGCATAACCCGAATGCAATATGCATGCCGCCACCCGTGACGTGCAACCATGTAACGAGGCCCGCCGATGTTCTTCGCGCCATTGTGATCGAATCGCGAATTCGGAGCGTCGAAACCGTTTTCGTCGCTGAGAACAATTTTAATAATTGAGGATATAAGCGCGAGGTCATCTCAAGCCCTTTTTTTTTCGACAGCGTTGTTACATCTTTCTTACGATTGAAACGAAAAATTAGAATGTATATTCTCCTATTGACCGGGATAATAGAAAGTTGGGGCTATTAAAATTTAAATAAGTTTACTATTTTCAATTCTTAAACGTTGTACTCTCGAAATTGGATTTCCACATTCACAGAAATTTCTTTCCTTGCAGGCTTTTCTTGCAACTAACGTCTCGACAGAGACGTCGAAGTTGACAAGAGACGAACTATAAAAGAAAATCGATTGTTGGTGCTAATCACTGTGAATTTCTGTGAACGTTCATACTTTTCTAAGCATAAGTAAAGAGTTGCGAGCAAAGTTTCGTCTAATCAACAGGATATCGTAATGCTTAACTGTTAATCCATGAATTTTCACCTGAAATCGTCTTTCTGTAATTCGGACTATAATTTAAATTTTATCCGATCACCTAAAACCACCATGATATTCAGGTGATAAATTTTTCACGTAAATCTGTATTTCGAGAAGCACAGTTAGATGAGCGGAATCGAGATGAAAGTTCAGGTTTGATCTTCTCAACAACTTTCAACGGCCACTCATTTTTCGCAGTGTGCGGCGAACATCTTATACGTTTCCGTGTATCACGCGTTTCGCTTTTCCATAAAGCACGAAGCTCCTTCGCGTTCTTTTGATAATCCCTGCGCAAAGACCTGTTTATTGCGATGAAAATGATCCTCTACGTACCCTTCCCACTTATTTCTCCTCCGTTCCACCTTTGTTCGTGCTGTTTCTCATTCCGATTCCACCATCGTCCTTCTCTCCGCCCCGCCTCCCCGCCACCCCCCTTTAATGTCTCTCTTTCCGAGTGCTGATCGATTCGTCGCCTTTGAATTCCAAGCGTGCAGCCAGCCGCACGTGCAGGATATAATGTTTTCAATACGGAATATGCAGAACGGAGGATGCATCACGGTGCAACGTGACCAAGGAATGTTTGTTTGCCGACGGTTCCTCGTTGGAACCTCCTCCAGATCGATTTCACGTGGAAAAGACGCGAAAGAATGGAACAACGGGTACTTCGATTCGGTGTGTTCGATGCGTCGACGCCATTTTCCGGCTCATTTCCCTGATTTTTCTCTGCACGTCAAATTTATTACGAGGATTCGTGTTTACGATCGGAGATTTGGTCCAGAGTGCTCGATCAGGAAGGGTTGCTCGAGGATTTAATACAGAATATCTAATATTTAACATTTTTATTTATTTATTTAACAATGTACGGGCTAAGGCCATTGGAATTCTTAAAATTATAAATAATGGATTATGTTATAGTAAGGCCAATGCCATAAAAAGGCTAAGAATTATAATTATAAATTATTGAATAGACTGAATAATGAACATTTAACACTAGGTTTACAGGACTCATCGATTTGATGGGTTTTGGATTTTTACTGTTACTATTGCTCCTAGAAATTTTGGCTAACATTTATCGATGGAATGATATAAATATACCCAAATCTATTTCCCTCTCAGTTCTACAATTTCAAATTCTGTTCGATGTATTTTCTTATTCCTTAGTATATGTATATTGGAAATAGATATACAAGAAATGTCTGTAAATCTAGGGTTAAAGGCAAATAATGGATCATGAGTTCAAAGGTCGATAACAGCAACATGTTAGAGATGGTTAATAAGTGTAACTACTTTTAAATATTCTACACTGTATTAATAATGGAAAATTGATAAGTATCGACATTTTTCTAAATTATGCATTTTTCTCAATCTGTACGCGCCAATCACCGGTGACCCACATGGCATTCAACGTGTTAATTTCATCAAGTACACGTACATCTATAACTTTATTCAATTTTTCTGTTAATTTATAATTTTTCCTATGATATTATGATAACCCGATAACGATACGACCGTTTGAAAACAAACACAAGCTCGTTCGTTGGTCGAACGTATTCCGGGGGTAGTTTTCGCGGGAACGTGTTCAGAAGTTCCCCGCGACGCTTCGTGGAATAACAAAACGACGGCGTTACGACACCGCGAGGGATGATATTAGCATGACGCAGCGGAAGCGGTGGACGCGACAGGAAAATATAATATTCCTCGTAGAACGCGAGGAAATATTCGGTAGGTAGGGGTTCCCACGCGAAGTTTCCGCAGTCTCCTTACGTTGTACTCTTGTGGTTTTGTGAGATAATAGACGCATCGTGGAAGAAACGGCCATCTTTACTGGTTTCCTTTTGCGAGACATTTTTTCGTGAAGGGGGATGATATTGTGATCTGTTTCGAGGATTTTCGCGGTGGTGAAAAACGTGTATACGTCACGTGTTAGGTAATACATAAAGCATACATAGGGTGTCTTATTTAAAACGGGACATCTATACGTACAATTGGCTTCTTCATCTATGGTAATACGATAAATGAGCGATTTTTTTCTTTAATAAATATACAGTATAGGAGGTACAGTAGCGAACAGGAAAATATAATATTCCCCGTAGAACGCGAGGAAATATTCGATAGGTAGGGGTTCCCACGCGAAGTTTCCGCAGTCTCCTTACGTTGTACTCTTGTGGTTTTGTGAGATAATAGACGCATCGTGGAAGAAACGGCCATCTTTACTGGTTTCCTTCCGCGAGACATTTTTTCGTGAAGGGGGATGATATTGTGATCTGTTTCGAGGATTTTCGCGGTGGTGAAAACGTGTATACGTCACGTGTTAGGTAATACATAAAGCATACACAGGGTGTCTTATTTAAAACAGGACATCTATAGGTACAATTGGCTTCTTCTGGTAATATGATAAATGAGCGATTTTTTTCTTTCGAAGCTATTTGTTTGATCATCCTTCATGTAAATATATAGTATAGTATATTTTATGGTTTGCAAGTATTGTCTATATATTTATTTTTATTGTTGTCATGATAGAACAATATTTATCGATTAACATAAAATACAAATTTTGTTTCTCGTGTTAGTTCTAGTAAATTCATTTATTTATCGTTGAGTCTTCGGTCTTAAATTTTTGTCCGCCATTGTAATTGGATGGCTCGTTTAAAGTAAGACACATTGTATAAAGCAATCAATGTTACAGTATGAATATAATGGTACTTATGATATCAATTGTTGTGATTATTGTATTGTTATACCGTATTGTTGCTGTGTATAACGTTATCAGGGTGGTATTCGTGATAAGGTTACCCTTAATATTCTAATGAGTCTATACTTATTGTCGCAACCACTAATAGGAGGTATTTTCCAATTTTATTTTGATAAATTTTCAACTTTTGTTCGCTTTTTCTATCATACGCATGGCGATTCCAATCTTTCATTATAATTTTTCACGGAACCGTCATACTATCGCGAACAATTGCGACGGATTTTGAAAGATGGATGATTTATGGGTCAATACTGCCTGCAATCCGAAAGCTCGGCTGATTTTGTATTTTTATACGGCACGGTATTAGCAACGGACGGGTGCGCGAACGATAAACTAAGAATTATTCAACGAACGAGGCCATAAGTGGCCCCGAATGAAAAACCATAACCGAACCCTGGGGAATAAATTTGAATCCGAATGTAAGCATTATCCCTTACCCTGTCGTAAAAATACACACACACTCGTTTGCACATCCTAGGGGATAAAAAGACGAAACTGATTTAAGAATAATTCATGCTCCGTCCGTTTCGTCATTCGAATCCCATTTTCATACAGACAGCCTCTGTCTGTCCATCCTCGACGATTCGAGGACGCTAACTCCATCGACGAATCCCGAGCGAATCTCTTTCTCGAGGGTCGAAACTCTTGCACAATCACGTCCACTGAATTTCCTCCGTGTTCTCCCTTGGAACACCCTCTTAAATTCTCGACCTCTTTACCCAAATATCCTTCGCGCAAAAGATGAATCACAGCAAGCAAACCATTCCGAAGGTTTCGATTCTACGTTGAAATCTCGTCTCCTTTCACAAACTACGAATTATTTTGCATCATTCTAACCCTTTGCGCTCGAGAGGTAACCGTTAGCTGCCAAGAGGTTAGTTTCGCAAATTTTCAGATTTTAGTTGATTTGTTTATTAGTTGGATTCAGGTTTTAAATAATCATACATGCAAATTTTAGTGTATCACTTAATTGAACTAAATGATGTTTAATACAGGCGTTTTTACCTTAGTATTTCGAACTTGAAAATTTTTGAAATTAATATTGTTAGAATATTAATATGTCGGTGTATCATGATGTGCTAACTGTCACCTGTCGAGTGCAAAGGGTTAACACAATACTGATCTCAAAACTTAAGCGCTCTCATGAATAATATTATATAACCCAGAAATTAATTAATTTAATTTAATTTTTATTTTATTATATATAACCACCACTCCCTAAGAATAACTGTTCAAATGATAGTGTTTCAGTTGATTCAAGTCACTTTCTGTATGTTCACAAAAGAAAAACAGGTTACCAAAGATTATTTCTAATTAAAGAACGAGTCAACGAAAGGCTTCGTAAAATTAGACGGCTATTCCATCGAAGAGAAATCCCAGGCGAGATTAACCCATTAAATAAATGCAGAAGCCTAACGAAATTTCCTGTTCCAAATGTATTTAAGCGACGAATGTGCTCGTTAGAAGCGAAACGTCTCCGTTCGCGGTCGATGTGGGAACGGGAACACGGAGAGAGAAGGTGGCGAGGCGATAAGCTCGTTCAATGTTTCTTTCGTTCTGTATTTCATTGATGGCGGAAACAGCGATGGGGTGGGTGGGGGGGGATGTTTCGCGAGATAACGCCGCGTTTTATTGGCCGCCGCGATACGTTCGCGGGAATATCGGGTCACGGCACGGGAATCCGACCGGGACGCTTTATCGGATTCCAGGAGTTTCCAGAATTATAGGCGTACATCGGTTCCTTCGATTCCCCCTTGTTTCCAGAAACTCGTGTAAAACATTAGCCGGCGATTCCTTTCTGAAACGACGATTCATTCGATTTTCGAGGAATTCGCTGTGGTGGTCGATTCAATATAAATTTATCAGTGAAACCTCTGTTGTATTTGTGGCAACAAAAGGATGGAAACCTTTGAAGGATAGACCATGATTTTAGAGGCATTTCACTACAGCTGACGCGTGAACGTTTTATTATTCCTTTTATTTGGCCACTCAGACAGCAAAATTCCGAGCGGGAAACCTTTTTGTTCGACCGTTTACTATTAAACGACACTACTATCGTCCGACTACTATTAACCCTTTACACTCGGCTGTCTCCTCTCACGGGACATCGTAATCCTAGCATATGATAGTTTCGCAAATTTTCAGACGTTAGTTCAGACCCGGACGTTAAACAGTCATATATGTAAATTTTAATATACGACTTAACTAAACTAAATGAAGTTTAATATACGTGAATCATAGTAAATATTACGAATTTGAAAATTTTTGAAGTTAGTATCATTAAACGACTAACGGTCACCTCTCGAGTGCAAAGGGTTAAACGACACTCTGTTCGAATAACAGAATTCCTCGTTACATAACATTCGGATAAGGGAGGTTCTGGCATGTTTTCGTTTCACCTTAAATTGATACAAGAATAGAAACGGGTTGAAAATACAATAAAAAGTGTTGCGAGAAGTTCTGTACCCCTCCACCGTTCTCGTTCGACCCTGAAGAATCTGTTGTCGTAACGGAAAAGTTGTCGCTACTAATTGAACAACGCTTGTTATCGTTCGCGAAGGAACTGCTCCGATTCTCTGTTGCTGTAAGCTCGAGGACGCTGTTGGAGCACTCGAGGAAATCCTGATTCGGTAATAAAGCGAACCCCCGGCTGCGCGACGCTTATAGGGTGTCCCAAAATTTATGCGAGAATTAATTGTAATAAAAAGTAGATGATTATAATTAAAAATGGTAAATTTCTTATCGATTCATAAAGTATACAGTACAAGCGCCTCTCGACTTCCGCACATTTTTAAAAATTCAACTTTTTAACACTAGGACTATCAGAGCAGACCAAATTGACCAATTGGTAATTATTCATAGAAACCTTATAAATTCACTGTGATAAAACTTCAAAAATTTACTATCTAAAGAAAATAATGAGACTAATACATGTGCCCCTCGACTTTCGCACATTTTTAAAAATTCAACTTTTTAACACTAGAACTACCAAAACAGTTAAAATGACCAATTGGTAATTATTCATAGAAGCCTTATAAATTCACTGTAATAAAACTTCAAAAATTTACTATGATTCTCTGCATAAAGTATAAACAAAAATTTGTTTTCCATGTATTCAATATCTTTTCATGCAATTTTCAATTTAATCTGTTCTATGCAAATAAGTACACTATAATTGTCGACACCCAGTAGATACCTGCAGTTAAATTTGCACACCGCCCCGACGAACAACATGCCCCTCACCACCCTCCCCGCTCCGCGGCGTCTTTATTCGAACGCCACCGTTTATTTTACGACCCTTAAATCCGGGTATCCGAGTTAAAGAGGCCATCGGGGCGGTTGTACGGGACGCCATTTCGGAATTAGCCGGAAGGATGTCCCGTCTAGCTGTCCCGGTTTATTGTACGCTTCGCTGCGAAAATCGTCGTTCGGATCGCCGTGGAACTCGCACCGAATCGCGATGAAATTTATCGAGCCGAGGTATATTAAGCAGCGGGTCGAGTATATGGCTCGTGTTCGATGAAAGGGAATCTTCGTTACGTGTTCTTAGGAGCAGTTCAGTGAGAAGTGAAAAAGTAGAATTTTAAACTGACAAAATTCGTAGAATCTAATTATTATGTTAAAGATTAGAGCAAGAGATTTGTTTGTTTGATGTGTATTTGTATGCATTTATGAGAAATTGGAGTACGAGAAAAAGGTGCAGGTTGCTCACAATATGCAAAAATAATAAGAAACAAATATCTCAAGTGAATCGTATCTTGCCGGTTATTATATATAATCATCACTAAGTTTGGTAAATGTGATGAATTTAAGAATGTTGGCGACATAAGTATAGAACATCATGTAAATAAATCATAATTTAATAAGGAATTATAAATTTTTAATTCATCTATATATAAATTATTAATAATAATATATATATGTATAAATTATTATTAATTAATATTCATATTATTAATATTAATAATAAATATATATATTAGTGGCAATTATACATAATCACCGGATTAATCACATTAATCGCAACATATACACAAGCCCTAGCGCTTTAATTATGTTCGCATAAGTTTGAATTCGCCTAAAAATCCACAGTCTAGAAACGTGGAACTACAGCTTCAGATCAATGAATCATGGAACGAATTAGACGAACGTTTCGTGTATCCTCTGTGTTTCAACTTCTAAATAAAAACGAAATCGCGAAGAGAGTGTTACAAAAAATTGGACCTATCCAGGTTAGAGCGAACAGCGTCGAATCGTTGTAATGCACGAGCGTGGGCGGTCTGTACGAGACAGATGTGCCATCGCTGCCAAAATGTTCGCGGGACCGAGAAAATTGAGCAATAACAAGACAGTCTCCCGAGATCAGTTCGCTGGCAATGTTCGCGCGATAACGAGATCCGGGGTGCGATGGTTTCGTCGAAAGTCGTGTGAAATTATGAGCTGACAATAATTTTCTCTTGCGAAATAGAGCGAGGAACTTGCGTCAGGAGAATCGTTACACATTAAAAAATTCATGAAACAGTGGAGGCAAAATAATAATCATGAAAAATTGCGTTTGATGTTGTAAACAATGGCAATTAATCCTTTCGATAGCAACTGTCACTACATATAGTCGTTCTCCACTAATTAATCAATTTGTACGAATTTTGCTATTGTCATAAAATGTTTCGTCTAATTAATGAAACAAGGAATGTTGTCGATGACAGTGAATATAATGTTTTGCCAGTGATAAAAGTATTAAACAGTAATTATTGCTGTAACGATCTCTTATTAAATACCAAAAATTAGGTCGAAACGAAAGGAACCTTAAGATTCGAAATTGTGTGATTTTTGACGACTTTAACCCTTTGCACTCCTTCGTCGAGCGTGACTCGATGTCAGTTTCTATCGCGGTAACTCTTATATGTTGAGTCATTCTCGATATTTTTAAAGTGCCATTTTAAATACAGTAGCGGACAAAAGTTTAACACCAAAGAGTCAACGAAATTAAACAAATATAAGTTACGACGAAGCTTGAGAGCTATGTTTAATATAATTATTAAAAAAAATAAGTACCACCCAAGGAATTGTCCTTTAAAGTAAATTTCAAATAAAGCACCTAAAATACTAAGAAGTTATTTAATGTAATTAATAAAAAGAAATATGTACCACCCAAGGAATTGTCCTTCGACGTAAATTTCAAATAAAGTATCTAAAATACTAGGGAGTTATTTAATATAATTAATAAAAAAAAAATAAGTACCACCCAAGGAATTGTCCTTCGACGTAAATTTCAAATAAAGTACCTAAAATACCAGAGAGTTATCGGCAAACAAAATTGAAAAATAATTCGGAGTGCAAACGATTAAAGTGGTTTCCGTTTCATTGTCACCGATCTCGTTCCAAACGAAAGGGTTAACCAAGCTAGATAAACGGTAATAAGATTCCAACGAGATAAACGCGAGAGGCGATGTTAGATGCGAAGTTGCGTGCTTATCTTCCGACATATTCGTCGACGTGTTGGTCATGATTGGTGCGTGAGCTGGTCAGATCCACTGGTTCCCGGAAACTGCACGAATCAGCTACGCTTTCACCCACGAAGACGATCCCGTGCGCGGAAACACTACATTCTCACACGAATCGCGCTCGCGAGACCATCGACAGTGCATAATCCTTCGTCACCGAGCGGCCAGCCTCGACTGAGAGGAATCTTTCTGCCAGACTTTCTGGCTCATTGCCCTCCACACCTCAGTGTTCTCTTTGTCCCTCGCCGGTGCCTCTCTTAACGTGTTATAAATTATATACACACGCCCTAAGCTCGTGTAGTGGAAATCGTTGACTGAGTAACAACGCGTCGCACACCTCTCCGCCCTTTCGCACGCTCTACCTTTGAGCCAGCTGGATGAATCGCGGCTGCGGATCGGCATCGATCCTCCAGCCGTATCGATCCGTTTGAGCTGGTTGCGTCACGGACTTGCTGGATCAGCGAAATTTTTCGGCGAAACGTGCGGGAAAGTACCGGGCGAATTAACGAAATGGTTACTGGGATAAAGTGATTCGGTAACGGGGTCGTTGAGAGCTGAATCGTCCAATTTAGACACTCTGTGTATTATACTAGCTTTGGCAATTCAAGTATAGAGTAGAGTAGTGGACAAAAGTGTAAGACGACAGGACAATGCAAAACATAATTTTATTGTATGCAAATATTGTTAATATATTCATTTTTATCGTCATTATGGTGGAACACTATTTATTGATTAGCATAGAATACGAATTTTATTTATAATGCTATTTCTCATTAATTAATTAATTTATTCTCTTTGACCCTTTGATCTTGAACTTTTGTCCACTACTGTATTTTTTATTTCATTTAATGCTCATTAGGAGGTACAGTAGTGGACAAAAGTGAAAGGCGACAGGACAATGCAAAACTTAGTTTTATGGTATACAAATATTGTTAATATATTTATTTTTGTCGTCATTATGGTGGAACACTATTTATTGATTAGCATAGAATGCGAATTTTATTTATACTGTTATTTCTCAGTAATTAATTAATTCGTTTTCTCTGACCCCTTGGTCTTAAACTCTTGTGCGCGAAGGATTGCTGTCTGATCGTAAAGGTGGAGAATTAACACTTACCAAACTGAATGGGGAAATTTCCCATTTTTTCCACAACAACCGAATACTTCCATTGATTCTATTTCCTTTAGTTGTTAGTCAGTCTTGAACTAATACCGCTCATAAATTTTCCAAAATACAATTTTACTAAATTCAACAAAATAACAAAATAACGAAAGTAAATAGAATCAACGGCAGCGCTTTATTGAGAAAAAAATGTGAGATCTCCCACCATTCGGTCGGCCAAGCGTTAATTATACTTTCGCAAGATCACGCCTGTATTCAAATTTTCGAGAGCATGTCGACGCACGGATCATCCACGCACCCTCTGAATACTCGAAACTGCACACGGATAAAAAGAAACCACGAAATCGTGCAAAAATCGAACGAAAATCGGTACGGTCTAATTTTTCTCACCAGCGTTTTCTGGAGCCGCGCGCAAGCTTTCATCCCGCGAGACTTAGATCAGCACCGTTCAGCCCGAAAGACAATGCCTAACTGGGGTGCCTTTTCGTCGCTGAAACAGAGACCCTTCTCCGCCCGGCTGTCTCTTTTTGCCCCGGTCACGAGCCTCAAAGGGGTAACGTATGCCGATTCGCCCCTCGCGCGGCTGACCCTTCAGGGGTCAGGAGAGCACTCGCCGAAAGGGGTCGATAATCGAACAACTTCGACTCGCCGTTTCATCCGGCCTCTGCTGTAAACGGGGCGAGAGAGGATGGCTTGCTGGTTAGCCGAGACTCGTGCTAACCGGAATTATGCCAGAATTATCTTCTTTTTCTGTTTTTTTCTGTAATCTCGTCTATAACGTTTATTAACCCTTTTCGCGGTAACGTGCTACCGGAATTATACCGGGATTGTTTTCATTTTCTGTTTTCCTGTATGTAATCTCCTCTCTAATGCTTACTAACCATTTTTGCGCTAATGCAAATTATGCGTTCGATTTATCTAACGATTCGGTAGTTTCAGCAGCCAGCGATGGTGCAAAAGGTGCACTCAATAGGTGGTGTTCACTTCGTTCGTCTTTTTTTCTTTCTATTCTACCCCATATTTTTGTTACTTCGTGTAAATGTGACTAAGAGAAGCATAGAAACAGTTTAAGATACAGTGGTGAAGAAAAGTTTAAGTCCAAAGGGTTGAAGGAAATAAATTAAATAATTAATAAGAAATAATAATATAAATGAAATTTGTATTCTATGCTAATCAATAAATATTGTTCTACCATAATGACAAAAAAAAAAAATAAATATATAAACAATATTTGCGAATCATAAAATTATGTTTTACATTGCCCTGTTGTATTAAACTTTTGTCCGCTACTGTACATAAAACAGATAATAATAGTGTAAATAAAAATTTTACTATAATGACAATAAAAATAAATATATAAACAATATTTGCGAACCATAAAATTGTAGTCGTAAACTTTTGTCCGCTACTGTACACAAAACAGATTATCGTCGCTCACTGCCGGAAGATCAATTAAATCGTTGCATTTGCTTATCGTTGTATCTCAAATTTTTACCAACTCCCAATCTCGCGTATCCATCGTCGCATCGATCGTGCTGGAGAACAGGTCCGTCGAATTTTTATCATCGACCACTCAGCGACCGCCCTTCGCGGATATCGAATAATTTAAACCTGGATGCGCTTCTAAATCCATCCTCGCCACCCAGTCTCGTGGCCCGAATTTCTTCGCTGTTTATATTACCCGGATCGTCCGGCGAAAAAAACTCGAATAAATTACCGAAAGGGACGCTATCGACCCTTCCAGAGGGCAGCACTGTCCTTCGTCGTGGAGTAAAAAGCAGCAAGAAGTTTCTTCATCTTGTTTCATTTCTGTCAAGCTGCATTTTCGTTGCGATCGAAGAGCATCGCGTCGCTTCAATCGCGGGATAGGTGCTTCATTGCCCTGCTCTTCAATTAAACCCGTCTGTCTCACCAAAATGGATTCCAGAAGCGGCCACTGGAGAATCCTCATCAGTGGCGATCCGTAACGCGGACGATGAAACGGTCGACCGGAACTATTGTTGCTTCTGCGATGTTCGGTTTCCGCAGGACCTCAGACGGGTATATACAGTGGCGGACAAAAGTTTAAGATCGAAGGATCGAAGAAAATAGATTAAATAATTAATAAGAAACAACGGTATAAATAAAATTTCCGTTCTATGCTAATCAGTGCTCTACCATAATGACAATAAAAATGAATATATAAACAATATTTGTGGATCATAAAATTATGTTTTACACTGTTCTATCGTCTTAGGCTTTTGTCAGCTACTACAAATTAATTAATTAATAAGATATAACAGTATAAATAAAATTTGTATTCTATGCTAATCAATGAATAGTGTTCTACCATAATGACAATAAGAATGAATAGATAAACGATATTTGCGAAGCATAAAATTATGAATGAGAAAAAAAATTATAAATATATAAATAAAAGGTTCAAAGAGAATAAATAAATTAATTAATAAGAAGTAATAGTATAAATAAAATTTGTATTTTATGCTAATCAATGAATAGTGTTCTACCATAATGACAATAAGAATGAATAGATAAACAATATTCGCGAACCATAATTTTATGATTTACATTGTCCTATCGTCTTAAACTTTTGTCAGCTACTGTAGGTTAGGCTCAAAGGGACCACTAGCACGGGTGCAACTTCCGTTGTTGCAGCCCGCACTTGATTCTAACCCTTGGCGGCCATCGCGATGAAGTTGTACGATGCTCGAGTTTGCATCCTCGGTTTCATGGTAACTTGCCCTTCCAGCGTGTGAATTGTATGTCAGGCGAAGAGTTTCGGCTATTGCGTGGCGGTTGAACAGCTCGCGTGTCGTTTCGTGTGCCTGAAGCACGCTGACCCGAGCGAACATCGGCTTCCTCTTCGAGAGTTGCTGTTTGAGAAGAACCGGAGGACGTTCTCTTAACGGGTTGCGCCTTAATGTTGTTACACGGTCTAGTTTTAACCTAATCACCTGTAGATAGATTAGACATCGGTAGTTGTGAAACAAGATTCCTTGACCATGGTTTTTCTAATCCTAATCTTTCGATTCCTAATTCCCTCGGGGCAATTTTGTCTCAGAAGTAATCCATTTTTAATCGAAAAATCTGATTAAGTTTGGGTAATTGATAAAAAAAACTGTTACTAGTATTCAGTTTTACACCAGATACTGTTGATCACCAACTGATACTTTCGCAAATTTTCAGACTTTAATTAGTTTGCTTATTAGTGAGGCTCAGAGGTTAAATAATCATACATGTAAAATTTAGTATATCATTTAACTAAACTAAATGACGTTTAATATAGGCAAATTTTAGTAAATATTTCGATTTTGAAAATTTTTAAAGTTAGCATCATTAAACGACTAACAGTCACCTTTCGAGTGCAAAGGGTTAATCCGATATTTTGACCTACTTTTATCTATAAAATACCCACGCCTGCATTTTCTCCTGAATCAGTTTACCATTTGATTCTGTTTTGAGAGACTTGCGACCTCGCATCAAATTTATCCACAAACTCGATCGTTTCCACGTATCATTTTCAATTTCACCATCGAGTATTCTGTTTCCCCGGCGATGCAGAAGTTCGCCTGTTATTTCAACGCTGTCGCACTTTCACGAGGAACGATTCTTGTTAACGGCAAAGGTGGTAGTGGACCCGTAGCCGGTGCCGGAAGTTCGGGCACGGCGATTTGCCGGCAAAGGTCGCCGTTTCGCGAGAATTGCATCGCGCTCGTTAATGGATCCTCGCGATAACGGCGCTGCCGATCGTTAAAGGCGTCGTTGTCGCCGGCAACGCCGCGGAAAGGACTCGAAAAGCTTCCAGCTGTCAGCCAGGACCAATTAGGGCGACGAGCGTGTTTCTCGCCGCCTCGGCTTCGCGTTCGAAAGGATTTTCCTGTCGGCTCTTCTGTCCAGCTCGATGCGCGGCTAAATTGCGCCCCGCCTCCCTCACCGTCGTCACCCTTGGAGTTGAACGGATAGAAAAAAACGGAACATAGTTGTGGCAATGCATAGATTTAACCCTTTGCACTCGAGGCCGTTTCGCTCGAACGAAATCGAGACGTTTCGGCTATATTAGGGAAACATTTTACCGGTACCTTGCAATTATTTTATATTTGAGACAAACGTATTCAAGTAATGAAGTTTCACCAATTTATTTATTTTTGTATCAAATACAACAAAATTTATTAAATGTTGTACTTTGGACGATTTAAGCCTCCCTCCCATAGCAGCGCCGCTCGAGTACAAAGGGTTAACCCTTTCGCTACTATTACAATCACTATCCGTAAAATGCCGCGTATGCAGTTATGCGGTTCTCGAACTGTAATTAAAAGTGTGCTTGTTAAGACGTTATAAATACCCTGTTTTGAGAACAGTTTTTTTTTTCGAAAACACCATTTCAAAGCAGCTGAGGTTGTAGTTAGCCGTAGCGAAAGGGTTAGGGGCTAGTGTTGCAAGTATAGTATACAATACTAAACATATAAGGTTTAGTATACTGTTCACACTAGGCACCCGTGAATTTGACGGGTGCTGGTAGAGATAGGTATATAAGAAACGCCCGTAAACCTAGTGTTAACAGGATAAACAGGGTTAACACGTAGTCACGATAATTGCAGGATCGTAAGAGTTCCACCGATTCTCCTGTTAACGTCACTCGCTCGAATCTAGTGTACACGCGTGAACGTACAAAGCAGTTCGGTGTCCGGAAGCTGATGAGAATCATTCGACCGTCCAGTGTCTCACCGTCGCCGTCCTCGGTACAGTACCCGTCGGGCTTTCCATGAATAAATCTGCATACGTTTAGGAGATTCGCGCCTAAGTCTCTCGCAAGCATTGTCGCCGCGGCATGTAAATGTTATCCAAACACACGCAGTTGTATTCCGACAGTCGGTATAAATTTAGACCTTCCCGGTGAAGGCTTCACAGTTTTATCGATCCGGAATTCCAGCGCCGCTTCACCTCCTCCTCCCCCCCCCCCCTTGCTCTGCCCCCTCGCCGCGGCGTGTTCAACGGGAATTATATACCGTACGCGTACACGTAATATCTATGAGAGTTCAGTTATAAATAAAACACACATTAACCTGAAAGAAAAGAGAGAGAGAGAGAGAGAGAGAGGGATGATTACATCGGGTGTTTCAAAAGTGGTGGGCAAAAATTTAGGTGCACAAGATAAAGGGTCAAAGAAAATAAATAAATTAATAAGAAATAACAGCATAAATGAAATTGTGTATTCTATGCTAATCAATAAATAGTGTTCTATCATAATGACAGTAAAAATGAATAGATAAACAATATTTGTTCTTAAACTTTTGTCCGCTACTGTACATGGAAGATAAAATTTCAAATGCATATATGAATAATAATGATTACGTAGTCGGTGTGGAAATTTTATCGGTTCACAGGGAACTCATCGTACGAACTTCTTTGCTTCGATGCGGGTAATGTATACTTGAACTTCCGTTCAATCCCTTTGAAACAACCTGTGTACGATTTTAGGATCAGTGACATTCCACGTCGTCGCTCGAACTATTTCGAAACTTCTCGTTTCGAGGCTGCGCCAAGAATGCCCCTTTTGATGCTTTCGCACGATGACGTTTTCGTCATTCGTAGTCGCTGAAACTATGCGCAGCACAAATTTACTAAACGCTCGCCGTCGAACGGTACACTCGAAACTCCGAGCTGCGCTAATTTCACCGCCGACCGCGTTTACGCGTTCGTTAATCGACGGTTCGTTAGAAGCGGAAAGCGATCCGGTTGGTGTATTACCAGGGTGTATCCGGTGATCAGCGTTTTTTAATCGATCGGATGTAGCGGTGTAACAGGCCTATTAACCCTTTGCGGACGAATGTCGAATATATCCGACCAACTCTCGCGCTGCGGCTGGCGTTTGTCTGTCGTAAACGACACGTATAAGATACGCGTGGGTATACTAGCCTAAGAAGTCAAGTTGGCTTAACCCTTTTAGTACCGAACGACGATATATCGTTGCGTATGCCATGGCGCCTAACTATTTGCATCGCGACAGAGCTCTATCTCAAAATAAATTTATAAAACGTTATCAATGTTTCAATTTTTTCTTTTATTCCGCAATATGCTTGTTGTTGAATTTTATAAATATCATTCCTACTTTCGTTTTTATGAGCTTTTTCCCATACCTTAGCAAATTCGTTAAATTTGCTCGGTACTAAAAGGGTTAAATTTGTTTGTTTATGATTTTGTTAGATTTTATGAAAAACTTATTTAAATACAGTGTAGGCAATTTACTAATCAATAGAGCCTTTGTATAGGGGAGAGCGGCAGAGAGTAACGAATGCCGATTGCCATTGCTTTCTTTAGGCGACCGCGGATTAGACTTCGAGGTGTCGCCGTGTTATTTTTTCGGGGCCGCGTTATCTTCCGACGCCGCTTTAAACAACGCCTGCGTTGTAAGGATAAACGGTCACGGCCGTAAACCTGATCCCCGAAGAAAATGTAGACGGCTGATATCCTAGATCCAAACGCGTGGGGATATCGAAGGCGGGCATTTTTTCCGAAGGTCCTGATTGGTAAGGACAGGAACCGCCTATCAGGCCTGAGACAAATAAATAGGAAACCTCGCGATAATTAGAGTTAGTTCGTTTTAGTTCGTTTATAATTCAGAGATCATAGTGTGCAGTTAGTTCATGAGATTCGTAGTTCGTTCATAGTTCATAGTTCATTAATAGAAGTCGTTGCATTAGCTCGTAATTTATGTAAAAGCCCATCGGCCAATAAAATAATTTCCTACAACAGCTTAATTTTTATAACACAAATGCGCGACGTAACTATTTTCTTTACTGCTCCGTCCGCAAAGGGTTAACGGCTTGTGATAGGTGCCGGTTGCCACTTGCGAGGGGCACGAGCGCGGCTGATCGGTCAAGTAGTATAGGTCGGCGCTAGTCAGACACTGCAAACCAAAGACCGCGTTCGCTGGGAATTTTTAGACCGGATGCAGACGAGCGATGTTTTGCTGCTCGATCATATATCTGTCTTCGTTATTTTTAATTGGGAAAGCCGAGGGAAATATGCGACTGCATATTTAAAAATCGCTCGTCCGCATCCAGCCTTAGCATCGCGACACGAAAAAGGAATCACACTTGACTTTTATTTGTCAGAAATGACTTTGTCAAAGGAATGACTTTTATTTGTCATAGTGTATATAGAAAAGTTCTACCTTTATTGTTTAGTTGAGCGAGATGATAGGTCAAGGGTGTGAATAAAATAAATTGAAGTGTTTAGAATATTAATGTGTACATTTAAAATAGTTTAATAATAACTAATTAAACAACTTTTCAACTTGGAAAGTATGACTTTCTTACTTCTTTCACGATCACACTTTTTCTGCTTCACGCTCGTATTTTCCTTGTTATATATTCTTCCAAACACTCATTTCCTTTCTTTCTAATCCTAAACCCTTCTGACTCGATGCATTTGGTCACGTGCACCCAAAATTCCTCAGTTGCGACATTTTCTCAAGGTGTTTTAAGCGTGGAATCTCAATTTGCATCATCTGATGTGATTTTCGAAGATATCTGAATATTTCTTAATTTTCTTTTTTTAGTTTCATTTACAGTAGAAATGTTATTTCTTCCAAAATTACCAAAGTCACTCAGTTTTCTCAAGCGTTCATTAGAAACACTTGAGTCAAAACATTCTCCGTTTACACGGCTATCGCTCAACTTAACCAATCTTCACATCCTAAACTTCCTAACCTCAAACTACAGAAGTATTAACATATTATATTTATTTATATGTTACATATTGTATAACTATCGTACTGTTAATAGGAATTTTGTAAGTTTCTGCGCTAACTGTGTAGAAATAATAGAATTTCGAGGTGAAATATTTTCATCTCGGTACGGGCTACGCGGCAACCGTAGAGCACCCCGTTTCCAGGAACCGAGTAACTCTCGAAACTTGGGAACGGAGCTTCCCGACGTCGATAATTATTTCTCAATTTTCCCCGGTTACCATCCTCCACCCCCAAAGCCGTCTGAACACAACCCTCTTATCCGGCGAAATTTCAATCGGCCCGAAGAAGCAATCAGCCAACGAAAACTCGACAGTTCCTCGACGAAAGAAAAAGAGAGAGAGAGAGAGAGAGATTATGCAAGGAAAATCAGTTCCCAGTTATCTGCAGCTCGCAGTCAGCTGAGATTCCTTCAAAAGCGCCTCTTTTCCATCTCGAGATGGCGTGGCTAGGGCCGTTCCCTCGCTGATCCCCGTCGTTCTTTGCATAATTAACTTCCTGGAGGAGTCCTCGAAGGTGTCCTCCAGGTTGGCAACAAGGCGTTTAGCCGGCCAGTCCCTATGGCAAATCCCCACGTGGCCAGGTGACGAGAGCTGAGGCAACAAAGGGAGCGCAGCTTGCATAATGAATCTGCCTTCTCTCTCTCTCTCCCAATATCCGTCTCTCCCTCTCTCCCTCTCACTCCCTCTCCTACTCTCGCTCTCCCTTTCTCCATCTCTTTCTTTCTCTCTTCCTCCCTCTTTCTCTTTTCATTCCTCTTTCTCTCTTCCTCCCTATTTCTCTCTTCCACCACTTTCTCTCTTCCTCTCTCTCTGACACTCTCTCTCTTCGATTCCCCTCACCCGACTGATTCGCCCAGCATCGTGCAATTAGCGCACCTTTGCTTCTCTTCCTCCCTCTCTACCCCGAGCTGCAACGTCGCCATCCAGATCTTTTTGCCGAGTTCCCGTTGGCTAAAGACGCCTCCGCGTATTTGCAAGTCCGATTAATCGGCGGCAAGCGGCTAGGGTCGAATCTTGTCGAAATTGATTAGCGTTCACGGTGGAATTGAACGCGTTCTCGCGCCGAAAGCTGCTATCTGTTGCAGAGAACGAACGAGTCTCTCGAAACAAAGAAACTGATTGTGAGGGGTTAATATTCGCGTTAACGAAATCGCGCAACGGGGAATCCGTGTCGCGTGTATTCGTCTGATGGTCACGTCTCTGTGTGTGCTTCTTCGGTTACATTAGGTACGACAGGCATGCTCTGTACGATATTCGCGCGACACGTTGCGTCGCTAATTTCTATGCCGCTCGCAGCTATCAATCTCATTCCGTCCTCGAATGCAAAATCCTCCGGCTAACGTGCGTTCCAATTACGTGCGGCCTGCGGCCGTTGCTGCAACGAAATATTCTCAGCTCGCGCTTTATTGTTATCGATGAATCACAAGCCGTGGCCGTAAACGCGACCACGTGATCGAACGTCGCGAGAAATCAGAAAAGAACACAACACAATGATGAGGAACACAATTGAGTTTCATCGAATTTAAGACACTTATGCTTTTATTTAGATTTAAGCTCTCACTGTTTACGTTATATTGTTGTTTTGCATACGTGCATTTGTATTGTTACATTAAGTATTTGTATCATCATTATGAACTGCAATGTGTATTTCGTTAATAACCTTAAAAAGGGATCATAACTCGAATAAAAGAAAAAAAGAATTCGGGACCCGAATTATTAAATAATGAAATTCTTGTGTGCAAGGTAGCATACTTTTTACAGAAACGACCCATAGTGGTTACTCTGGAAAAAAACGAAATAATATATACGATATGGCGTCTCTTTGCACCGCACGCGTCTCACTTCCTTTCGTTCCATCGATTCTCTATTCCTGTCTGTTCGATCAGACTTCGTTAAGCTCGAAAACACCGTGGGCTATGGGATAGTAAGGATAAACCCTAAAAATTTAACCGTTTATAGGGAAAGAAAACGAGACTCCCCAGTTCATTCACCGACGCATTCCACGCTCTGTGCGCTAGTCTACGGTGCCATTTCCTGTACAAACAGAATCCCAGTGCTGTGATCGGTGACCGAAATTGTAAAATCGCACGAAGGGTCAAGGAACAGATATAGGCATGCTTTCGAAAACCTGGCCAATTCCCCGACGAGCTCGGGACAGACACCGACAACCATAGAGAAAACGGGGCACGGGGGACAAACTCATGGCGGGCCCGCTGGAGCGATTTACCTCTTTTACCTGGGCTGACTTTGAACGGGGATCGGCGACCTGGACGGTCTCGTCGGGAGGCAGCCGCCAGGAGTTCCTCTCGATGTTGACGCTGGCGTTCATAGCGGCCTCCTCCTCCGCCTCCCGTGGCCTGCGTCGTTCTTAGCAGCCTGGTCCACGCGCGGACACCAGCCAGAGGTCCCCAGGGTAACCCCCGGGCCACTCCCGGGGCCGAGGTCCTGCGCCAGCAATCCACAGTTCCTCACCTGGAATTTTCAGTTCGTTTCGTTTTCATTTGTTACACATTTCTTAATTTATTCATCTGTTTATGGGGGAAAAAACCCTTTAAAGCGGTGTTTCCCAACGTGGGGGCCACGCCCCACAAGGTAGGGGGAGGGGCAATTCGAAAATGGACTCTATATATGTTTCGAAATATTACTTACTGCGTTTTGTTAACAATTTCATACTGATTTCTTCCTAGAACCTATCATTTATGTTTCTTAAGTGAACAAATCAATTTTTTAATGTTAAAAATTATGTATGTTACATAGGGGGAGGGGGGGGGGGGCATAAAAACTTTAGAAAGGTTAAGGTGGGGCATGGCACAAAAAAGGTTGGGAAACACTGCTTTAGAGTGTGTAAAGAAGATACAGTTTAATCATAAGGGTCGAAACAACAATTGAAATTTAAAGCTAGCATAGGTAGAAAAGTAGTCAATATATTTTTGCAATAAATGTTAATATTCTTTATAATAGAATACTGTGAAGAACATTATTAGTACCATATAGTGGAGTATGAGGCTTAATTAGTTTAATTTAACTTATAGATCTATAGCGATCGACTGAAAATGTGACGAATTTATTGTCTAATATCTCAGGTTGGTCGATATAAATTTATTGCTTGGGATTATATGTTTATTACGGTATCATAGATAAAGGTTTGTAACGTTTATAGTAGCATAGATGTAGCATACAATATATCATAGTGTTTGCAACATTTTCATACCTAAGGGAGCAATAATATTATCAGAAATGTAGTTCCCTTATTGAAATTCATTGTTTCTCTCTCATCCATGGAATATTCGATATTCGAGCAACAACGTTGATACTTCTGTAACTTCTATCCTCCGATCCTACTTAGTTTCCGTGTTCCCTTTCGAGCGCTCGTGGAAACACAATTCTCTTCAATTTCCCTTCCACCTCTGTCCTGTAACACCTGTAACTCCCGCGAACGCCCATTATTTGATCCCGAGACCCAGATAAGAACATCTCGATTCTCTTCCATCTCTGACCTCATTTCCGTTCCATTCGTCCAATCTTAACCGTGTAACCGGAAGGCAGACAGGAGCAAAAAAAACTAGCGAATCTCAAGCTACACAGGTAGACACCGCGAGGAATAATAAAGTGCCGCGTAGTTCGTTTAACCGGGGGAGGGGACGAAGAGAATCGTTACAGTTTCATTCTGTTAGCGAGCGATTCGAGGATGAAAGTTCTCGTGGAAGAATAACAGGAAAATTGGAATTTGGAAATTGAAAATTCGATCGTACCTGAACGAATGGTAACTTCATTCTTTGATTACGGCAGACTTTGAGACTGATAGGTCGTATCATACGGTAGGAATTTGGTTACGATATTACGCCGAGAACTTTGGGTAAGGATGCATTTTTGTGGAAATATATTTCAATAATCGAAAAACTGAATTTTACTACGTTAAAACAATATTTTTTTATTTCTTTGTATTGTTACTCTAAATATCAGGACACCCATTGTGTCAGAAAGTCAAACTGCATCGAGCGCCTTAAGGGCGTCTTCAGTCTGAGGTGACTGCAATGGAATAAGCGTCTATAGGCGTCCACAGTAGCCAAAGGGTTAACTCTACTGAGATTTCAGAAATCTTCGAGCTTCGAGGACCTTTAGACAGTGGGATAAGCGCCTATAGGCGCCCACAGTGTCACAATCGCAAAATTTATTTGCGCCTATAGGCGTCCACAGTAGTCAAAGGGTCAACTCTGTTGAGATTTCAGAAATCTTCGAGCTTCGAGGACCTTTAGTCAATGGGATAAGCGCCTATAGGCGCTCACAGTGGCCAAAGGATTAACTCTACTGAGATTTCTCAAATTTTCGAGCTTCGAGAACCTTTAGACAATGGGATAAGTACCTATAGGCGTCCACAGTAGCCAAAGGGTTAACTCTGTTGAGATTTCGGAAATCTTCAAGTTTCGAGGACCTTTAGACAATGGGATAAGTGCCTATAAGCGCCCACAATGTTACAAATGTAAAATTTAAAAGCGCCTATAGGCGGCCATAGTAGCCTATGGATTAATCACGTGGGAGAACGTCGAATCAGGGCCCTGAAAACATTGCGGCCGTCTCATCCGGATTCTAGCATAGACCGATCGAGCAGGCTCGAATCTCTTCCACGCCGATTAATATCGATTTTTGATTAGCGCCGGCCAGAAAGGTTAAGGACGATTCTCGCGAAATGTCACGGCAATTTGCGTGAACCGCTTCATCGGCTTTCTTCTCTTCCACCTGGATAGTCCTCCACGATTTTTATTCTCCTCGACGATCGTATGGGTTTCTATTTATAGCACCGTTTCATTGATGATCTTCTGTAATAAGTTCCGTAGCTTTCATTCGATTTGAACAATTCCATTGGTCTGTGTTCGTTTACGATTTTTGGTAGCTATTCATAATTTGTTACGAGCTATTTTATACATATATTTCGTCGTACAAACGTCACTTTACCTCCAATAACTGTATCAGTTGGATTTGTAAATAATCCCAACCTGCTCAGCCATTCATTGAATTTTTTCAACCACAAATATAATATTTATTCAAAGACATACATTAAGCACACATAATTAAATGCAACAACTCCATATATTGTATTTATCTTATGCCAAAGAGTAATTACCCGTGAACAAAATTGATTAATTAATTAAACTCGCTACTAATCCTTAACCAGTGGTAATGATTCTTCACAAAATTTATTTTTCTATTAAACGGGCGAATCCCCATTAGCGACTCTGAAGTATCAGCTTCGACGTCGCGTTTCACGTGAATCCAAGGCATCCCCGAGATTCGCGATTAACTCACCATCTAGTAACTCTAGCTGTGCACCACTTTCAAATTTCCCGCGCTCGCACACGCCTAGACGGCTTCCAGGAAGTTCGACTTGATTCTCGAGCGCTAGCAGTTGTTGGGATCAAGCGCGCTTCACGGTTAATCCAACGCAACGTTCTCGTCGTAACGTCGCGTCGCGCTAACACTCGGGAACTTTGAGGCGCTCCTCGCCGAGTAACTAGGCAAAAAGAGGTTTCGAACTAGGGAACGCCCGTTGCCTAGGAAAAGCGAGCTAGAGGATTCGAGCGCCGACGAACTTCGAGAACTTCGACGAACTTGAGAAACGAGGGTCGGTATCGAGGAAAATGTGTTTCGAGAGGTTCAACGTTTGCAATTTTTCAGGTGGCTGCTTTCACGAGGCTACGAGCTTCGCGTCGAGCACACTTCCGCCGCGGACACCAACGCGCGGGAACGGATTTAATCTATTGGAAAACGCTTTAGAGAACGCGATTTTCAACCTTGAAATTAGAAAATTCAATACTCGTGTAGGGCTGGCGAATGTGTGAGCGAGGGAATGGATGAGAGTGAAGGAATGCGAGGGTTGGAAATGGAGAACAAGTGAATGAAATAACGTAAAGTGCTTAGAATATAATACTTCTATTATAGGGAAAGAGATTCACATCGAAAGGAAGGCTTGGACGTTTCGTATTACAAAAAGGGCATCGAAATGTTGGAAAATCGCTATGCCAAGTGTACTATATCGCTCTCGAAGGCAACTATGTTGAGGGATACAAGTTTGCCCAAAAAACGCTTGCCTTCATTAAAAATCTTGGGACTTTTCAACCCCTGCAGTAGTTTAATGATAACAACTTAAATGACTTTACAATTTAGCAACTACTATGTTCTTACTTCCTTCACAATCATACTCTTTCTGCTTTCACAGTCAAACTCTTTCTGCCTCAAACTCTCATTTTCCCCATCACATATTCTTCCAAACCCTCATTTTCTTCCTTTCTAATCGTCAATCATTTTCATTCGATGCATTTAGTCACGTTCACCCAAAATTCCTCAGTCGTTCAATTTTCTCAAGGTGTTTTAAGCGTGGAATCTCAATTTGTATCATCTGATGTCATTTTTGAAGATTTCTGAATATTTCTTGATTTTCTTTTTTCAGTCTCATTTACAGTAGAAATGTTATTTCTTCCAAAATTTCTCAATCGCTCAGTTTTCTCAAATGTTCATCTTTCGAGCCTTAGAAACACTCGAGTCCAAACATTCTATGTTCACACGGCCTATCGTTCAACTCAACCAGTCTTCACATTTTCCTAAACTCGCATTCGCTCGATCATATTCTTACAAATAGTCCAATAGGCCAAAGTTTCGGCGACCACCCAAAGATATGTGCGTGGAATCTCAATTTGTATCATCTGATGTCATTTTTGAAGATTTCTGAATATTTCTTGATTTTCTTTTTTCAGTCTCATTTACAGTAGAAATGTTATTTCTTCCAAAATTAACAAAATCCCTAGGTTTTCTCAAGTGCTCATTAGAAACACTCAAGTCCAAACATTCTACGCTCACACGGCTATCCGTCAACTCAACCAGTCTTCACATTTTCCTAAATTCGTATTTTCTCGATCATATTCTTACAAATAGTCCAATGGGCCAAAGTTTCGGCGACCATAAAAAAATACGCGTTCGCTAACACACACACACACACACCAGTATAATCCGCGTTGCAAGAAAGTGTGTCGCGTTCGTGAGTGAGAATGAATTTGCATAAAAATCTGCAGCCCAGCGAGCACGCTCGAAGGGGCCGTGGGCTGTTCGGGAGTGTGCCGGAAGTAGCCGTGAAACATAGATCGCGATAACGAACTGGCGATTCAGCCAGCGAGAATTTATTGGACGTAAAAGGAACGCGAGGAGCAAGGAGGAGGGGTTGGGGGGACACCTTCCGCCATGGTTTCTCCGTCCTCCATTCGCGATTCAAATTCCAGCGATTGCATTTATAAAACTGCGTCGCGGAACACCGGTTTGACTGCCGCTGCCAGCCGACCGTCCAATGAAACTTTTATCCGCGCCGCTGTGGACCTTTCGCGATCCCTTTCCCTCTTTTCTTTCTTTCCGCTCGACGAACGTCCCCCGGTGTTTTCGCAGTGACGACTTCCGGCATTGACCGAGGGTTATTTCGTTTTTTCCTGGCCGTTTCAGGGTCGCGTTTACGTGATTGTGCTTACGGCGCGTGAAATAAGCCGGGATCGCTCTGACACTTGTTCCTCCGTTCAGGTTAACCCTTTGCACTCGGCTGTACCCTCTCATGGGACATCGTAATCCTGGCATACGATGGTTTCGCAAATTTTCAGACGTTAGTTCAGATCCGGACGTTAAACAGTCATACATGTAAATTTTAATGTACGACTTAACTAAACTAAATGAAGTTTAATATACGTGAATCATAGTAAATATTTCGAATTTGAAAATTTTTGAAGTTAGCATCGTTAAACGACTAATGGTCACCTCTCGAGTGCAAAGGGTTAACTCTTTGAGGCGCACGATTTTAACGAAAATAAAAATCCAAGGTGTACAAAATTATTTTTAATATAAAAAAATAGTGGAGAAGAATATTCGTTTCAATTATTAAAATATTGAACAGTTTGATAGGGAGTAAATTTAATTTCCAGAGGCGAGTAAAAATGTATTCCACCATGCATAAAAAGCTACGAAAAAGATCGGACCAATTTTAATCCACCTAACCCCAAAATGGTTAATAGACGTTTCGCGTTACTTATTTTAGTTTGTACTACTGGAATTGATTTAAATTCTTGAGAAAAGCTACAGACCATTTTTGTTTGCTATTGTTTATGATCTATTAAGTTTGGTAGAATAGTGAACTTCGGTGAATATCATATATGTACATCATGTATCGTTTATTTTATGTTGTACTACTTAAGCATCGCTTTATCTTAGTTTTTACTACTTAAATTGATTTGAATACTTGAAAAAATTTATAGTTCATCTTTCCTGGTTATTTTCAGCGATCTATTAATTTCGGTAAAGCAGTGGTGAACATCATGTATCGAGGCGTTTATTTTACTTTGTACTACTTTATTTTAGCTTCGTAAATTGAACCTCTGAATTATTTTCGCGTCCCTTTAACCATTACAATAAACCCAACTTCAATAGAATAGCGGTGAATATGGAACCTTGGACATTTATTTCATACTATACTATTCACACAGAAAAAAAAACACTTTATATTGCGCGATGCATTACCGAAACTGGACTTAAAAAAGAGAAAAATGGATTAATTTCTCTGTTCGCTTTCAATTCTATTCGCGAACCGTACCCTCGCCCCAACCACTTTATTTTTTTTTTTTACCTATGCTTCGCCATAGAGCCAAGCAACGCTTATTATAGAAACAACAACGGGATTATTAAGCTCAACACCACTTCCAGTTAAGCGTTCCCTTTTGTGCGAACGACAAAAGTGAAACGGCGCCCTTCTGCGAACAAAATCCAACTCGTTAACATTCCAAGTGTACCGTGTTATGCAACGTAAGAGGTCGAAGGTTTCGCGAGCACTGGGGGAAGTTGTATGGAAAATTTCTTACGTTTTATTTAGTAGAAAAATGATAGGGCTCAGGTATGGGTAAAACAAAGTAAACTTCTTAATATAATATATATATATATATATTTAAAAATAATTTAATAATTTAATAACACTTTAATGGTATATAATTTAATAAATATAGAAAATTTCTTACTTTTTATTTAGTAGAGAGATGATAAAGCTCAAACGTGGATAAAACAAAATAAAGTTATTAATATAATTTATATACATATATATTTAAGAATAGTTTAATAATAACACCTTAATAGTATATACTTTAATAAATATAGGAAATTTTTTACTTTCTATTTAGTAGAAAGATGATAAGTCACAAATGTGGGTAAAACAAAATAAAGTTATTAATATAATATATATACATATATATTTAAGAATAGTTTCATAGTTTAATAACACCTTAATAGTATATAATTTAATAAATATAGGAAATTTTTTACTTTCTATTTAGTAGAGAGATGATAAGTCACAAATGTGGGTAAAACAAAATAAAGTTATTAATATAATATATATATATATTTAAAAATAGTTTGATAGTAACAACTTAATAGTATATAATAGTATATAATAGTATATATTTTAAATTAAAAACAGGGAAGATTCAAGCAAGAAATCAACGATGACCGGTTCGCGTAACAGCGCGAAACGCCGGTCACCGTTTTATCGTTCCGTCGTGGCCGTGATAAAGCGAGAGAGCCACCCTTTATGCAACTTTTCTATCGGACCGCTGCCTCGTAAAGCGTAGATCGCAGGCGAATACAGTTCACGTACGACCGTATGCATCATTTCACCTTCCCGTTCGACGCGACGCGACGCCGTAAAAATGGCGGACCTCAATGGGCCGACCGCTTTTATGGCCGACGCGCCGGAATTACTGTTTGAACTCGAAATCTCGCCAGCACGCGTTATGCGAATCCGTGTTCCAGATTCTCCCTCTTCCACTCGAAATCCCTTTATGCTTGGTAGTCCGTGATTGGCCGAAGAGATGTTGACCGAGAGGATTGTTTAAAGAGCAAGAGCGAGTTTCCGTGAATGTTCCAGTCTTTATCAACTACTTGCGATAGGGATTGTCGCGTTGCGAACCTTCTTAAAAAGAAGTGAAAGCCAGGAACCGTCGTTAGACGAATTTTGTCTGATAATCAATCATCCCTAATGTAGTATCGTAATTAATTTTATAGCGTAAGAGAAAGTGAAGGGTGGACAGCGAGAGTTCAGATCTGCTTGGGGAAAACCTTTGGCAATGCGCGAGACCCTCGAGAAATGCCCAAATATGGTCGTGGTTTTGGAATATGTCCAAATATTGTGGTAATGTACAGATTTAAGGGTTAGTATTGTAAGATGGTACGTTTGGTGTGTGACTGGGCGTAAATGTGTGTGCGAAGAGATCGGTAGAGTGGGGCCAAGTATTTTGTCTTTTCGGGTCCCACTCGATCAAGAGTTGAAGAAGTCAGAAGCTAAGGAGTCAGCTTAGAGCAAAGTACTGTGTAGTTTACGAAGCATACGCGTAGTTCGCGAAGCATAGGCGTAGTTTGTTATTTTGTGTTCGTTTGTGTCGTTTTAATTTTATCAAATACACGCATATTTATCATTTTATTCACTTTTCTTTCTTTTCCGTTTTTCATTTATAACCTTTCCTATAATATGGCCATACTTGAGGGATTTTTCCGAGGTACGTGGTGGGAGAAAGGCCAAGGGCATAGCGACAGTTTTCTTTGATCAAAAAGAGCAGAGTTGAATTAGAAGTTATACCGTGTAAAGAGTCGTGCGAAGAGTGAAATTTGTACATAATATTGAAACTATATTTCCGTAATCAATAAATAAATATTATTATTATTATTAACACATTAACGTTACACATTTTGGCTAACATTATAACGCTACACTAAAAATTCGGCCGATTGCTCACAACGTACCCGGAAATTGCTCAGAGGCCACGAAAATGAATAATCTTTGAACTCGAGCAAGCGTCCTCGTGCTCAGCAAGTCGATCGTCGTATTCGAAGAAGATCGGCCAACTTTTAACGATATTATCCTCGATCCAGCTGGCGTGGTGTCGAGGGCTCGCCCGTTAAATCGTTTTCAACGATCTTCTCGCTTTCGCCTTCGTGCAGAAAGGGTGGAAGAACGAGAAGAAAGGGGGCGGTGGGGCAGCGTTTGCGGGCAAGTTAGATAATGAGAGGAACCGACGGTCGGCCGAGATCTATTGCCCGGAGGAATCATTTAATTACATCACCGGCTTCTTTTCATTCGTCGGGAAGTCGATAGAGGGACGGTCGAGATTGGCAGCGGAACGCTTTGAACTTTTCCGCCTGTCCACCGGCCCTCCAAGATGAATTAACCTTAATTAAAGCTCCCCTTTTTTCGGTCCATCCGCCTCCTTTCCGGCACCTCCTGCCCGCGAGTTTTCGAACTTAGATCACCATCGTGTCTTTATGTGCGCACAGGGCGAAAATCTTACGATAACTCTGCCTAAAGTTGAAAGTACTGTTTGACACACAGCAGAGTGTGTTCTTGTGTATTTAGGTATTTTTGCTTGTCGATTTACTTATTGTTTATTCAAGGAAATAATTCCCTTTGAGGTACCACAAACACGATATAAGCTGAGACGAGTCATTGTGATGATGGAATTTTATTAATAATTGTAGATGTTTTATACAGCAGAGTGTGTTCTTGTGTATTTAGGTATTTTTACTTGTCGATTTACTTATTGTTTATTCAAGGGAATAGTTCCCTTTGGGGTACCTCAAACACGATATAAGCTGAGACGAGTCATTGTGATGATGGAATTTTATTAATAATTGTAGATTTGGTCGCACAAAATTTGCTAATTGCTTTAACGAAGATCTTCATGTTAGAAGTCATCACATTCTCCTGCAAGGCTTGCCTCCTTAGCATATATGAGGGTATTGAACGCAAATTCTGACTCCTCATGTAATTAGCTCTCAAGTAACAATGTATTTGTAATTTTGATATGCACATCAATGGGTCAAAGAAAACAAATTAATTAATTAATATAAGAAATAGCTTCATAAATAAAATTCGTATTCTATGCTAATCGATAAATAGTGTATTTGAACAATATTTGCATACCATATTTGCATACCAACTATGTCTTGCATTTTTCTGTCGTCTTAAACTATATAGGCAATGTAAATATATCTGGGACGCAGTTTCCAAATGGAATAAATAGATGTGACGATTAGTATTACATTTCAATAAAAGCATGGAAAGATTATGTTTGAAGCTGTGAATGGAACCAAAAAAATTTAAAGATTTGCCCTGCTTATTTATGTTAATGCTGTCTTTTTTTTGACCAGTTGTCTGCAAAATTATCTGGTCAATTTGTTCAGTCAGGCAGCTCTGATTTTCGATTCTACGTTGCTTTAGAATAACTGCATCGTAGCGCTTTCGACGTGAATCACGCGCATGTGTCCCGCTGGTAATCAAAGGGTTAAACGACCGCCGGCCAGTCTGAGCTGCGGGATTGATATTCCGGAAGCGACGTACCTCGTGATTGCTCGCGAACGACAAGCGAAATTTTTTGTCAGAGACAGCCGGACAGCATCCTCTTTTTTTTTCAGTTCGAAGTTTCGACGAGCTCCGCTCGTTTTAATTGGCAATTTTCGAAAATCCTAGACCCTAGGGTAGAACAATTTGTACATCGAAAATTCTACCGCATCCCACAAGCAATTCATCACAACAACAGTAATAATGCAAAACGATCGCTATTCGTTCGTTTGGTCGATGATAAAATATCCATTTAACCGCCTCAATTACAATTTTCCACGTCGAAACAATACAGGAAAGAAAGATACCCACAAAGTAACAATGTAAACAGTCTCACGATCACAATCAACTCAACATCAGCCTTTGAAGTGAAACAACTCTTCGTTACTTTGAATTTTGAAACTAACTGGTAATGATATTTTTGCGCTTAATAATATTAAAGTCATTCGAAACAATTTTTATTTATTTCAGAAGTAATATAATTTTCATTACAATATTTATACTACTAATTATATTGATGGTGCTTGAGAAGCACATTTTAAACATTACACTGACGTGAAAATAATAATATTAAATTATCGAAACGATCTTTCTTCGTTTCAGAAGTAACATAATATTGATTACAATATTTATATTATTAATTATATTGATGGTGCTTGAGAGGCACACTTTAAATATTACGGTGACCTGAAAATAATAATATTAAAGTCATTTGAAACAATCTTTCTTCGTTTCAAAAGTAATATAATTTTGTTTACAATATTTATATCATTAATTATATTAATGGTGCTTGAAAGGCATACTATAAATGCTACAGTGACGTGAAAATAATAATATTAAACTCATTTGAAACAATCTTTCTTCATTTCAGAAGTAATATAATTTTGTTTGCAATATTTATGTCATTAATTATATTGATGGTGCCTGAGAGACGCATTTAAAGCCATAAGGGTTAACCGAGTGACCAACAATTAATAACAGTCGGAGAAAAACGAGGGGAATCGGGGCGGAGGAGCATGGAAAGAGGACGTTGTCCTCGTGAAAGGGTTGCCACGCCACTCCTCCGGGTCGTGACGTCAGAAAAGGGGTGGTAGGGGGTGCGTTACGTCAGAGGAGTGCGGCAGACTCTGTGTGGGACACGAAGCCTCGTTCGAATCGTGAACGATGGCGAAACGAGGGGTTAGGGGTTGGAGGGGTAGGAGGTAGGTTCGGTGGGGGACAAGGGCCGCGAGGGGGGATGCTGCGGGCGCCGCGGAGGGGTCGGGGCAAGGGTTGACGCAAAATAAGGTCGGCCACCCCGGATTTCATTCATCAGTCACAGTCCACGGTGGCCGGGCTAACCGGATTAATCCTCCGCAGTTGGCGGCCCTGTCTGAGCGACAAAACCGAAATCGTGACGCGAATCGATGTTGGGAGCCATCGCGGACGCACGCGTGTAGCACATGCACGTCTGCGTGAAAGTTTTATGAAAATCATGCTAGAACTTCCTTTTTTTTTTAAACAAAGAATTCAGAATTTTTTTTTCAGCTTTACATATATAATAGTATTTTGTATTCTAGGGTGTTACTGTAATGGAAGTAATTTTTCTGGGCTTCGATTGATTAATTAATTAATTTATACATATTTATATATAATATTTATGTGTATATTTATTATTATATTTAATATATATAATATTTACAGTTAAGACCCTTAATGTGTAGGGTATGTAAATTCTAAACGGAGGAAGTTACATATAAAAACGTTACATATTAAGTAAAAGTAGAAAAATGATGGTGTTGCACACAATAATGTATAGTGCATAGTGCAATAAAATTTAGACAATAGTTTGCAAAAAGGATTGCCCGATCTAGTGAAGCAATCTGGCTCAAAGCAGATCCTTTCCTCGACTGTTCAAATTCGGTTAACAAGGTCAGTACTAGCATATCCGGAAGTATGTTTGCAAAGTAGAAATGAGCGCGGTGACCTCGATGATCTAGCAGGCGAACAAAAGTTGACACAGGAAAGTTAAAGTTGATCTTTCCTGGTTTTTCTTGGAACAGTCTTTTGGAAAAGACCTTCTCTTTGGCGATGAAATTGTTATCGCGGAGCTTAGACTCCAACAATGCTTTGTGTCGAGGGATTAATATTCGTGGCACGATCGTGTCCATCGCTGAAACAAACTTCTGCTTTTGACAGTGCTATAGAAATTTATAAGCAATTCACAAAGATATTTAGTCCGACTCGAGATTCAAAAGTTATCGCCAAAGAAGATGAAACCTCGATGACCGCTACGGAATTAAAAAAAAAAAGAAGATGCGTTTTCTACCTGTGGGAAGTCCACTTTTAATTATTCGATTCGAGTAACGAGCTTTTCCCCGCGTCTTTCTTTCTTTTTGCCGTCCCTTCGAAGCCCGGTACAGAAACCGCTAATTCGAGGGTTTCGTCGCGACGCGAAGTTTCTGCAGCCGGCGTTCGTTAAGCGTCCCCGGCAAAAACGTTTACACGGACGGCCAGAAAAAGGAAAGCTTCTTACGGTAATCGAATTTTCACACAGCCACGCGAACGGATCCCCCGGATCGTCGCTTTCTTTTTTTCATCCCACTCGTTTTCTTTCGCCCGCCAAATTAGCTCGTTAAACTTTTCTTGCGTTCGCGTTTTCCTCGCGACCGTTTCTTCTTGTTCCCCGTCTTCTGTTGCTTCTTCCTGTTCTTCTGCTTCGGCTGCCGATTTCGATTCTCGATGATCAAGCGTTTTCTGGTTCATCGTTTCGCGAGTGGTCGAGTTCGATAACAAAACCGACAATTTCTTGCCGGAAATCGAAAGTAACGACGGTGGAACACGATGGCTAACAGGGGCAGTAGTATGACCCTGCGAGTGGTCAGACGAACCTTCGATATTCTGTGATTCGGTGTAGGTGAATCAGAGAAACTTACAGTTTCTTCTGTTTTATTGTTACTTCGGAGGTTGTTGATAACAAGGCTTGTTATTTAATATTCAACACGATAGTACGATATTATTATTATTATTATTATTATTATTATTATATTCGTTAAAACCATGGCATTTATTAACAATACCATAATGTTTAATATCGTTACTAATTTTAAACACATGAATTTATTATTACTGTAGGGTATGAGTGGGTGCATATCAGAGAGAGGGGGGAAAGAAAGAGAGAAAGGGAGGAAGAGAAAAAAAGATGGAGCAAAAGAGAGAAAGAGAAAAAGAGAGGAAGGAAAAAAAGAGAGGAAAAGAAAAGAGAGATGGAGGGAGAGAAAGAGAAAGAGAGAGGGGGGGAGAGAGAGGGAGAAAAAGAGAGAGAAGACAAATAAATCACCACTATTTATACTATTCCTACATAACCTGTTACTTGTTGATAGCAACTCGTTCAATAAACGTTACAGCACGGTATTAACCTCTGTTTTTTGGGTAGCTTTCAAAAGAAAATATTCCGCCGCAATTTTTTAACAGCAACTACACAGACAAACGAATCGCTGTTCCCACCGCACACAGCTCTGTTTCTCCATGGAAACGGTTTCGAGGGCGTTTAATATTACAACAACTCGTGAAAACGCGAAACGAGTCAGCCCTACGTGCGACCAGCTCGCAATCATAAATATTGCCTCGCTTTTCCGCCCTTCGTCGCGCGATTTTCAATCGTCCCGCGTAGCGATAAACAAAAGCGAATTTCCAACGGCCAGATCCCTCCCTTTTTTTCCGGTCGATGCTCGATCATTAATTCTCTGTGAAACTAACGACGGTGGTACACGTTTCACGGCGCGGTTTCATATTACAGAACTTTGCGAATCGAGCCGCCTAAAAGCTGACGCTCTTCCGCAACGATTCGCGTTTTCGATGACTGTGATTTATGATCCGGCCCGAGAATATCGTGTACACGCCAGCCACGGGCTCCCTGTACGTGTATTTTCGCGATAGTTTCGGTTCTGGCTGTGTTCCGACCGAAAACTCGTATCTCTTTCGTCGCGCAACCTCTTTCGTGGGTCGAGTTCCAGTTTTGGTTCACGTTCAGGTCAAGCAACCGTAGAGGGGTTAAAAAAAACTGGATTAGGAATTTTTAAGCAAATTCAAATCTTTGCAGTGGCAAGCAAGGAAATGGAATTTTGATGATGATTCGCTGTGCTTTCTAAGGCTCGTAACTTGCAGTCATTTTTTGATATTTTGTATATCTCGTGTTCTGTGAATTTCTGCGAATTTGAAACTTCCATCAGTATATAAGAATCCGCAGTCTAATTATAACGAAATACCTTTGTTCTAGTTATAGATACAGATTTTCTAGAATTCCTAGGACTCTCTTACACTAGAAATAATAGAGCAGTCAAATTGGTGATTACGATAGTTCTAGTATTAATAAGTTTTCCTGATTTTCTTTTATTTTCCTTTTTTTTAAGTTTGGACTAGGTTCGAGTTAGGTTGGGGTCATGTGACTTTGGTTGCGGCAGTTTTCAATAATTGTAGCATAAATGTTATGAAAATATCCTTTAAAATTCATAAATGTCACTTTATCAATTATTTTATTATTTCCATGATTTGTAGAAAAGGTGATTTATCGACAATAATTAACACTGATCATGACGCATTTTTCACAATATCTCACACCATGTGCAGGTATTCGTATCAATCTTTCGTATCAGAGGTTTTCATCGAAAGCCGGAAACCGGATTAGCGTTGCGGATATTAAGGTGCTCGCGTTTGCGACTTGTTCGACTGTTTATGGGTATCGTGTCGCGGGATGGGCGGTGATATTTCTCGTGGCGCTCGATGAGTGTAAACAACGTTCTCGTACGATCATACTTACCAGCACACTGATACCACCAACCTCCAAAGTTCCATTAAACCGTTTATCAATTACGGTTGGAAAGCACTGAAGCGTACTATCCTGCGAATCATCTCATTAATTCTTCGACGACAGCTACTGTTGAATACAAATTGCACAGGGAGCCGAAACTCTACGTTGACATTCATTTTGCTGTTAAAACAAAAATAATATGATCATCAGTGAGAATCTAAACCAAGCGTGACGTTTAAATCGACGAGAGAAACGATCAGTGGAAAATTCTGAAGGGGTGGAAAATGGTATTACTCATTGTTAAGGTTGCGTGGAACGAAATAACGAGAGACTCGTTTCTGGAATATAATTCAAACACTACATATTTAATATAGTCAACAAAATAAATACTTTGGTTTATGAATACAGGAAATAAATTTTAATATGTTGTTCAACAAAATGTTAGTGTAAAAGATAAATGAAACTGTACGACAACACACGTGCTACTTCTTGAAACAATTTTAAATGCACTGGGCTCATACGGGGTTCACACGAGGTTCGCGCAAGGCCTACGGGGTTCACACAAAATTCGCGCGAGGCCCACGGGGTTCACGCGAGGTTCACGGGGTTCACACGCACGGTTCTTTAACTTTCATTCTCATATACGTTCACAGATGACTCTGGAGGATTTATTTTGTCTCTACATTCTTCGAGAAAGTAATTAACGTGCAAAATTACGGTTGCAGAACTCGATAAAAGATGTTACCCCCGTCATTTAATCGATTATGCGTCGCTGTACCTAATCTTCGAGTTCCCGCTTCGTCCCTCGTATCGCTGAACCTGAACGAATTAATATAATTACCTTCAACCAGATCAAACTAGAAATTACGAGAGCAGCGTTGCATAGTATCGCGAAACTCACGCTCGACTAACTCAACAAGTTCCGCGCCTAGTCTGTTACTCGTGGGTATGTTTAGTTTACCAAGGACCATGATCCAACGCGTGGCTCCAGGCGCTGTTAACTTAGGTTACATCGCGTGTTCCACCACAAAAGATACACTCGCTCGCGTCCCGTTAACTCTCGACATTTGGTCGATAATTCCAACGATTTAATCAAGCAGCTCCTTTTCAACTTTTATCCCTTAACGTTTCGAAACAGGAAAAATAGTGTAAATCATTAATAAATATCACTGGTTATTAAATTGCCTTCCGTTTCCAGTTCTCTATTCAAAAACATAGATCCATTTGCATTTTCGTTCTTAACTTCAATACTGTATATTTTATTTAACTGAAACTTGTCTCAATATTTAATAAAAACGATAGGAAACATTGGTGTCAAATTTATTTTTAGCACGGCTTCTCATTCTTGCACAGTAAACATGTCGGTGGTTTTACTCAATTTGAAACGCTAAGACTACAACCAGGACAGTCTGATGTCCCACATATTTTGCCATGCAAACGTGTCTCCTTCAATTTCTAATACAGAACCAAAATCCGACACCTGTGGAAGCTTCCGTCGACAGCAGCCAATCGAGTCGTCGTTCAGAAATCCTAATACTCGCGAACGGCTCCTGTGTCGACCGATTCGACGCGAATCAGCACGTGTCCGTGCGACATTTTCCGCGTTCCCGTTCCCTGGACCCGGCGAACAGATTTAACGATCCCGGCTGCGTCAGCAGTCGCACTTTTTGTCAATGGTATCGCGCCAGGGACGAGCACCGGTCGTTGGTTCGACGCCATTGTTCGCAGGGGAGCGCGCTTTCGGCGCCATTAACAGCTCGGTTTCCGGAAACGACCGCGTTTCCTCCGTCGTTCGCCTGGAAATATTCGTTGGCGCTGTTGGCAGCCTCGCTCCCGGCTGGCTGTATCGTCAGAGAGCGAGAAAATGATTGGAAAAGTTTCCGTCACGCGGTCGATAGCATCCACGGAGAACGAGCGAGAGTGAGAGAACGAAGGAAAGAGAGGCAGAGAGAGAGAGAAGGGGACGGGGTTGGACGAGTTTTCTCCATAAAGTATGAGTTGGTAATTCGTGGAACGCCTCGGGCGGAAGTGCAAGTTGAACGAATTTTTGTGAAATCTATGGTTTGTAGCGAAAACAGTGGACGAGTTGAAGTCGCGCGTGAACCGTGAATAATGGTTCTATTTTGGTGCTGATTTCTATACAACACAGTATACACTGATTTTTATGCTACACAACAGCGAACGAATCGAGAGATCAGCGCGTATACATGCCACGCAGAAATTTGCTGGGTCATCCGTGCAGTCCATCAGCGGCCGAACAATCGCCCATAAAACGGCATGAAGTTGCGCCATCGAAAAGTTTTCGTGGATCCGTATCAAAACTTTTACCCGCGACGAGTGTCGCCCAAAATCGAGCACTCGCGGAAAAAGCTCCTCGAAAGTTCCTCCCTCCCATCCCTATCGGGATATTTTCCACTCGCGTGCACACCGTACAGAGGATTTGTCGCGAAAAGTGGATTCGCGAAGAGAAAAGGCTTCGACGTCTCGAATTGCGAGAGCGATCGTCCGAAATTGTACTTCGCGGAATGCTAGGGATTGATGATTATTTGTATGCATTATGGAAACCGGCTCTGGTTTATTATCACGGGGTCTGGACCTGACCACCGCGTATCCCCTGAGCTAGAGCCTAACCCACCCTGGTGACCACCATCCTTCTACCTGTAAATTTCCTTTTCCTAACATTTCCCTCCATTTTACAGTTGTCCACTTCCCTCTCCCACCTCTTATTTTCCAAACCCTTAAAAGGCGCTCGATCGTCGCCCTAGGACAGAAGCAAAAGGGAACAAAACGAAGAAAAATAAAGAAGCATACTAGTAATTCACAAATCGCGTCACCCAGGAAGTAAGAGTCAAGGTGATCGACCAAGGAAAGGGCATCATCACAAGAGTCGAGGCAATACGTTACCTTAGGAATTAGGAAACATTGTTGCAGTCGATAAAAAGGCGCAATAGGTTAGATCCGCCACCCTTCTACCAGAGAATTCCCTTTCTCGAATTTTTCCCTCCACCTTACAATTGTCCACTTCCCTCTCCCACCTCTTATTTTCCAAACCCTTAAAAGGCGCTCAGCCTTCACCCACGAGCAGAAGAAAAATGAAGAAGCATACTAGTAATTCACAAATTGCGTCACCCAGGGAGTAAGAGTCAAGATGATTGACCAAGGAAGAGGTACCAACGCAAGAGTCGGGACAATACGTCACCTTAGAAATTAAGATACGTTGTTGCGGTCGATAACACGGGATGCACGACTGGAAAAGACGCCACGGAATCGAATTGCGGAGGAAACGCAATCCCGGCGGTTGATGCCGCGGCGCTTAATTAATCCATAAAGCTCCCGTTTTCATTAGCTTCGTAACTCCGATTCCACGGTGTCGTTCGTGGTGCTGGGTTTAATTACAGATCACTCGGTCGCTTTCGATCCTCGTTTCCTAGCACTTTTATGGCTCTGGATGGTTGGCGACAAATGGACAGGCAGATGAACAACTTCTTAATCTTGTAAATTAATAAACAGCAATTAATAAACTGGCAGGAGACAACGTTGCATGAAAAGTGGTCTTAGGGTTAGGTTCAGGTTGGTTCCATAATTCTGGTCTGCATCTGTTCCATTTTATTTTATTTTATTTTATTTGTGATAATATAAACATAAATTGCACGCCATACAAACAAAAAAAGAAAAGAAGAGAAAAGAAAAATTATAATTTTATTTCATATTACTTAATCTGTACTTCAGCTTCGTTAATAAAAGATCGAGCTACTTCTTCGTCTCATTCGCGGAGCTAATTCGCGAATTACCGATGTAAAATTTTTATTTTCACTTCTCTCTTTCGTGCAGTACTTGAATCGTAATGAACGTAAAATTTCGTCCGGATTGAAATGAAATTCAGGATACGCTTCAGCTGGCAGCGACCATCTCGCGTAAATGTCCCGCACGTGTTCTACAGCACTTCATCGAACTAATTCTCCGTGAATCCAGGGCGACCGTCAGCTCGCACGGTCTAATCGGTTTATTAATTCGCGGAGCTACCTGTTGTTCCGTGCCTTATCAATCGAATTAGTGCCGTGAAACACCCACCGGCTGCGTGGGTTTCCGGATGTACGATTTCGAAACGCCTACGTTCAAACGCGAGCTTCGATAGTCCGGCGATTAATCGTTCGTATTTTTGGAGAACTTCGACGACCAGCTGACTCGATCGAGTTAATTAAACCGTCCGCCATAAATCGAACCCCTTCCGTTGTTACCTCGTGCCAATAAATTTGGAGAGAAATGTTCTGGTGAAATTGTAGGGAAACAGAGGAAACAGGTTGAGAAAAATTCTGCTTTTTCTTCTAATTAACCCGCGTTATTATTAAAGCATAATTAAACGAAACGAATAACTTTCGAACAATAACCGAGGTTCCACCAGTTTGAACAAAGAAAAACGTAGAATTTAATGGCGTTACGCTAAGACTTAATGAAGCGATTCCACGTAACGCTAAAAATATCAGAAGGCACCGACGATTCCTCAGCTTCCTGTTTCCGTGCACGGTAACGGAAGCCGGAAAACAGAGGAAGCTTTTTCCAGACGCGAGATAAACGAGTCCAGAGCCCTGCAAGGGTCGACGGGAAAATATTCCCTTCGGGACACGCGTTGTCGGCCGACGCTCCTTTAATTTACGAGCGCCGTGAGCAGCAACGAAATTATTATCCGCGGCACGAGATCCCGTAGTTGCGCCTATGGAAACGGCGGAAAGAAGCCAGGCGCGTTTTCTGTCAACCGTAGAAATAAGCAGCCAGCTGGTAGCCAACGTGATTAATCTCCAGCGGGGCCGATTCATTCGGAAAGGGGTAAAGAAATCCACGAGGCGTACCACTGTTTTATACTATGTGGCGTGAAGTAATGAGGCTGCAGGTGAATATATTATTTCTCCTCATGGAGAAATACAATTTTTTATATTACCGTTATGGTGTTCTCTTTCGTTGCTAGAACTCAATATCTTTTGGTCCTTTTGTGGTAAATTCTTTTATGGTTAGAATTTCTATTTTTTGGTGTTCCTTTTTAATTGATAGAATCCCTTTTGTATAGTTTTTTTTTTTACTACAGCACGTCTGCAATTATTTTTTCAGTCTTCTTTGATATTTTTTTTATTGCTATGACTTCTTCTTTAACATTTTTCCAATACCGTTTTTTTTTTCTTTAATATCGAAATTTCTTCTTTTTAGGCTTTCCTATTTGGGTTGTTTTCTTCTAGGAAAACTGAGAGATTTCCGTCTTTTTTCCTTTTATCTTATTGTTTCTTATCTCCAAATCAGATTGATATTTCTGAAAGGAACCCTTAGGAATTATCCAATAGTGGATCACTGTAGTAGGGGGTGGCACATGAAGAGAATGTGAATTCACTACTACAGATGGCGACACTGTCCACACCTCACTCGGAGTATTCATTCCATAAGTAGTAGTAGTTGTTGGTATATACAAGCGTACAGGGTAGGTAAGTACGTGTAAATTGCAGCATGCCCACCCATCCTTCTTATGTATCTCGATGAATGATGCTTAACATGGAATAGCACCTGCTTCTCGACAAGTGACCCAGGCTAGCTTCGCACTACTATGAAATTTTGATCAATTAAATACATAACGAAGCATACTACTACATTTCTTATTCATCGTAAATCGTATCCCACGCTTTATCGTATATTTTCATACTATTGTTTATAATAATTCTTGCATAAATTTGCATCGAAATTCTTAAATACATACGCGAAGCTTACTTAAGAAAATAAAATGTCTCTTTACTTAATTATTTCTTCGATTCCCTATACATAAAAAAAAAATATATATTCGAATTAATACCGCGAAACTGGTTCACACGTAAGTGAAAAGTTCCTAATTCCTGAACCAGCTCGTATCTTTCTAGCCCGTTCTGAATCTTCCTATCCCAAGATCTGTCGTCCCCTCGTTCTGCCCGTGTCCTCGTAATTATGCCTTCTTAACCGAGCGAAATTTAATCCGGGAATGTGGGACACCGATTCCCAAGGGGCAACGGGACTGAAATGAAAATTCAGAGATTCGTCGAGCAGCTTATTTTGAACAATTCTACGCAGCGGAATCCCGCGGATTTTCCAACGATGTACGAGTACACCTGGAAAATTCAACAAACGTTCTGGTCCGTGGCACGGCGAATTCTTCGGAGATATTTCTACAACTTCCGACCAGGCAAATTATTCGAACGACGAGGGAGGAAAGGAGCGTTCGGATGCTGATCGCGCGAAAGCGCGACGCAAAGAGTTTCACGACCCAACAACGTCTCTCCGCGGCGCGTAAAAAGGATTTCTCAGACCCTCGAGGAACAAAGATGAACCTGTTCCGCCATCTTTTCACGGATACCAGATTATATCGCCGTGAGCCGCATAGTTGAGCGAAGGAAGAACAAACGATTGTGTGTGTCTGTTCGTTTACGGTTTGTACTCATTGTCTTTGCAGCTTCTGCGGCGAACACCTGAGAAAATTGAAGATTTCCACGGAGCTTTGTTCCTTTACCCTCCCCCCTGACCCCTCCGTCATTCGTTTTAGCTGGCTGTGAAATCCGAGGAAATCTCATCTTCTTCTCGTCCCGATTTCGGTCTTACAACGTTATCGATATCCGTGGAACTTAACCGAGTTCCGGTTTTTAAAACTTAAGTCGTTAGAACGGTTTTTCGTCGGAAAAGGTGAATTCGTTCGTTTTCACGAACCTTAACTCGTGAATTTTTGACGGTGAACGTGAAAAGAAGATCGTGAAAAATTTCTGCATCTTCTGGAAGTTTAATAAAACTCAATTTCCATGATCGAGTTCCGGTTCATTAATCAGAAACGCACTCAAGACGGACGTGGATCAATTTCCACCCCTTCGTCGTCTTCTTCTTGCATCCTCTGGAATCTCCACTATCTCGTCCTTCGCAGACAGAACGATTCCTTTTCCTACGAAAACCTGGATTCCACTAATAGTCGTCGTTGATCCTGAACGTCCTGAGAGGGTTTCACGAAAAATTAGGATGATCCTGGTTTGAACTCGCGATCGACACAGTCTCTTTATCCAATCAAGCCTGCACTCCAATCAAAGGGAAACCCATTTCATTTCTTCATTCCCTCGTAAAACGCTTCCTGAAGCGTCCATTAACGCTGTTCTCCGCTCGTTTACGATCTACGTAGCTTCTTTCCACGATAATTTGTTTTATCAGCACACAGGGTGAACCGATAGAAATTACCGTTTTAAGCGCCTCTAAATTACAAAATTAAAGGGACACCCGTGATAAAGAAAAGTAGTTCCACTTTCAAATAATGCAGTAAAAAATTATACCAATTCCATACGAGCAGCCGGAATAAAATCGAAGTTCTGAAAAATAGGGGTTTCGCTTTAACCCTAGATAACTATTATAAATATTCGTCTAATAGACTATCGATCTCTGCCAGTTTTACAAATTTACGTTCTGCCAATATTGCAAACGCTAATTTTTTTTACCACTTTTTTATCTTGTAATTAAAATATTATAATAGTTCCCTTAAGTTAATCTAAGAATATACACGTTTTTAATTCATAGTCTATGAAATCGAATGATTAGTCACAGAGTAATACTAATTTAAGTTTAGTTATCTAGGGTTAATGAATAATCCGACACTTATTACAGTACACATTACTTATTATCACTTATTACATTAACCATTGCAAAACAACAGCCTACTTTACCCTGTTACCGTCTTATTATCCATTCGATCGATTCATCTAATTTATTTAACCCTTTGAATGGTACGGACTCATATATGCGTCTGGCAAAATCTACCACACTATTGTCTCTCTGTGTAGCAGTTTATTATTACTCTCTAATTAGCAATCGCTATCCTCGCTCCTTGGAATATTCAGCATTCATATGCGTTTGTTTTCCACACTTCCGTTTACTGCAACAATTACTAGTCTATGAATAACATAAATACTATCCACACAAACCATTTCGACCCAGAGTATTCAGCGCTCAAAGGCTTAATCGTAGATCATTTCCTGTTTCGTTATCAAGCACACCATATCAGTCAGTGCAATCAATTTTATCAGTCCCACCCGGTATACCTAAATAACAAGCATTGCCGGATAGTTGGACGTAAGCTCGATAGTATTTCGAGGATCAGCCCCGACTTCCGGTTGACGCACGTGTCGCACGTCCCGAATGATCCCATCGCGTGGCTTCCAATTTCGTTCGACGTCGATTGATGACGGTGTCCGCCGATCCTCAGGATCGTCTGGACGCCTCCGTCGGATTAATTTGTTGCCGGAGGGAGAACGAAGTTTCGATGAATGGGCCACGGAGACGACAACCAGACGAATTCTGGGACAGTTCGACGGCCGTGGCGTCGATCGTCGGTGCCGTTGTTCCAGTTCGCTCGATGACGAAGGATGAAGGGTGACGTTTTGTTCGCGCTGGGTCACAGGCATTGTTTGACGAAGCGAGGACAGAGGGATGGATCGAGAGCACTCTTTAGGGCAAAAATTTTGGCGCCGGTGTTTGAGTGAGTAGGGTCTTACGGAAACGAAAAGATTATGGTTAATCCTAAACTAAAAAGAGAAAGCTTTTTGCATCGTGCATTGTAGATTGAAGTAATGGTTTTTGTAGGTGATTTAGATTTAGGATAATTTGAGGTTATGATCGAGAGCACTCTTTAGGGCAAAAATTTTGGCGCCGGTGTTTGAGTGAGTAGGGTCTTACGGAAACGAAAAGATTATGGTTAATCCTAAACTCAAAAGAGAAAGCTTTCCGCATGGTGCATTGTAGATTGAAGTAATGGTTTTTGTACGTGATTTAGATTTAGGATAATTTGAGGTTATGATCGAGAGCACTCTTTAGGGCAAAAATTTTGGCGTCGGTGTTTGAGTGAGTGGGGTCTTACGGAAACGAAAAGATTATGGTTAATCCTGAACTCAAAAGAGAAAGCTTTTTGCATGGTGCATCGTAGACTGAAGTAGTGGTTTTTGTAGGTGATTTAAATTTAGGATAATTCGAGGTTAGGACGTATGATTTATTTTGTATGTTAGGTAATTTTTTAGTGGGAAAATGATTAAATAAGAATGTAAGAATAATATTATAACAGAATAATAAAATAATTCTTAGGAAGAAGCTCAATTTTTAATAATCTTAAATTATTTATTTACTAATTATTTACTAATAATTTATTTTAGTATTATTCAAATTGAAAATATTTCAAATCTTAATTAAAAAAACTTAACTGCTACCTAATATAATACCCTGCCTTTAAAACAAAACTGGGTATTATAATAAATTTCTTTTTTTAACTCGCCAGTTAAAAATTAGTTATACAAATATACTTTCAATTCCCCAATTTTAATTGCTTCGAACAAAATCGTTAATCGATCTCGCAGCCGTTCATCCCCGATGCATTAGCTTAATTTAGAACGGCGGTTTTGCGCGCCATTATTCAACGGCAGGATTAAGCGTAATTAATTTAATGAGACGCATTGACGCAGCCCAGGAAACAGCGAGGGAAACGAAGACGGGTTACACGTGGCTGGTTCGCTTCGAACGCCATTTTAACGAGCCGCGTTCCAACGTTCCGGAAGAACGATCCACGTCGCGTCGGGCCGTGAAATATTTTCGAAACGATAAAATTTCGGCCCTGTCGTTCGATTCCGCGTGCCCGAATTAATTACCGACACGACGACAATTACCATCGCCACCAGGGACGGCAAGCTCGATCGCTATGTGTAATACAGTGCCGATCGAAAGTTTGGCATGCAAATTTCTCTCTTTACGCCAAGTTAAACAGTATTTATTTATTTATTTATTTATTTATTTATTTATTTATTTGTGGTGACATAGAACCGTTCAGGCCCCGTTGTAAAGTGTTTGATGCAACCCCATAGAACACCCGCAGATGTTCTATGTCACCACATATTTATTTAAATTAATCGAGATAAATCCCTATTAGTGTACAATTATTGCATTCGTCTAAATTTTTTAACCTTGTGTAACGGATTTTATGAAACGCTTACCTCACCTTTTTAATTCAAATGAAGTTTAATTATATGCAAATATTTGTGTATCAAAGGGTGTTTAATAATAAAGTTTAATAATAAAATTATCAAGAGCATCGATTACAATTTTCTCGTGCCTTATTAGCGTTTTTTAACCCTTTAATCCAGCGGACCCTGGATCTACTTTGATCCACCCGTAAATACTTTTGTTGTGCTCTTCAGACTATGCGTTGGCCAAGAATTTTTGGATCGCGCTGTACAGCGCGAGGTTATCGATGCTTTCGCGATCCAACCCCCATCCACGAGCTGCATTGAATCTTCGATTAACGTTTTAAACGGTTCCGCCTGTTTGGAAATATTTTTGTTCGTTGCTTTTCACGTAACGTTATCGGAAACTGTTAGCTGTTTTATTTATAATCGTCACAATTGATGCGCAATCGGTTTCCGTTAAACTGGAGTATTTTGTAGAGAGTATACGAAGAATTTTCGCGTGTACGTTTTAGTTGCAACAACATAAAAATACTGTTAAACGTTAGAAAATTGCATATGCGTCTCGTGAGTACGAGTACACCTGTAAGGAAACTAAAATAAACCTGGAATATTATCAGGAAATTATTATTTTCGAAAGAAAGTTTTAACAATCAAATCAATTTTAATTTAATTGTCTACAAACACAAGTACAGCGGCAGACAAAAGTTTAAGACCACAGAATAATTGTGAAACATAATTTCACGATCCACAAATATTATTTATCTATTCATTTTTATTATCATTATGGTAGAACGATATTTATCGATTAGCATAGAATATAAATTTTAATTACACTGTTATTTCTTATTAATCAATTTTTTTATTGTGCATATACTTGAATCTACTACAGTTTCCAAGAAAAGGTACTAATGGTGCAATAACTTCGATGTAACGTGCACCAGTTTAAAATAACCTGAAATGCAGCGAGAAACTATTAGATACGGTAAACTTGCAGCATGACAGCCGGCGAATCATTATTAATATCGGTAACGATACTTTATGACGGAAGCGAGACGTTTACGACAGAAATAAATCTTCCCCTAACAACCTACTGCATTACCTCTCAAAAAGCACGAGGGTAAATAGAACATCCCGTCTAGTTGCGCGGAAATTTATCAGGCGAAATAAATCTCCTTTAACAGAGATCGTTGAGCCGTCGCGAAACTGTTTTCTAATGGCGAACGGAGAGCGGGACACGTACTTGTAAATATAGTGCACAGTACCTGACAAAAGTTTAAGACAAAAGAGTCAAAGAAATTAATTAATTATTTAATAAGAAACGACAGTATAAATAAAATTTGTATTCTATGCTAATTAATAAATAGTGTTCTACCATAATTATAATGAAAATGAGTAGATAAACAATATTTGAGGATCATAAAATTATGTTTTACCTTGTCCTGACGTCTTACACTTCTGTTCGCTACTGTAAATTAATTAATGAATAAAAAATAACAGTACAAATAAAATTCGTACTCTATGCTAATTAATAAATAGTGTTCTACCATAATTATAATGAAAATGAGTAGATAAACAATATTTGCGAATCATTAAATTATATTTAACACTGTCCTGACGTCTTAAATTTTTGTCTGTCACTGTACGTGACACTCGAGTATACAGGTGTGATAATAATTCTCCCAAAAAAAAAGCAAAATACATAATTTCCCCCCATCCTTGTTCAATTTACCTTTTTTTATTTGATCGTAAAGAATATAGAACGATAGTCTACCGTGGTGAATCGCTGCTTCATCGTTTCAGTGAATTTTACGACCGGCATTTCCGCTTTTACAGCCATTTTTCCTATCTCCCTCCCTCTCTCTCTCTCTCTCTCTCTCTCATTTCTTTCTCGTTTTTTTCTGCTCACCTCATAGCGCACGGTTAAGCACATTTCGCCAGGTTTAATGAAATAAATACGGGCGAATTCAATTACCACGACAGAACGGAACGCTGTTACCAGGACGCGGGTCAGAATCGCAGCTTCCGGTGCGTCGCCTTTTAGAATCGGTCAGTGGCGAGGGCTGGGCAAAATTATGGCTATCTGTTATGTGGGAACATGATCGAGGAAGTACGATTCTAGGAAAACGTGAAGAGTGCGAACGTAGAATATTTGGACTAGAGTAGAAGTGTGTGAACGTAGAATATTTAGACTAGAGTGTTTCTAAGACGCGAAAGATGAGCACTGGAGACAACGTCGCGACCGAGGAATTTTGAGGGAACGTGACCAAATGTATCGAGTAAGAAAGGTTGACAATTGGAAAAAAAGGAAACGAGTGTTATTCAGGAAGAATATATGAGAAGTAAGAAGTAAGAAGTAAGAACGTCATGGTTGCTACGTTGAAAAGTCGTTTATACTATTAAATTATATACTATTAAGTTACTATTAAACCAAATGCATATATTAATAATATCTAAGGACTTCACTCTATTTTACTCACACCTGAGCCCTACCTCCACTTTACTAAATAATAAACGTAGAATTTCCTATAGTTACGCGTTCGTTGTCAGCGTTACTCTCACTTTGCGTCGATGTATATTTCTCTATTAAACGGCCTGCTTCTTCATACCTCAAATGCGGTCGCGCTTTATCGAGACATAAAGCTTCGTTCCCTTCTTCCCAGGGTGGCTCGCGGCGCGAACCAATTCGCTCGAATTTGCGACCAGGGGGTAGAAACAGAAAAATGATGCGTAAACCATTGGAAAATTGCAACGTTTTATTTTCATTTACCCAACGGTGGCATCATAGCTTATAAATAAAAACGTAAGCGAAGCAGAAGGTTAACGCTATCGTTCTTGAAGTATCGCTGATTTTCTCGTCCTTTCGAAATTAATGCGTCGACCTCCGTTTTTTTAAGACTCTAAGATCCATAGTTTATCGTTTCTCCTTTAGGGTACGCGTAACTGTCCTAAATATTCTGATATGTCGGAATTTATTACTTAAATACTATACACTCTTATTCGAAGTATTATAATACTTCATTCTATAGCACGAAGAAGGGTAACTGTGACCAAACCTTCCCAGCTTTATCATGAAACTAGCAGTGATCGAAATTCCTAAAACCCCGTCCGAGTGCTTCAGCACTTAACGTTTTCAAACTTTCTAAAGTGCCTGACGTGGTTTGGGTTCTTAGAAAAAGCCCTTGAGAAAGTGTGTGAAGAGAAAGCTGATTTATGGTTAATTTTTGTTTCGTAGTATTCAATTTCTAACACTCTTTGTAAGAAGGACCGAACTTACTCTAAAAATATCAACGAAGTGCGGAATAATTTCTGTCACGGTGTTCCTTCACCATTTTGCGGTAGCCTACGACTACCTAAATTCCTATCCTGAATTCCTATCGTCTTTTCGAAACGCAAGACTTCTAAAATTATTTTCAAATCCTTGAAATCCGTGGAAAAACATTGCCAGCTTCAAAAATCGACTAGCACACACGCGCGACTCGCCTAGAGCGAGCTCTTTGATCTCTCTGCGTGTATCAGTTTTCAAAGTCAAACGCCTCCACCCACGTCGGAAAGCGGTCCAACGTTCGAAATACTCGGTGGTCTGAAAACTTCACCCCCTTACCTCCTCAAAGGAGTCGCCACGCGAGCGTAGCCACCGATGCGAGCAATATTTCGTCGGTTTCTTGCCACGGAAACGGCGGTTCCTTCGACGATATTCGCGTGGAGGCAGCACGGATGCGCGGCATTGTTTCGATTCTTGATATGGCTCTCTGCCAGACGGCTACGTTTCCTCTTACTCTGTCTCCTCGAGGTGCCGCGACGGCGGAAAAAGCAACGCTTGCAACAAACGAGCGAAGTTTCGTCGCGAGATCGTTAATTTTTCCAACGGGTCGCGTGACCGTTGTTATTGGACTCGTTACTTGGAGTCTGCCGGAGGATCGTTGGTGTCGGTTCGGACTATGCTGAAGAAGTTGGAATTTTGTGGACGTTTTAGAAACATTGCGAGGAAAGAAGCCGAATTTTTATTAGTCCTCGAGTTCACTGCGTTCCAACGAAAAAGAGAGGAAAGCTCGTTAAAATTGTACCTGTGAAGTTTCCTAAACAATTCCAATAACTTTGTATATTGCTAACTATCAAATTGACTGTAAGCAGCTTTTAGCAAATGTAAATTTTTATGTTCCCTCAAGATCTTTCAAGTCTGCTTACACTTTCATACCAATAAAATACACTTTTCATTTCCTTGATTCTTAATTTTGACTATTTCAACGTATCTTTCATTGAATTTCGTTGTCAACTTAACAATCTTTCGTAATCTTGTTTAACGCACTCTGTAAATCAATGGGTTTATATCTCGTGAATACATAAATAAATAAATAAATAAACTTCGCTGCAATGTGTAGGAAAACGAATTCAGAACAATCAGAGGGTGTGCAACGAAAAGTTAATTATTTTCGCAATCCTTCGATAACTGTACGTTTCGCAATTCTCCCCGGTCGATGCGAGGCGTCTTTCTGTAGCGCAACGTTCGGATCTCATGACCAAAACGTACAATTTCTCCCGCCACGCTTTATCAGAAATCCAAAGTGGCACCACAAACAACTGGCCGCACGAGGAAGCTTCCCGTTTCACGGGAAACCCTGTCTGTTGACACGCGGATCGATACGTTCGACGGGGAAACGCTCGTGAAAACCCGACCCCTTATTGCAGGCAACCACCGGGTCGCCCGCGAAAGCAGGCAACCACCGCCGCGCCGTTGTCTAAAACGTTGCCTGCTCCCAGGCGCCCCGCTACACGTGCAACCTCGGACTCAGCTTCATCTCGCCCCCTGCCATTCTTTTCCGCTATTTTTGTACCTTTTCCCCGTTTCCGGTGGCCTGCACAACGCGAAAGAGGGACCAGCTAGAGGACCACTTCGTGTCGTCGCACACTCCACCGCTCAACGAGCGAAAGTTCTGCCTGGCACACGTGTTCCACTTTTCGTCGTGCACGTACCACCCCTCCGCCAGCCCTGACCGTCCACGGTTTTGCATATCTTGTTTCAGGGACCGTGCGACGCGGGACAATCGACTTCCGCCGGAGGATTCTTTTGCGAGATGCCACTTCCACTCTCGAGTTCACTATTTTTTTAGTGCGTTCTCTCTCTCACACACATTGTTTTTTCTTTTCTTTTCTCATCTACATGCGTGGACGTGGGTATTTGCTTGCGAGAACAAAACGGGGATAATTATTGCGCAGCTTGGAAACGTTTAGCTTCGTTTTTTTCTCGTCACTCTCGTCTGCTGTATATTTGGCTGAACACCGTGGATTCGAGGTCCACGAAGCGGAAACAGGAATTTCTGGGTCATTGTTACGCGCGGTTGTACGAATTTTCAAATGACAATTTAACAATTTTGAGTATAAAAGGGTTTTGAATCTCCAGGTTTCGATATTGAAGAGTTCAGTCTCGATGGCGTTGGTTTTATATTTTGGTGTCTATATTAGCGAGTCTGAAATGCAAATTCGACACCAAAGGCGTAGAATTGGGTACCAAGAATTTCACAACCTCGAATTTTTAATATTAATCATTTTTGATTCGTAAAATTTAACTTCAGAGAGTACCTAAGTTACATACTTTGAAATTCGAAGTTCTCAAATAAAAGTAATTCTACTTTGAAACTGCCTAAGTGATAAACTTCGCAAACCACGATAATTAACTTAAGCAACGCCTAAGTGACAAGTTTCATCTTCGAAAACTCCCAAATCGCAAAGATTTACTTTAGCCGCGCTTGAATTACAAATTCTAGCTTCAAAAGTTCTCAAGTCCCAAAAATTTGACTTCGATAGCGTTTAAACTACAAGCTTCGCCTTTCGAAATATTTAGAACGAAGAAGCTCAATTCTGCTTGCGCTCGAATTGCAGATTTCCTATCCTGGAAGCTCCGAACTTGCAAAAATTCGCTCGTTCAAATTTGCATACAAGATCATCCAATTGAAACCAAATTATTGTCGCCTATTGCCATCGAACCGGTTTTTTAAACAGAACTTGGAACGTATAAGCATCCAGAACAAGAAGGATGTAACTGGCGATGAGGGATAAACGACGGAAGCGATGCGTCGCGGCGGAAGGCGGTAATCCTCCATTTCGAACTTCGATACGTCTCGTTTGTACCGTAACCGTGTTCCGCGAGACTTTCCCGTGCCGTTCGATTGTCGGCTACGCCATCACGATATCCCGACTTTTCTCGTTTTATGGAAGAGAGAGAGAGACAGCAGCTGTTCGATTTATCGAGTTACTTACGCCGTAGCAAGGTAGATGTCTCGGATAGGGTGACGCGTCTCGAGCACAATGCCGCAGGATCGATGTATTATTAACTTTAAGTGTTACGTGAAAGAAGATATCCTCGCGGGAGACGTTTTCATCGGGTAGGCGGAAGGAAAAGGAGAAAGTTGGCTCCTTGTTTGAGGGAAATATTCCGCCGCACGATCGAGTTATCTACGTTAACTTCGTTTGTTGTAGCAAATTTAGTTTGCAGTCTCTTTCGAGATTCTCGGTTTCCTTTTTCACGCAAAGACAATTATTCGCGGTAACTTTATTTATTTTACAGCTCGTACACACAAATACGAATATCATATTTCTACTGCCGACAATATCTATCCAACTACCCTTCACATTTTGTCCCGGCTGCGATTTTTCCTGCTCTTCAGAACTTTCCAAGCAATTCTACAGAATTCACTCGATTAGCATTCGAATAGAAACTTATCCAGTAAGCAGTCGAACAGAAACTTATCCAGTAAGCAGTCGAACAAAAACTTATCCAGTAAGCATTCGAACGACATTCATCCGCGAGTATTTAAACGCAATACGATTCACTTAGTCCAAATTAAATTAACCCTCTATGGTCCCGTGTAACTTTCAGGTCACATGCTAATTTATTGACATTTTAACAAATAATTTAATCTTTTTTCACGAGATGGCGTATGCATATTAATTCTATAATATCAAAATTCATGACAGTTGCTAGTACCATCAACCTGAAATAACAAAAAAGGTGCAAACATTATAACCCGCTGTTACTTGAAAGTCACACTTGGTGAATTTATTGTAATAAAATTGTTTAAACTAGAAAATCTTTTTTCATCTGCATATATAGGATTATAATCGTTGATTTTCCCTTCCGTCAATTTTTTTTTTTTTTTTTATATTTAAAACAAAAATTCGGTCCATGGAGGGTTAAGTATAAAAGTAAAGTGTCGTTCGTCATTTGACCCAACCAATCTTAAAGAGATACAAACTGCGTTAAGCATCGTTACGCCTAAACAATTAGTATCAAACAGATTTTCTTCACCATTTCTGGTAAACGAAATTCGAAGGAACAGAAACGAACGATTGAATCGACAGGAATCGCGGGAAGGATTAAGAAGGGTTATATTGTCATTCGGGTACAATGGATAATTGGCAATATTCGCATGGTGTTTTCCACGATTTCACAGCCAATTTGCGATGTCTGCACGCCGGAAGCCGCGGAATAAACGGGCACAAACCGTTAATTGCGAGAAGTAGGACAATTAAGGAGGAACTTGAGCACAAGCTTCCTTTATCTCGTACGTTTACGGATTTAATTAGCTGCAGCCCGTAACTACGTTCGTTCGTGCATCGAATTTTAACCAGTGTTCGAAGCGACGTCAGATGTGCAAGGGGTTGAAGAGAGGGGGGGGGGCAGAGGGACCGGTGCGAATTATGGCAGACGTAAATTAAACAGACCTACGTCCAACGGCGCGCGTGTCACTGTTCGACTATTTAACCCTTTCGCTACGAGCGGTGACTATAGTCACCCCGTGAAGTTTTACGAACAGAGTATTATTGCATTACGCGATAATTTTTTAACCCTTTCATTTCTACGACCGACTACAGTAATGCTCTGCGTAAGATTCCACGATATCGAACGTACTACGGGCAATTGCGATTGTTCCGTGAACGCACATTCTGGCGTGGCGGCTTGTTCAGCATGTTAGAGTTAGTTTAAAATAAGAGAGGTCTTTGCCAGTTCAAGGTTCTGGGGTAAGTGCCGTGTGGTTCATCACAGTCCTCTTTCCAGAAGGCTGCATAGCCTTCCCCACTCCGTGGCCAGATCCTACAGGACAAAGGTCCTTTCCTTTTTGCGACGCAACGTCGGGTTGCTCGCAAATGTTTAGGCTTTCCCGCGACTAATATAAACAATACCACCCTTGGCGCCTGATGACTGCACGTCTTCGAGACGTCCGCCGTCAAGGGGTGCCTTGGGGTTGCATTCATACTTTCCAACAAGTTCTCTCGCCAGGCACACCAGATACCCAGTCATAAATCGGTCACTCGCCTAAATTACGGTCTAGGCCCTTTTTCAGCGACCACCCAAAATGCGGTGTCGCTAACAAGCAGAAGTTGCGCGTCGAAGGATCCTCCCGTAGCGAAAGGGTTAACCCTTTGAGGACGAGTGTCGGATATATCCGGCCAACTCTCGCGCTGCGGCTGGCGTTTGTCTGTCGTAAACGACACGTATAAGATACGCATAGGTATACTAGTCTAAGAAGTCAAGTTGGCCTAAATTTGTTTGTTTATGATTTTCTTAGATTTTATGAAAAACTTATTTAAATGCAGCTTCAGTTTTTACAACACAAACGCGCGACGTGACTATTTTCTTTGCTGCTCCGTCCGGAAAGGGTTAAAGCCAACAAATGTTTCGTCCCTTTACCCCCGCCGTATTTTTAATTCGCGTTTGCATCTGCAGCTCGAGATTAAAGTTTCCTTTTTCCGCGGACGTCTAATTTAAAACGAACGCGAAGCCACGAGAAACGGAAGAGGAACGCACGGTAGGAACAAGGGAACGAGGGAATTAAAGAAAGAACAAAGCGAAGGGAACGAGGAGAAAAGAGGAAAATAAGGGAAACACGGAGTGTGAAAGAATTAACGGAAGGTGGGAACGATCGATTAAAAGCAGGTGAGTAAACAGGTGCAGGAAGTGGATGTAACACAGAAACAGAATAATAGGATAGAAACAGATGGCAACGTGAAATAATAAGTTTGAAGCTAATCAACCGACGTCCATTTATGAATTATGAAGCTGCTGAAAGACGTAAGCTCTCGACGCATGCTGCATCACCAGCTGAAAGTTTGGAATCACTTTCAGAATTGCTGCAGTATCAAAACGCTTGTGACAATTTATTGTTCGTTCGAAATTAACACGTTCTGTGCCAAGCCATTTGTGCCTGACTTGTCGTTCAAACAATTTAATATTTTGACTAAATGCACCATTAAATTTAATTATTAATTATTGTATATATTACAATTAAATGAACTTGTGTGTTTTGCTCTATACTGCATCTTGTATAATGCTTCAGTTTTTAGGTAGAAATATAGTTTACAGAATTATATTTGTAATAAAATATATGTTTTCAGCGCATTAAATAAATATTAACACCAGTGGTACACGTGGCCTGACGATCAAGTTTTTTTTTTCATGTGGCATGGAACGTTTTAATATTGCTAATTTTAACAACAGTTATACATTTTTATCACAGTAAACTTTTCATGGAAGAGGTTTCTGAGACGTGCCTCCGTTCTAAACTGATTATCATTTAAATTCGAATGTTTCTTAAAACCTCTGAATGATTCCAAACTTTTAGCTGGTAGTGTATGCGCTCACAGTTCCCACGACTACTTTTCATCAGGCTCGTATATGTGTCAAAAGGGTTAACAATTCCTCGAGTGAAACGGTTTGACCGAGCCACTCTTCGTATTTTCGATATCGGCGAATCTTGGCGGAAATTGAGCTTATTTCACCGACTCGAGGAAATCTGCTAAACCGGTATCCAACGAATCGAGTATCCGCCGCGTCGAAAGTGACTTTCCCCACTGAAAACCGTCTTGGTTGCCCTATTCCGTATACTCTTGGCATCGACGAACCTAAATTTCCTTTCAGGGTCACAGGTTGAAAAGATTGAAGCTATTTTTGGGAATTCGTGGGAATCAGGTATCTGTAGTTTCAACAATGTTAAATATTGTTTACCCTACATCTTTCTAACGGTAAACGTTATTCTTCAAAATTATGAAGTCGGAGTTGTTAGAGATAGAAATTATTAATCAGAGATAGAAATCGAATGATAACAGTGCCTTAAAAATTCAGCAGTTTGTCTGTCTGGTAGCTACTGAATTTATATCAATATTAACACTTTGGCTGCCTTAACACGGTGGACATCGATGATCGGAGCGCTTCAATTACTGACAATCGTAAGGGTTGAATAAAAACGAGGAGAATCAGAAAGAAAGGAGACGTGCATCAGAAAGTTTCAGGGAAAATGCGTGCGCGAATTATCTGAGAGAAAGAGCTTTAACACTTAGCCGACCGAACTGGGAGATCTCCCATTTTGTCCTCAACAGAACGCTGCAATTGATTCTATTCGCTTTTGTTATTAGTTAGTCTTGAACCAGTACTGTTCATAAATTTTCCAAAATACAATTTTTAATAAATTCAACATCAGCTTAGGTCCAACTAATGACAAAAGTAAATAGAATCAATGGCACTGCTTTGTCAAGGAAAAAATGGCAGATCTCCCCATTCGGTCGGCTAAGTGTTAAGAGTGCCTGAACTGGAGCATGGAGTGCAAAAAGTTAGAATAAATTAGAACAAATGTCTTTTGGACGTTTAAATAAATATATATGTTCAGCTGAATTTCTCTGCAATCTGTAACAACTTAACATTCCTACGGTATGCGTGAAAATTCTCGCTGACAGCTCCCCTTCTTCCCTCTTTCACGTTCGAACGAGTCGTTCGTGGGAGCAAAGAGGCTCCCTTTCATCGCAGCGACAACCCCGGCCGCGATAATGGAGACTTTCAGCCGCCCCAGCCCCCGTTTTTTGTCCGCCAAAGTATTTGTTTCAGTTCCCAGCGCCACGCTGGCGACCACGGTGTCCCCGGTTGCCAACCAGGAAGCCCGTTTTATTTCAGCGACGTCGCTCGTTCCGGGACCAGCGACTTGGCACCGGTTATCGTGGTCGAGATTCGGGTGCTGCGCGAGCGAAAGGGCGGAGGAAAAAATTAACGGAACGTTCCTCTCCCAGCTCGCTGAAAGTTTCTCTGTTATGAGTGAAACGATGTGTAAATGCGTAAGAATAATAAATACGGTTTATTTATTCAACAATTATTAACACTGAAATCCACGATGAAATATAACACGAAAATGTTAACACTATTCCTACCACAACCGGTCAAATGACCGTTCTTGAAATTTCGATTAGAATTTCATAGCTACAACGTAATTGAAACGCCTTTAAACTTTAGACTTTTTCTCAAATATACGTATAATACATTTTTCAATATTCACTTCTTTTTTCATCGTTTATTTTTTGAGAAAAATTTGTAGTCTCTTTTACGTGGAAATGGTAGGAATAGTGTTAAACATCGTTCTACGCCATTCTCTCACTTTCTCTTTCTCTTTATCTTTATATCAATATTACTGGTTACTAAGATTGCTGTTATCACACACTGACTGTCTTTTCTATCGCTGCTCTCTCTATTAATACCATGAATATAACAAATCACATAGATCATACTTCGCTACACTCATTCCACAACACGAATCTTAATGTTTACTCAATCGCAATTCAGAACGATAAATAACGAAAGTGATGAAATTAATTTCCATGCTGATAAAAAAAGAACAGCAAATTTTTATGCATTTGTAGAAAATTGAGAAGTGCGAGAAAGTAATATACCTGGAGTGTGAAACACGTTACACTGTTTGGAATTTATATTGAAGTGTATTCCAATTCTTTGACTGTGCTTGTCAAAATTCAAACACACATGAAAAGTCTAACGATAAATAATTAAGAATAATTCGCATTTTTAGGGATCAAAACTTACACCAACTTCGTCGTTAATGTTCTAGTATATCACGTCAATATTTTCTTAAAAATATCCACCATTAAATAATAACAGAATGGAAATGATAGTTACTCGAATTACTTAGATTGTGCGTCGAAAACGGTATTTATTTAGCTACGCCGCTAAGCACTTTACACGTAGAAGTCCGGCCGCAGTAGAATCAGCCAGCGCTGGTCAGACCTCGTTAAGCGTTCAGCCGCTCGCCAGGCCACGTCTCACTGAAATTCCCGTAGGATTTTAAGCGAGGCCCGCCATCAACGAATTACCTCGACTATGGTGACCCTCGCCACCCTTCGTCGCCACGTTATTATCCCATAAACTGGACGTTAAAATCGACCAAATCTGTCCGCCCAACTAGATCTATCCGAGGAGAGAGTTTCCATAAACTCCATTCCACGAGTCATCCATTTTATTCGCCACAATTTGATCGACTAGAAATTTCTCGAATCCCTTTCTCCACGAATAAACTATCGATACTTAATCCATAAAGTACAGGTGAATATTATATTTATATCAAAATCTGCTTGAAACACCATTAGTGAAACTGAACCCATAACTCAACATTTGCACGTCAATAACGAAAGGATTTCGAACCATCTGCGTTCGAAATGTCGATTAAACACACTCAATTTGGTATTCAGCTGTTTAACACTTTATTTCTTATTGTTATTACTATTCATTTCATAGATTAACAAATGAAACACCATTCGTGTACAATGGAGGAGATATCAAATACGACAGTAGAGTTTCTAGCGAATATTTACGTATTACAAGGAAAAAAAAAAATATCAGTTATTACATATAATTAGTACACTGTATATTTAAAAAAATGAAAAGAATTGTTTGAAGAAATTCACAGAATTAGAAAATTCGCATTTCTACATAAACGATTAATACGTACAATTGAATTGACTATAAACTGTACAATGTGTATAAGTAGAAAAAAGTGTGTAGCTTTTTAAAAAACCAGGGGGATAAAATTCCACGCGAATTTTCACGTTGACGTGTAAAACATCAATGGATGTACAGTAACGGACAAAAGTTTAAGACCAAACGATCACAGAAAATAAAGAAATTAATTAATAAGGAACAACAGTATAAATAAAATTTGGATTCTATCCAATCAATAAATATTGTTCTACCATAATGACGATAAAAATATGTATATGAACAATATTTGCGTTGTCTCGTCATCTTAAACTTTTGTCCGCTATTGTGTAATCACGTGACGCATCGTTCCAAAATCCGCAATCTCGACGAGCGTCAAGCGATCAACGTTGCTCTGTCACTGTTTCGATTTATCTCATTTATCGAACAAGATGACTGCCCCTTTCAATTATATTCCCTGGATCCAAGGAAACCAGCCTGACACTTCACACTGACTCTCGACTTAATTGATCAACTGTTTCTCAAAAACGGCGATGAAGATCGGAGCCAAGTGTCGACTAGCCCGCGAGGAATATCGCTGACGTGGCTCCCTTTGATCGTTGACAGGCCGGCTGGAAGACGAACCGGCCTCCTCGAAGGCCTCTTTTTCAGCCAGGTTTCCCTTTATTAATGCCGTGGATCGGCTCGCGAACGGCCGACGTGGCCGGCGCAACCCTTTAGTCAGCGTTTCGAGTGAGCCGAGCAATTAATCACGTGCTCGACCGTGCTCGAATCCACGCGCGCTAGATACGATCCGAGGGATTCATCTTGCCCACGGGCCCCTTTGTCATCGACGGCGATGCATCGCTGTCTAGATTTGCGAAATTTCGATCTCAGCGTCTCCTTCGGGCTGACCCTCTCGCTCTTCGAGGGAGCCTCCTTTGTCGCGACACGGAGATATTAATTTCGACGGGTAGATTTATTTATTCAGTTATTTATGGGGTTAAAGCTATTAGTAAGAGAAATATAGAATACAATTATAGGAGATAGGTTAATATTTATTATATATTTTACTTACTTTTATTGTTTTATCAAAATTTTAATATTATTATATTTATATGTAATCTGTTTATATGTAGCCTATTTATATAGTCATAGGATTTCCTTCTATCAAATTTCAAAGTACAGAACAGAATATATATTGAATTCATTGAATAGTACACAATAAATCAGCAAAGTGATTTATCAGCGTGTGACAAATTTAACGAAAATAGCAACGAACGAACCAGTGATAAATGAAACTCAACAGACACAGGGTTCGCAGAATTTTCTAAACTCAAGAATCCTTCTTTCACACCGCAGGAAGGATCCTAGATCCCTCTGTTCTCGGTGAAAGAGGTAAATTGCTCGGTGCCTGTGCACAAAGGAGTCGAGTAATCCACCTGGAAGGCGGAATTATTCCGCTGCAAAGGGGTAACCCCGTGTTCCAGCTGCTCCGTTTTAATTCCCCAAAGGTCCCCTCTCTCTGTGACCCGGCCTCTCTTCGTCCGGCCGCGAGACAAATCTCGAACGCGTGGGACGCATCGATCTGTTTTGCGCCCCCGTTCCCGGTTTCCTGCCGCCACCTCATTATACCGAATGACGTGCTCCTCCAATCGCGACAGACACAGCCCCGACAACGATGTTACGTGGACGTTACACGTTTTCGTTACCCCGTGAAGAGAAGCTGGTCGCGTTGGACAAAAGCAACCTGATCCTGATCTCGATATCGCGAACTTCGTCGTTGGCTGCGACTTTCCTGTGTTCTCGTGAAAAGAACACGGAAAAAAAACCGGCGAAATTAAATCGTAGAGCCTTTGACGGTACGTTGGACAACGTTTCCTGGGAAATTTTCAGACACGCGCGAAATGGACGTGCTAGTTTTGGGGAATGGGAGACAGAAAAGTAGGTTTCGTTTAAAGGGATGTAGAGAAACCTCTGTTTCAGGTGTTGCTTAGAGATGCTGCGATAATAATGCAAAATTCCGAACAATATTAAGATTATATTATAGCTGGAGGTTGTACTAATTACAGAGTAAAAGATGTTATAGATAGCTTTGATGGAATTGGATGGGATCACTGGGGATGATTTTTGATTAATTTTGTGCGTTTCCTATTAAATAGAGGGCAGTACCATAAAACGTGGTCCAAGTCTTGTTCGTAGGAAAAAGGTAATAGTTGGCACGTCCAGAGTGTATTGAAAGCATAAATGTATGTGTGCGTGCGTAGGGACGGTTATATTTAGCTCTGATATAGAGAGTAGACGTGCTAGAGATCAGAGATTGTTATAATAAGAGGAAAGCCGCTAATGTATATATATATATATATATATATATATTCCATTCTCTTTTGCATTCTGTCTAACAAAGAGCATTAACCATGATCACTGATAGATAATAACGAACAGGTGCCAATAACGAAGCTTTATTTTACCCAAAATTGCGATACCTCTTTTACTATGGCACGAGTGTGACGGTATTGAACATCGTAACGAAGCCATTTTACCATTTTTCCATCCGGAAGCCTTTCGAAGCGAGCATCTTCCCCTCGCGGTTCCATCGTTTCATAATGAATCAGCAACGGCGCGGCTGCGGCCGTTCTAACGAATTCACCGATCTTTCCATCGCAACCGAGACGGGGGCGCATAATACCGCAAAAGGCAAAGTAGCTCATGCATAATTCCGCCGTATCGAATCGATGGACGGCGGTCATTAATTATGGATGCGGATGCGTTTCGAGCGTTGTTTACCTTCGTCGCCGCGCGATTAAGCGGGTTTCGCATGCCGATATTAATAACCAAGATCACGTTCGCCATCACGTGCCGTCTAATAATACCCGGAACTCGGTTAGCCCGTATCTATTTCGAGGTTTTAGGTGAACCGAGCCATTAATCTTACACCTGGATGATACGGTGTACGCGATCTCGATCGTGTTCCCAATTACTCCTCACTCACTGCCGTTCTCCGGTGATCAACTCTAGCATTAAGAGTGCACAGCAATTCGTGTGTTTGTGTAGATTAACAATTAAACCAATGTTATTATTAAACTGCTTTAAATATATATTATAAATAGTCCAAGCACTTCATTTTATTTTATTCACACCTGAGACCTATCATCTCACTCTGTTAAATAAATAAAACTAGAATTTCCTACAGTATTAGTGTATTAAGATCAAAGAAACATCAGATGAAACAACATAACGACCCCACGAAATTTACGTAAGCGCTTCACGAAGCAACGCGACACGTCACTCATAGGTGATTCGTAAAAAATATAGGGTGTTCGAACGAAGCTAGGAGAAAATTGAAGGGGTAACACTATGCAACATTCTAAACCGAAAATCAAGAGTAACGATATTGCATTGGACGCTTCGTTTATTAGTTATAAACAACGAAAGAACGGGCTATTTTACGCCTGAGAGCAGGCAAACGGGGCAACACGGCAGGCAACGCCAAAGACTACGCAGTGATGCTCCGTTTGCCTACTCACAGGCGTAAAATAGCCCATATATTTAGTTGCGGATAACTAATAAACAAAGCGTCAAACGCAATATTGTTACTCTTGACTTTCGTCTTAAAATGTTATATAGAGTTGCCCCTTAAATTTTCTCTCAGTTTCATCCGAACACCCTGTTTATGCAAACGATGGAAGTTTCGAGGTCCGAAAGTGTTCCCGATGGAATTAAAGAAGCGATCCGCTTCGCCCAGTTTTTCGACCTTGCAGATTCATAATGCCGACATAACGCAGCTAACATACGTGAAATTACAAGTGCCGTTTCAGATTCCACAGGGAGAGCCCTGCACGGGAATCCGTTTTCAGGCCGACTAAAATTCAATCTTTCGTTCGTTCCGGTCACTTCTGCAATCTCCAACTTCCGAAAATAGGTTTCTCCGCATTGTCACGGCCCCCGTTGGCCGAAAACTGTCCCGTGGGAAATTCATGACCTCCCGCAACCGGACTTCTTTCTTTGATAAATCGCTGCGCCCGGCTTCCGTCTCTCTCCAACCATCGCCCACTTCAATAACCGCGATCACGCCGCGACGTGTCGGTTGAAATCCCGGAAACCGCGACAGAACGTCGTTCTCTGGTATCCCAAATTTCCCTTCAACTTCACGCTCTTCGACGTTTCCCCCGCGCAAAGACTACGACCACGACGATTTTCCGTAAACGAAACGACCTTCCTCTGGTCGCCCGTCGAAACTTCGTTTTTCCGCTTCGGTTACGCGTTTCGCTTTACCTCGACCACTCGAAACTCGCCGACAGGACGGAAACTTTTGTTGTAACAGCGACGACGTGCTTCGTATCGACAGAAGCCTCTCTAAAAATTCTGTTTTCCCTCGCAAACAACGGACGACAACTTCGACGGGCTGCTCTTATATTTTACCGTAATATAAGGGTAGAAATGGATGCGATGCGATCGGGGGGATGTGAGTTTAGAAAAATGTGACGAGTGCTGATTGCCGTGTGAACGTGGAATGTTTGGACCCGAGTGTTTCTAAGGAGTGAAAGATGAGCACTTGAGAAAATTGAGAGCGACTGAGGAATTTTGGGTGAACTTAACCGAATGCATCGAGTGAGAAGTTAGAGTTAGTTTAGAATTAAAAAGAAAGGAAATGAGTGTTTGGAAGAATATGTATATGACGGGGAAAGTGTGAGCGCGGGGCAGAAGGAGTTTGACTGTGAGGGCAGAAAGAGTTAGACTGTGAACGTAGAAAAATTATGATTCTGAAGGAAGTGAGAACGTTGAAGTTGTTAAGTTGTAAAGTCGTTTAAGTCGTTATCATTGAACTATTTTAAATATATATATTAATACATTATTAATGTTCCAGAGCACTTCACTTTTATTTTATTCACACCTGAGTCCCATCTCTACTAAATAAATTAAAAATAGAAATTTTCTCATATAAGTTAATCTGTTTATTTTAAAACCTCAAATTACCGAACCATTTTATATACGGAACGTAACCGCGCCTGTGTTCGTATAATCGACGTCCAGCCGCGTTCGCTGTATTTGCCTTGGTAAAGCGTAGTGGTTCTGAAAACTGTGCTACGAACTTCAGGATTTCATTACGTCCAGGCGAAGAGGGTGTTTGCATGTATTTCTGGCTGTCAACGGCCGCGAACGAAAGGAGAAAGCGGGACAAAAAACGCTGCCGGCCACTTCCGGCGCTGCCGGTTTTACGACCCGCCACGGTCCCTTTCCTTTTATTCGCGGACTATGCACAATTAGCGGATTCCGACTCGCAAATGCACACCCCCAACCTCCCTCCCCTCCCTTCCTACCCCCCTTGTCCACTGTCCCTTTGTTTGCTCGCTCTGGCCGCGGAGACACGAATTCCTTGGAGCCGTTCCTCGAGTCCTCGATTCGCCGCTCTTCCGCTGCTCGTCGCCTTTGTCTTCGTTTCCTGTTATCGGGAAACGCGACGGTCTGTTTTCAGTTTTTTTTTTTATCCTTTCCCGGGAAAGCCGATGAACGGACAGAATTTGTTCGACTCATGGAGAACGGCCGGTGTAATTTTATTCTCGGACGTTCTTCTGGTTATTACGATTTAGTTAGCTGTGTTTTTTAAGGAATTTCGAAAGTGCATCTACACGTGCAAATTCAACTGTTAGTAGTTTTATAGTGTATACAGAAAACGAATGCGCTGAATACCGTCGCTTCAAAAAATAATAATAATTCTGTACTTTCTGATGGTTGACATTAGTATAGAGACGAGCGACAAAAGATGGTTGGTATCACCCTGTAATTATGAAGTAGCGAGCGAGCTCTAATGAGCAATGAGCATCGATAACAACTGCGGCAAGCATCGAACATTCAAGAAGGCTGGTCGATAAGAAACAGAAGATTCCAACCAGAAGATTCCAACACTTTCCCCATTTTTAATCGAACAATTACAATATATTTGATTAGAAATTTCAATGATCGCTTGCATCCTAAAATATTCAACGTTCTACCGAAAAATGTGGAATCTCTCCGAAATATATATTTATCCTGAATCACTCGTCCGCAATTAACGCATAACCGTCAGTATTTTTTACAAAATTGGAAAAACGAAAGTGGAATAAAAGATTAGAAAGGATACCTTGAAATCTTATCTTACAATCTGAACTCTAATTTTCGGGTACACCGAAATGAGTATGTGAGATGCATTAAATTTTACATAGACTTTTGCAACATTTTTCCTTGATCCGTAGCCATTTTGTTAAGCGTTCGATTTGGTTCTTCGTTGAGATTTCGGTCTGTCGTCGGTTCAACGTTGGATGTAAACGACGTGTCACTGGCTGAAACTTTAATATACTTAAGATTCTAAAGATCAAGCGTTGCACGCTCACATCTTTGTGAATCCGGCATAATTCGCGAGGAGGGCCATGAAAAATATCGAGTCCGACAATTTAAGATCTCAGTTTCCTCTGGACCACAATATCCGCCAAACGGACCATTAATCTGGCCACTCCAACGTTGTTCGAGATCATCCTCCTCTTCGCGAGGATCGTTACGTTTCCGGTTGGCCGTAACCGAATTCGAAGAATCGAATAACGATTCTGAAAAAACTAAGATGGAGGGAAACATGGTCCAAACTGAACTCTTTCGCCATCGTTTCCATTCGTTTCCATTCGTCTCCACGAATTCAACGACTAGTGGATTTAAACAGCCCGCATTTGGTAGTCTAATTCGAGCACGACTTCGCTCGAACAACTCCCTATTCGTCATCAAGTCGAGTGACCTCTCGAGCAGCCTCTAAGCATCGCGAAATGGAAACCCTAAAACGATGGACCCCGTGAATGGTAACGCGATTCGACCGTTCCTCGAGTTCTCGCGAAATTTCACTATGGCCGCCGGGCTTCGTCGGTAGAGAGTGTTGAACCAATAAAAGTGATCGAAGTAATTTTGCTGGATTTTTGAATTTAGGGGTTGGTATGAGTCGGTGAGGTGTGGAAAATAAATGAGTGTCGTGTGGTGTCGTGTGATAGGAATATATATTAAAACTGAATATTGGCAATAACATTAAACTCAACGGTTATAAGTGAGTTGTCTGCAAAGTTGTGCCAATTTTTGATAGGTGGTATAAAGACAAGTCTAAATATATTAGAATAATTGAGAACAACAAATATGTCTACGTGTCGTAAAAGACAGTACTTCAGGCATATTTGAAACAAAATTTGGATACCATACGTTAATTTTTCTTAGTTTGAATATGGAAGGAAACAAAGTGCATTTTAGGCACTTAATACTTTTCATTCACCGAAAAGGCAAAAATGCCACAAAAGCGGCAAAGAAAATACGCGCTGTTTACGGTATCTTTTTCGATCATTACAAAATTCCCTTAATGGAAAAAGCTTCAATTCCTTCGACGAGATGAAAAATCACGTAGAAAAGTCTTTTGCTGAAGAAACTGAAAGATTCTGGAAGGATAACATTTTTAAGTTGCCTAAAATATGGAGAAAGGTTGAACAAAGGAATGGCACCCGTATAATTTAATAAACGTATGCTAAAATTTAAATCCCCTGCGCTTCAATCTTTCTTCAACATCGAGACGAACTTTCCGGACAGCCCAATATATTTAAGCTAACATACATAATGAATATATTATTGAACTCAACAGTTATAAGCGTATCCTATTTAAGCTAACATATATAATGGCCACCAGTCACGGAGAACGGGCATAACTGGGGACCGTAACGAAGCTGCGGAATAATTGGCGGGTTCCAGAAAGAGGGCCACTTCGGTATTTATGCAAATCGCCGTCCTATCTTTCGACGACCAGCAGGCGGCGGCCCGATAAAGACCGGTTACGGCTGTTCGTCTTCGAGCCACGCGTCGTTTCGTTGTAGTAACGTTAAATCGGTGGCCCCGATCCGCGACCCGGTTAGAGAAACAACCGCGAAATGTGAAATGTTGATGCGAAAAAGTGACAAAAGTAGCGCTGATCCTTTCGTTGAAGGAAGTGTGGTGATTGGTGTGGGTCGTTGAATATAATAAATTTTATTCTAATGCTAATTATGTAGGAAAATTTTTATTTTTTATTTAGTAGAAAAATGATAGGCCTCAGGTGTGAGTAAAATAAAGTGACGTTCTTAATATAACATACATATTTAAAAATTGTTTAATAGCATCAACTTAATAGTATATGATTTAATAGTGCAACGATTTTTCAACTTAACAACTTTGACGTTCTTACTTCTTTCACAGTTATCTCTAATATGCATTTGATTTTAATCTCAGTTACTTCCTTTTCCTTTCTCTTCCCTTAAACTTTCAACGTCCCTTAACTAATCCACTGTATTTATATTGCTTCTACCATTTTATTGCATCTACCATATCCTCCTGTCTTAGCTCACAAAAAGAGGGAGTATAATTTACTATTCTTCACGTCATACCTAAATAATTAACGAATGTTAAGTAGCTTCGTTTCGTAACCGTAATACAATTTTCTATTTCTTTTCTTAAACAGTTATCGAATGACAGTACATTAGTTTTCCTGTATTTATTTTTAATTCATCCTTAAAAATTAATACCGAGCGTTGTTAACGGGTTAATAAATTCTTTGATCGTATCTCGATGTCGTTACGGTTAGCAAAGAGCGATAGAAGTCGGTTCGAGTGAGTAACGGCGTGATTGGAGGCTGTGACCGGGGGTGCGGATGAGGAAGAGGCTGGAGGAAACGAGACATTTTGTAAAGTGTTCGAAGGGAGTTTGCGTATGATAGAACGTCAGTCAGTTTGATTGATCACGCTACGAGCCCGTGTAACGAGGTGGTCGGGACTAACAGCTTGCAGCTTTCGCGTTGATTGGATGAAGTCGAACAGGTTCTAAGGGATTAGCAATTTAGTTACGCTTGCGGCCGCGATCGCGTTAATTCTTTCACGTGCATCCGCGTTTTTCGCATCGATAATATCCGTTGACTTACAGCAGGGGATCCGGGAAAAAAGTATTTGAATACAGTGGCGAACAAAAGTTCAAGACCAAAGGGTTAAAGAAGATAAATTAAATAATTATTATGAAATCTGTATTCTATGCTAATCAATCTAGTCTAGCTAATCAATTAATAGTGTTCTACCATAATGACAATAAAAATGAATAGGTAAACAATATTTACGAACTATAAAATTATGTTTTGTTAAACATTGTCCTGTCGTCTTAAAGTTTTGTATATTATCAAAAATTCTTTGATCACTAACATAATTAAAAGTTTTGTTTTCTACGATTGGTATTAACCCTTTGCGTTCGAGAGGTGACTGTCAGTCATCAAATGATAGTTTCGCAAATTTTCAGACTTCAGTTAGGTCGTTTATTAGTTAGACTCGAATTAAATAATCATATATGTAAATTTTAGTACATCACTTAACTAAATTAAATGACGTTTAACATAGGCAAATCTTATTAAATATTTCGAATTTGTAAATTTTTGAAGTTAGTATCATTAGACGACTAACAGTGCACCTCTCGAGTGCAAAGGGTTAATTAGTATTTTCTTGAACTTCTGTTGTTGTTTTTTAATTTTATTGTAAGAAAAGTGTTTTCCTTTTTTTTCCTATACACGCGTAATTAGTGCCGAAATTTTGGAATAGGTCCGAAAAAAAATCTGTCCGCAGCCAGCCACGATAAAAAATAAATATACAGGAAATGCGTGTAAATCTAGCGTTAAACTTGGTGAATTCTCCATAAACGCGGGCAAAATCCACAAATCTTCATCCACTAATTACCATACTATTAAAGACATTATATTTTTAAATCGATTGGGTGCAACTTTGAATGGCACAGTTCACTCCGACGTTGAAACGGTTTCAGCACCGTTTCTTCTGGACGGTAGCTTACCAATTTACCCGGTCGAGCGCGAGAAAGTGTCTCGAAATTCGTGGAAGTCGATCACGCGGCGGCACGTCCGACGAGTTTCGCCGGAAGTTCCGGGGGCGTAGCTCCTGTGATTGAGTCCCGGGTGCCCGTTAAACGCGACGAATTTCAATGCGCACCGATTCCCCGATGTAACGGGTTATTTACTCGCGGATCGAAGATAGGAACGGAAAAAAAGAAAAGGTGAAACGTTCCTGGATTCGTCGCGAACGAGGCTCGTCTCGCGATCACTCGATCGTTCTCCTCGTTTTTTGACCATCGTCGTTGAATCATCATCCTTTCGTTACTTCCTTTCGTCACGACCACCCAGAATTTCTCAGTCGCAACGTTTTCTCATTGTATAAAATTTGAAGCCTATAGAAAAAAGCATAAAATTATCACCCACACGGCACTGACTTCGAAAAGAATATAAAAAATACATTGGAATATCTATTCGACTCCGATTTAACTAACAAAATCTAACCCACTATTGAACTCGTCGCTAATGACCTTGTAATCGATGCGACGTTAAACACTCACATAAATAAAAAGAAAAACAAAAAAAATCAATCGCCCCGAAGAAATATTTGTGTAAGGTCGAGGTATAGGCTGAGGAGGTTCCATTTATACTATCTTTCACGCCGTAGAAACATTCGAGCCCAAACATTCTGCGTTCACACGACAATCGCCCAACTCAAGCACTCTTCACATTTTCCCAAACTCGCATCCACTCGATCGTATTTCTACATAAATAAAGTCATTAAGCCGGTCAACCTTTGATCATGCTGGCAAAGTAAACGAGAAAAAAAGACATTACATCACATCGTGATTACATCATTGATTAACCCTTTCGCTTCGATTATCCAGTCCGCCGAAATACCGTCAGTGAACGGAAGCGCGCGACAGAAATATGCACAGTGTGATTTACTGCAGTTATATTGCATTTTTCAAAGTCTTAAATAACGACTGTTGTTGAATAAAAGAATCAGTGCTCTAATCTAACAAGTATATTTACAATTTTAAATATGAAAAGACGTACAAAATTATTAAAATAGAAAATTATTAAAATACAGAATTATTAAAATATAAAATTATTAAAATATAAAATTATTAAAATGCAAAGTACATTTGGATGCCGCCTATAAGCGGCGCTCGTATCCACCGGTCATCTCGTGGAAGCCGCCAATAAGCGGCGTACGAAGCGAAAGGGTTAAAAATAAAAACTCGTTAAAAATTTATGTGTTCGAATTTAACGTAAGAAAACTAATATAATTGAATTTAATGTAAGAAATTACTTTCCGGCCCCCTAAATTAATTCAATTCGAAATTTCAGAGAGGAGGGTGAGTTCAAAATTTCACTGTTGGCATGGATACTGCGACTACGGATACTGCATTAACGGAGAGGTTAAGCTCTCCCCTTTTTCCCTAATTTCTCAGCGAATTCCAACACGACAGTCGTTTCCCAGCTCGCTAAACGTTCCACCGGAAATTCATGCAGATTTTTACCGACATTCTATTCGAGCGCGCTCGCGATACCGAATCGATTATCGGACGACCAGCCGAAACAGGGGGGGGGGGGGGGGGGGGGGTAAGGGGGAGGGGATTTAATTTCAACGGGAGTTTCGTATGCCCCGAACGATTCTCGATAATCAATGAACCAACCGGAAGTCGAGGAATTAAAATACTGGCAGCATCGTCCGGGAAAATTAAAAACGCCTAAAAATCGATCGCACGTTTCTTCTTTTTTTTTTTTTTTTTTTTTTTTTGCTAGCTTCAGGCACGAAACCTCTGGCTGGCTTCGAGCCGAGAGCTTAGTCGGTGAAATTCACACTCGAACCGCGAAAAATCTCGTCTGCGTCCGCTCATCTGGCGAGAATCTGTTTGTCCAACTCATCGTAGTGCAAAGTAACAACGAAATGCACGAACGAATAATTTAATTAATCATTCTGCATTTCGTTATAGTAATAATAATCTTTATTCTGACGGGCCAACAGCCCATTTTATACAAAAGTGTTTTTTTTTTTTTTTTATTAACGAATATGCAAATGTACAATTAGCCTGGTGAGCATTTGGTACATTTTGTAGGATTTAGATATACGTTACATTTGATGTTTGGCTGTGTTATCGAGACGAGTAATTTTTGCTGTGAAAATTACTGTGATTATACAGAAGTATAAATAAAATGAATTTTTATTAACGTTAAATTCAATTATACGTGTAATTTTATATAAAGTTCGACAAAATGTAGTTACGTGACAGCTGAATTAATGCTGCCTATTTGTCTGAGCAAGTAATTGTTATTTGAATTTATTGTGTTGGAGTATAAAAAAAATTCGACTTGATTCGATATTTTATAAATTCGTTAAAATTTGGATGATTGGATTACATAATTTAATTAATTACATATTTTGAGTGGCGCATAAAAATATGACCGTGGTCTCAATAAACGTGTGTCTGGTTGAGTGTTTAATAATGGGAAATCCATAATTATCATGCCGTTTTGCTCCCGAAACTTTAACAGCCCCACGCCCAACAAAATTATTCTTAACAATAGTCGACTATTTTTACTTTCAAAAAAATGTCATGTAAAAAAATTCTTCGACCTGAAATTTTGCACACTCCCCCTGCAGGACGATCTAAATTATAAAACTTACAGCGTCATGATCGATGACTCGTTCAAAATTACACCAAGAAGGGGTAAACGTCGTTCCTTCGTTTCGATTCAACGAGTTTTCCGCCTTCTTCACCGGGAACTCGCGTCTCGGTCACATTTTTCACTGTCACGGCTTTCACTGAAGTAGCTCGCGGATAAAACCGGAAGAAGCGCTGCACGCTCTCGGGGAACCGGAAGCGGGCAAGAGACAGAGAAGGGTACGGTTAACGCGTAACTGATGCGGTACTCATTTCATTGCACAGTCAACGTATTGATAATATTATACACAGCTAAGAAATTGAAACTTGTAAAGAGGGTACTGCTTTCAATCGCACTTACAATCGTGTCGATAATTATGAAAGTGATCCAAGACGAAAACTTAAAACAAACTTATTCTATTAGTAGGAGTTGCACGTAGACAAGCTAATCCATAAAAAAAAGGCGAAAACATAAATTTAAGAAGAAATTTTTGAACTTTATCGTGATCACGTAATAATCTGTCCGAGTTGCCCATTTTCGCGCGAAATTCAAAATTAACAGGGTCCAACAGAACCCACCCCTTACCAGTTACGGGTTAAGGAACGAAAGGCACAAGAAAGAGATCGATCTCGGGTCGCTGGCCACTAGACAACGGGATTAAAGTTCGCGTTTTTCGAGAGGAACGGCGGAAATACAGCCCGAGTTTATTTCTCTGCCCTGGCCCGAAGCGAGGCGGACGCTTCCGTGCCCGTGACTGAATAAACACGCTCGTCCAACGTCTCGTTCCACGTTTCTCTTCCCACCGTGTTCGTCCCTGTTCCGCGCGTTCGCTCGTTCCCGTTCTGCTGGATAAACCGTGACCGGTTCGCTTTTGGTTTCTCTTTTCTAGAGAGAGCGAGAGAGCGAGAGGGAGGAGAGAGAATGAAAGAGTGGGTGGAGAGGAAGTGAGAGACAAAGAGAGAGAAAGAAAAAGAGAGGGTGGAGAGGGAATGTATGTGTGTGTGAGAGAGAGAGAGAAAGGGAAAGATTAAAGGGAAGAGATAGAGAAAGAGAGGGTGGAGAGAGGGAGAGTCAGAGAAAGAGAAGGTGGAGAGAGAGTTCGTGAGTGAGAGAGAGGGTAGAGAGAGAGTGAGTGAGAGAGAAGGTGGAGAGAGAGAGAAAGAGTGAGTGAGGGAGAAAGAGAGATGAGGGAGAAAGAGAGAGAAGCAGCAGAAATTAGTCGCAGGGGCACACAGGAGAGGGAAACGGACGAAATTGCGGCGATGCTTCTTCGTCGTCTATTAATTGCGGCTCTTATTTCGCTGGTCCCTTTGTGGCGGTCTATTCGTGGAACAGGGCGAAAGTGAAATTGTAAATACGGAGCTGAACACACCGGGAAGAATCGCCCGGTTGCCCGAAATTTTAAGCAGGCTATTTATAGTTAATCAGACTCGGTTCGTTTCCAATTCACGTGATCGTGGTTCTTTTGGCAACAACGACGAGGTAAGGTTTGTTAAGTAATTCTGTCATTGGAACACAATTCCTCTCCCTACCAACTCAAATAATTAATGTTCTACTATACCACGATCTAAAAGTATATCGCTTTCTCTTATCCTTGCTGAAAGTAAATAAAAAAAAGCAACGAATCGTTCGTTTAAAAATCGTCGAGCTATCCCTGAAAAATCAAAGATATCGGGGCACCCTCGAAACTAAATCAACCCTTAAACTACAGAATCTCGTACACGGTGCAATAAAATAATCGCAGCCTCGATATGAATTTTTCTCCCAGAAAACCGATCAGCGACCCTTAACGAACTGCAAGCATCCAGCTACCCCTTTGACCTACCCAGTCCCCACAGCCTTAATCATCCCCCTACCGGTATCCGATTGTTTTTAACTAACTCGTCGAGCACAGCCTCGAAGTTCGCGAACGCGGTTCTGGAGAGCCGCAAAAAATCGCGGTTTAGAGAGAGAGAGAGGGTGAGGGGGAGAGGGTGAGAGAAAGAGAGAGATAGGGAGGGTGAGAGGGAGAGTGGAAGAGAGAAAGATAGAGAGGGTGAGAGGGAGAGAGGAAGAAAGAGAGGGTGAGAGGCAGAGAGGAAGAGAGAGAAATACGGAGGGAGAGAGGAAGAGAGAGAATTGAGGAGGATGAGAGGGAGAGGGGAAGAGAGAGAGATAGAGAGGGTGAAAGAAAGAGAAGGTGAGAGGGAGAGAAAAGAGGAGAGAGAGAGAGAGAGATGGAGCAAAGAAAGTTCGTAGAATGCGGGTCGACAAATACCCAGGGCCGTAGATAGTTAATTCGAGTCCGTGGAAGTTGCTTTGCAGCGCGATCGTTGGCCGACCGCAAACGATACCGACCTTTTTATCCCCGTTCGACCGCTAAACAACCACTTGGAGAACCAAGAGATTTCGGTTCAACGAACTCGCGTCGCTCCGCTTACGGTCGTCGCGGAATTTCAGCGTTTCAACCGCGACGTTTGGCAAGCCGACTCGACTGAGACCGATAAAACGATACGAGGGACCGTCTCGTTCGCCCGTTGACCCACATTTTTCGTGTCGTCCGATGAAAACGTCTGCGACGGGATTATCCGGGATCGGGGATACACGGCCGATGAACGATGAATTTTACGCAGGCTCGTAAACTCGAAACATTTCGCCGATGCTTATTAGAAACGCTCCGCTCGATTTGTTTCTTCTGACGAGCGGGTCGTCTGTGAATTGGAAACCGCTTTTTGGAACTACCGATTAACCCTTTCACTTCGGCTGTCCAGTCCGCCGAAATACCGTCACTGAACGGAAGCACGCGACAGAAATGTGCACAGTGCGCGCGTGGTTTCTGTATATACGTTTTTCAAAGTCTTAAATAACAACTGTGCTGAATAAAACAATCATTGCTCTAATCTAACAAGTATATTATAATTTTAAATATGAAAAGACTTACAAAATTATTAAAATATAAAGTTATTAAAATACAAAGTACATTTGGATGCCGCCTATAAGCGGCGCTCGAAGCGAAAGGGTTAACTATTTGAACGCTGAATACTTTTGGCCTAAGCGCTAAGGGACTGTGCGTTATCGCTGAAGACGGAGTATTGTTACTGGTACACCGACGATTGGCTAGCTAGAAAATTCTCACGATAAACGAAAACGATAGTGGGTTTCGCGTTTAAGAAACGAAAGCCGAATTAGTCTTGTTCGAAGCACGTGCAAAAAGTCCTTTCTCAGATTCGATTGCAAGATTCGATTGCGAGATTCCATCGCGAATTCCGAACGCTCGAATTCGCACCGAGAATCGCCCTCCGGTTCGCGCTTCAGTCCACGGCACCCGTGGCACGCGACACTTCCGAAATAGATGCTCGTCGTCATGGTCGCGTTTTCGCCTATTCTCGGCCCTCCTTTGACTCACCCACCCGAGTCAACCCCTTTGCTCGTCACTTTACGCGCCACAGAGTTCGCGTTGACGCCATTATGGCGCACCTTTGTCCAGAAAACTGAAAACTTTAATCCAAGAGAAGCGATTGCCTCTCCATCTTTTACCGTTTCCACGTTAAAATTTATTCTAGCGACGATTAACGATCTAACGATCTAACGTTTACTCTGACTGCTATGTTGATCACATATGACCGGCCACGGTTTCTTTTGTGACGACAAGATGGTTTTTGCTGACCGGAAGCGCTTCTCGACTTTTTTCACAATTTACTATTTCACACAATTTTAAAAATTCAACTTTTTAAACCTTTACGGTCGGATGTCCTCTCTGAGGGGACATCGTGAGTCGAGCAAGGCTACTGGGCTGCCTCTTTTCAGGGGACATTAGACTTTAGTCAACAAATTACAATGTTGTTCCCATAAATACTTTAAAACACAGTTTTGGGCGCATATTTGGTGGTGAAGTCAGGGGGAAACCTTTCTGTTTCTCGATCGGTGGTTGCGTTGATGGGACGAAATATTTAGGCGAGAGAAAAGGTAAACAGTTATGCGAGATCGGGCAGACAGGAAGTCAAGAATGGATGGAGGAGGACAAGGTAGGAACCGGATGGCCATGACCTAGGAGAAAACCGGGGCAAGCCCGGTTTCCATGGGAACCTGGACCCTCACCTGGAGGACGATCTCGCGGTGTGTCGAGCTATAGGAGGCATCGATTTTTCAATCATCTGGTCCGTGTGATTGAATGGTGCGTGCTCGCCATTCACGACTTCCCGATGGGATCAGAATAAACCAGCGTTTATTAAGGATATGAAACGAAATATCGATTTCTATAAAAGCGCCTAACTTCAACTACCGAAAATTAGAAATTTAGCCTGTCTTCGCTAACGATGTCATTTCTTCCACTTTGATGTGCAGCGTGAGCGATCTTCGATTTATTCTGACAAAGTACTATTTTTAAGATCAGAATATCGTCGATTAGATTTAAATTTAAGTTCTACGTTTTATAAATTTTTCAGCTTTACGTTTTGATTTCTTAAATTTTCTATTCTTCTGCAAGTGGATAATATCATTTTGTTACAGTTAATTTATGCGTTTGTTTTTTATGCAACAGCATCGATCACTGTTTGGTTTAATAGAAATTTCCTAATAGATTTTCGTCGATTTAACTTGTCTCCGTTGACGCGACGTGACAGCCGGAATCAACGATGGAAAACAGGGGTTTCGAGTTTCAGTCTGTATCCGAGGCATCCGATAGCTCTTCATCCGAGGGTGAAACAGATAAGAGGGTTCGCTTATCCGGCGAGTATCCATTAACTTTGGTTCGCGCTACGTTTTCGGGTGACAGCGAATGATGCGGTGACATCTAATCGGCAGGGGAATAACGTAATTCAATTTAGGAACAATCGATAGAGCGTGGTAGGTCGAGGATACTTTGATGCTTGAGGGAAAGTACTTCTCGTATGGATCTTTGTACCTCGGTGATCCGATATTTAAATACTTTAAGTTTTTTTAGCAGTTTGGTACCTTGGTATTTTGGTGCTTTGGTACTTTGGTACTTTGGTACTTTGGTACTTTGGTACTTTGGTACTTTGATACTTTGGTACTTTGGAACTTTGATACTTTGGTACTTTGATAGTTTGGTACTTTGGTACTTTGATACTTTGATACTTTGGTACTTTGTGCTGTGATACTTTGATACTTTGGTACTTTGGTACTTTGATAGTTTGATACTTTGATACTTTGGTACTTTGTGCTGTGATACTTTGATACTTTTGTACTTTGATACTTTGGTACCTTGGTACTTTGATACTTTGATACTTTGATATTTTGATACTTTGATGATTTAATATTCTTTCACGTTAACATCTTGTTTTATTGTAACATGCTGTTGTAGAAAGTGCTTTAGAATCCTCCTAGGAGGTAGCGCACAAATAAACATTGTAAAGGAATGATAACGACGAGAGTTACGATACAATTAGGAAAATTAAGAGGGAATCGTGAAATAAACAACAGTAGCTAAAACGGGAGACAAGCGTGTTCCAACTTTCCAAGCGAAAGCGTCGAAGTAAACGATGTCAGAATTCCTAAACGGTAATTGCATAACACTATTCAAAGCTGTGTTCGCCAAGTTCCGCCTACAATATTAACCTGACGCCCGTGTAAACCGTTTCACAAAAGTGGGACTATTAAAATTCCACTTCGAGCAGCTCTAAGTAACTCTTAAACTGTCGCCGCGAAACGACCGGCGTTAGAATTCGTGACGAATTTCCGGTTAATCCGGTTGCGCATGCTTTATGGACCGGCGGCCTGCCGCATTAAGTTTAGGCGATAAATGGATAGAAAGTACAGATTTTCCCTATATTTATGATGTTCCATCGATAACAACATTTGTCCAATATTTTTGTAAATTTTGTAATAATAACCTTCGTCTATAAAGTCAAATTTGACTTTTTTAATTGTACGATGTCCTTTTTCTGAGATATGTTTATTTGAAGTTCCATCGATAGTAACATTTGTCCAATATTTTTGTAAATTTTGTAATAATAACCTTCGTCTATAAAGTCAAATTTGTCTTTTTTAATTGTACGATGTTTTTTTTCCGAGATATGTTTATTTGAAGTTACTCGAAAAGTACAGCAAATCATAGGTTGTGCTATCGTTTTGTCGCGTACTATAGAAACAACGCCCGTTGTAACGCGATGAATTATTTAAACTATGATAATTGACTTTTGTCGAACACGCGGCACCCTCCTCGTTTCTCCCCTCGAATTCGCCGATATTAATTAGATAACTTCGACTTTCCCGCCTGGACAGGCTAATAATTAGCATGCTAATGCATCCGTGCCGGAAGTTCCGACGCGGACGAACATGTTCGATTCGGCAGTTTGCGTTGGCTACGGTCACTAAATGTAAAATCGAACGAAAAATCAACTGATCACGTGATCCGTGAATGTTTTACCGCCGTTGTACCATCGAATCGTTCGTAAATGCCACGTGAAATGCTCGATTCCCGATTTTTAAACTCGATTTCGAACTATGTCGTTTTATTTACTTTAACTTTTTTTTTCAAACTTTTGTCGTTTAAATAAAACTGTTACAGTAACGAACATAAATTTAAGACAAGAGGGCAATATAAAACATAGTACAATAGTTCGTAAATATTGTTTGTACATATATCTTTATTATTATTAGGGTAGAGTATTATTTATTTCGTTTATTGTGCCATTTTTTATTAGTTTTATGGTATGCAAACATTGTTCATATACTTATTTTTATCGTCATTATGGTGGAACACTATTTATTAATTAGCATAGAATACAAATTTTATTTATACTGTTATTTCTAGTAAATTAATTCATTTATTTTCGTTGAGTCTTTGGTCTTAAACTTTTGTCCACTACTATACTACCACCCTTTGAAGAAAATTAATTCCTTCTCACACAAACGATTAGATCAAACTGCAAAAAAGGAGCTTCAGATCAGAAGTGAAAGCTAAATATTTCGCAGATAAAGGGACAGTCATCTTCGTCCAGTTACGAGATTCGTATCTCACGTATAAAGCGTACCCTGCTACCACTTCCGGTCCCCTTTATCTTCAGGACCCTCGCACGTATCAGGAATCTCTTCGAACGCCGAGTGAACTACCCCACAGCCATAACGCCGATCTCTCGTATAATATCTCGTAAAACCAACCCTTGTTTCATCCCCGGACGCCTATCGATGGCGGAGCTTCCTGCTGGAGGTCCATCCAGCCCTCGATCGCCGGATGACCATTTAATGGAACGCCATTGTTATCGACCAATCGCTTGAGTTCCTTTTTTCCTTACAAAATGTACAATGTTCTGACTTTTATTGTTAATTATGCTGTTGATATCCACAACATAAGGTATTTAAAAATCGTCGAAATTGGTGGGAAGACCCTTTATTTTCAGAATTACTAGATTGATATCCACATCATGAGGTATTTAAAAATCATCGAAATTGGTGGGTAGACCCTTTATTTTCAAAATTACTAGATTGATATCCACATGATAAGGTATTTAAAAATCATCGAAATTGATGGAAAGACCTCCTACTTTCAGAACTACCAGGCCATTGCTATTACTATTAATTATAATTACCCTTGCGATCAGCGATATGATATTTATTTATTTATTTATTTATTTATTTACGGGCTATAAACTCCTTGATTTACAGAGATAAAAATACAGAGTGCGTTAGATAAGATTACAAAAGATTATTATCCGACAATGAAATTTAATGTAAAACTGATTAAAGAAGTAAAGAGATGCCGAGTAATTATTAGCCGTACCGCAAATGCGTGTAATAGTAACAGAATTTTAAAAACGAAATTCAATGAAAGATACGTTGAAATAGTCAGAATTAAGAATTAAGGAAACGGAAAGTGTATCTTATTGATACTAAAGTGTAAGTAGACCTGAGAGATCTTGAGGGAGTACAGAAATTTACAGTTACTAAGAGCTGTTTACAATCAATTTGGTAGTTAATGATTCTATACGAAAAAAGATTGATCTGAGATAATTCTGTTGGATTCAAGTGTTTTAACGTTCAGCACGCCCATGACCTCGTTGTAGCCGTGATCAGTAGTCGTTTGACGGTTCCCTTTACCGAGCGCCGCGCATATTTTTACTTTGTAGCCCCGGGAATTATACAGCAGACGCTAAACAACTCGTCGACCGAGTGACCGATCGAGTAGCAAGCCGCAAGAATACTCGAACAGGTCGATGAAACACGATTTTACATATCTCTCGAGTTTGGAACCGTCGGGTTGCCCCGATACGATGACAATCGATCTTCGGTGCCGGCACTCTCCAGTCAATTACCACGCTTTCACGGTCGCTGTGCACTTTTTCAGCTGTGTCAACTTCAAATCACTTTCGTAAACAACACTCCTCTTCCCGTTGATTTGTTTGCTCCACGGCAAATACAATAAAGTGGTCGAACGAACGGTCTTCGTTAAACGGAAGCGTTAAAACCGCTTCGTTGGAATCAAGATGCAGCTGGTCTAAAAACAACGCGAGTTAACACGTTGAACGCCACGTCACCCATATCTGGGTGACGGCTGTGTTTCTTGTAAACGGTTGACACTTTTCTAATTAAAACAAGATTTTGGAGGTAATTTATACTAATTTTATTTGTAACACAATTATGATAAGTAAATACGATATAAAGTAACAATAAATTATAAAGTAAATATAACATTGCGCTGTTTACACTCCGAATCTTGGGTTTGGGTCCTGGGAGAAACTCCACCGATTTACGATTGGGCGTTCAACGTGTTAATGCGGATTATGGTCGTCGTTTGATGACGCGACATTAGACCAACATCGATATTTTTATACCAGTCGCTCGTTCAACCCTTTCGCTTCGAGCGCCGCTTATAGGCGGCATCTAAATATATTTTGTATTTTGATAATTTTATACTTTAATAATTCTGTATTTCAATAATTTTATAAGCCTTTTCATATTAAAGATGTAAATATACTTGTTACATTAGAGCAGCGATTGTTTTATTCAGCACAATTGTTATTTAAGGCTTAGAAAAACGCGCACGTCTTGATCATGATGCCACGATCTATTGACCATAGATGCAATATTTCATAGAAATTAATCTTCTATTTTCGATGTTCTAATAAAAATGTTTAATTGTTCAATGTGGTACTTTTTACTTCAAGGTATCCTCTAATTAGCGATAATTTTCAAAATGCTCTAACTGTAGATTTTTATTCAATTCTTCCAATTGTAAGCTCTAACTAAAGTATGAAAATTTGCGAAACTATCATTTGGTGACTAACAGTTACCTGTCGAGCACAAAGGGTTAAAAATTCCAAGATTTAAACTTAGAGATTCGATGTGAAATCTTTTCAATGCGAGGCGATTCCAATTCTTTTTACACGATTGGAGCTAACACGATGATTTTCAGGATCACGTCTGTTCAGATTTACAGAGTTATAGAAATGGTGTTGACGCTACAAATTTCAGACGATTGAAACGTTTTTATGATCCCGCCGCATTTTCGTAGGCGTTTCACGAAGCAACGCGGCACGTCATTCATAGGGTAATTCGTCAAAAATATGCAAACGGCGGAAGTTTCGAGGTCCGAAAGTGCTCCCGATGGAATTAGAGAAGCGACCCGCTTCGCCCAGTTTTTCGACCTTGCAGATTCATAATGCTGATTACAGAGAAAGTTGCCGTTTCCAGCGGCGAATTTTTATCACCGCCCCTCATTTGCATACATCCCGCATTCCGGTGCACAGGCTGCCTCTCATTTCGCATTCCCGCAAGCCTTTCACTCGGAGCTTCGAACAATTCGTCTTCGGCCATTTTACGCGATCTCCGTGGACACTTTTCGCCTGGTCGACGTGGCCTGGGCCCGTTATCTCTAATTCCGTTCCTCGATCGTGTGACGGGGTCGATGGGTTCGCCACGTAAAATAAAGAATGACCGTTCGTGTGCACGAATCGGTAATTATCGTTTATTATTGATATGCAGAGCGTATCAGTACTATGGCAGACTTTTGATTGATATGTGACAACATTTCTGCCCTCACAACTAGGATTTACCGACCACCTTTATCGTAAGTGCTCAAGCCCAACCACTGTTTCTATACAGAGTGTTCGGATGAAGCAGGGAGAAAATTGAAGGGATAACTCTATGCAACATTTTCTAAGACGAAAATTGTAGGAAACAAGATTTTGCGGGTCGCGGGGCGACCAAGGGAAAACGGTCAAATATGAAAGAGAAACAATTGACGGAGCAGTAGAAAAGATGGCGACGTGGACAGCGTGCGTGCTCGGCCGTCTTATTCTGTAACCGGATTATTCTTAGCAATAAACTATCTTTAATAACATTCCATCAATCAATATCCCGACAAAATCAAGAATAACAATATTGTGTAGTACTTTCTGAAGGGAAGTACTTTCTTCCAAGTACCCAAGTCATATCTGGTATTTTAGAAAGTACGAAAATGTTCGGAAACAGGACAAAGGGGCTGAAGGAATTTCGATCGTTGCGTTTTGCTAGTCTCATGGCAAAGCTCGCAAGGTTCGAGTCAAAGTTCCACCTTCCTCGTACTATATGATAAAGTATTATAGTGTTTCAAATAAGAGTGTATTTTATTTAGTAATAGAATAGTACTTTATTTCGAATAGAATGTTATAATGAAGAAGATACTCTGAGACGAGAGAGACAGATCTTTATTTGTAGCCTGTACAGAAGATCGTGGCGAATTCTCGAAAAATTCTACGAAGAACTGCGTATCGATTCGATTCGTGATAAATACAACAGAATCCCGACGTGGTGCGTGATTCCACGCTGACTGGTTAATAATCCCCGAGCGAGATACACGCGTTTCCTTGATCAACGACACGAGCAGCGCCGACAGGATAGCGGGGTACATATTTCATCAGCGGCTATTTACATTTTAATACCAATATTCATGACTACCCGTGTTCCCCGATTACGTTTTCATCCGCAACGCGATGAATATTTAAACCGAAATTTCGTTCGCCCGTCGATTCGCTGCGTCTACAATTTTTCCAAGCGTGCGCGACGCCTAAAACCGGCTCGATTCGCGTCTATTGTTCTTTTGTCCCCTCGAACGTCGGAAATTTAACGAATCCATCGAGAAACTTTTCCAGCTAACAGCGGTCGGACACGACTAGAGGAGTTCTGATGATTTAGAAATTTAGAATAGACGTACATTTATATTCTGCGGAGATCCCGATGGGTTTCGCGATCTATACACATTTTTCGGTTAATTAGCTGTTATTGATATGCTAGATGAAAGAGTGAGAGTAAAAAGCATAGAGCAGAGTACAGTAGGCCACACGTGAGAAAACGAAGATTATACTTCTGGATACACGTTAAATAATCAGTAATAATGATAATTTGGTAGTGATAAAATAATAAACACCTTGATAGTAAAATATTGCTGAGTTTTGTGATTTCTACAGTAATTGTTGCTACGTTTAATAATACATATGTGATAGGAAGAATTAAATAATAAACACCTTAATAATAAAATATAGCTGAGTTTAGTGATTTTTAAAGTAACTGTTGCTACGGTTGATAATACATATATGATAGAAAGAATTAAACAGTAAAAACCTCGATAGTAAAAAAGAGCTGAGTTTAGGGATTTCTACAGTAACTCATGCTACGGTTGATAATATAATACATATGTGATAAAAAGAATTAAATAATAAAAACCTCGATAGTAAAAAAGAGCTGAGTTTAGGGATTTCTACTGTAACTGATGATACGGTTGATAATACATACACGATAGAAAAAAAGTACGCCGTAAGACGGAAGCATCCGCGTAAATCTAGACGGTGGACCACTTTGGATGATGATATTCACGAATTAACATAAACACATGAACTTCGACATCGATCGAACAGATCCCAGGCCCATCCTGGGTTCCAGAGATCGGTAGAAGGGGGAGCCGGATGGCCACTCAGCATTCGAAACGAAGTATGAAGAAAGAAAGAATGGCTTTTAGCCCGAGGAAACGGGACGAGGATGGGGGGGGGGCTAGAAATGGGGAACTCGAAGCGATTCGTCCGAGAGGGGCCGAACGATTGAATATTCCAGAACGGTTGGATGGAGGACGCCAGAAACCGGAGTTTGCACTCCGATTGGGTCGGGTCCTCGACCCCCTCGCGCTCCGCTAATCTGCATATCGAGATTTCCGTCTTGGCGCGGGGAGACGAGGCTTTCCTGACGTCGGGTGCGTCTCGCGTGACCTGCCAATAGGGCGGCTTCCGGATGAGCAAAAGAGGGCGAGCGAACTCAGAAAGGGTGTAAATCGAGCCGTGATGAATTTCAGTTCGTACGAAACCAAGATTCGTAGCTTCGAAGTGATAATAGGATTTTAGATCGTTCGACGGAGGCCTAAATCGGTTTAACTTCTGTACGAAAGTACAGTAGCGAACAAAAGTTTAAAACCAGAAGAAAGAAAACAAATTACTTAATTAATAGAAAATAGTATGTTCAATAAAATTCGTATTCTGTGTTAATCAATAAATAGCATTCTATTATAATGACGATAAAAATAAGTATATGAACAATATTTGCATACCATAAAGCTATATTTTGCATTGTTCTGTCGTCTTACACTTTTGTACGCTACTGTACAATTGTGTAGACTATGGATAGGCAATTCAGGTAAAAGCAAAGTCAGTTAGACTCTAAATTGTTCGTTGAAACTTCTGTGGGTCTGACAATCTTATTATTGACTCGTACTACTTGTGCCTCGAAGGGCAGATCTACAAAGGACGTAGTTCTGTGTCTGTAATGAATATCATGAACGTTCAGGTATTGAAAGGAACACGAAGAGTTGGTGGATAAACAGAAGTCATTCGTGGAGCAAAGAGCAAGTCGTAACTTTAGGAATGATTCAAACAAATTACACGCGAACGGATCGTATTCTTTAAGTAACTTCGACTTCTTGAATCCCGGACGACTTTAACTCCCCGTTTCCTTTAACAGTTCGATTTCGTCTAAAAGGAAGCATCAAACTGTACTTAACGCCCGACTCGAAACTTTTCACCCGAGACGGACTATCAGGAGTTCGATGGATCCTGTGGCACCGCTTACGTCAGCACTGCGACGTATGTATCCGCAGTTCGCGAGATCAATGCGATAACGTTTGATAATGTTAATAACATCCGGTCGTAAGTGGCTTCCACGACGCCTGACCGAGTTATGGGGAAACACGATATTGGCAATATTGTTCCAACGTAACCGCCCCTGCTACGCGATTAAAGACCCACAAACGCTCGTGATAAGCGTGAGGAACCATCGATGAATGTCGGCAAAACTTTTACGAGTGCTCGCACAGAGCGTCAAATGATTTTGTTGATGACCACTGGTTTTAGTATCCTCGTAAAACAGGAGGAGAGGCCAGAACGCGAGAAATATAACGGACTCGGCACGACTGAACTGAATTTCCTTCCTTATCTCTTTTCAAGAGGAGCTCGAAGGTGTCACGTTTCGAACAAACCCAGGAAACTACGCGAAACTATAGCTAGACGATAAATATTATTAATTAAATACTGCTGCTGTTCGGTAAAACACGTGTGTGTTCATCCACGTTTAACGTTAAATTTTTTAACAGCGGTATGCTATAACGTATAACTAGGAAGGGGTCTGCAGAAGTCACGAACTCCTGTCACGTTTTAGAAAATGTTTCTCTCTCTTGGCTTTCCCTTCTGCTTTCTATCTTTCTCTTTTCCTGTTTTCTTTCCTTTGCTTATTGGAAAGTCGTACGGGGGTCACCCTCTTAAATTTTCCAGCGACCGTTCATTTTATGTGTGTACGTACACACGTATAGGATGCCTATATTTCTCGATCCTGCGGGATTTTAAAGATGTAGAAATATCTCTCCCCCCCCCCTGTTCCACGAGCTTCACCGTAACTTCCCTTTCCGGCGAATTCGATGCGAGAAGGCGGATTTCTGGGATTTGTAGCGTAGCTTGGAATGAATTTCACATTTCTTTTCGATATTTCCTTTTTCAGTCCTTTTCGCGCGCACATTTTCTATATTTTTCTTATTTAGCTTTCTCTTCCTTCTCTTTTAATTGTGAATTCTACCAGTCAAACTTTATAGGCAGATTTCAGCTACTTTTTAGTAGTATTTGGAACTTTTTTCGGCTTATTTTTCGTTGAAATTTATGAGGGAGAAATTATTTTTTATTAGGGTTTTATTTTAAGCAATTGTCACTACTGGTTTCAAACTCTTTTTCATGCTTTTTTTAACTTTTTTATATCATTAGATTTTTTTTCCTTTCTTTATATTATTTTAGATATTGGAGAGGAGAATGTTTTTGAATTGTAGGAATCGAAATTATATATTATATGATATTTTTGAAAGAGTGAAAAAACTACTTCCAGCGATGCCGAGATTCGAACACGGGCCAATTTCACGACAGACAGGTGTTCTATTCGTTTCGCTACACCCATCCTGATAGACACTGTACTTATTAATCCTATATTAATATTACCTCTCCTTCTTCAATACCTCTCTCTCCAATCTCTAATTACTATTTCAGTTCTTCGTTTCTGTTTCATATTTCACCCACTGTTTTTTCAACCTTTTAAGCAGGTGTTACTAAATTATCATCTCGTCTGCTCATTTTTATCTCGCCCTCGAACACGTCCAATGAAATTTTTACTCTTCTCCTTTGAATCTCAACGTCGCTTTGCAACATTTGATCCCACTGCGAACGTTTACACAGTTTCAAAAGCAGTCAGCGTTATTTGCACTCCCATATTCGACACTTCCCTGGCGCCTTCCTATTCGCGTGTCAAAAACGACGCCGACGCTTTCCTCGGCTTTGCCTCGAATTCATTTCCACGGTATCAAAATTTCAAGGGATTCGTCGACGAAACAACTCTCCACTAGAAACTGCACACCCCCAAAGTGATCCCCCTGTCCTTCGTTCTGTACGTGCCAAAGCATTAGCCTCCCGTCAATTTGTCCCAGACTCCCACACCGGGACGTCCTTGAGAGCTTTTCGAAGGTCGAGCTGCGGGATCGAGATAGGGTGGCCGGTTTCACGTGTTACGGGTTTCTTGGCTGTCTACAAGGGGTTGCAACCCCTCGTCCTCTGCTTCCTTGATTGGCAGATGGATGATAACACTTCGATTGAAATTGCATCAACTACATTTCATTCTACATCGTTACCCTCAACTGTTGTTCCTCTTTAATTTATTTTTACATAACTATACAAAAGTTAAGACGTCAGAGCAATGTGAAACATAATTTCATGGTTCGCAAATATTGTTTACCTATTTATTTTTTTATTCACTATGGTAGAATACTATTTATTGATTATCATAAAATACAAATTTTATTTATGCTATTATCTATTATTAACAAGTTTATTTATTTTCTTTCACCCTTCGGTCTGAAACTTTTGCCTGCTACTATATGCGAGCAGGCAGGTAAGATAATCATCGTCTTAAGTATCAACATCATCCAAATACAAATTTCCCAGTTGCCACAGAGAAAATTTCAATTTTCTTCGAAAAACGATCGACCGGAACTCGTAATTCACACGATCTACTAATCATCCCAGGTCAACCGTTCCGAACACCGAGGATCAAAGATTCCTCGACATTTTCGTCGGTTCGATCGGAAACGTCGCGAAGTTGCCCTTCTGGGTCGATCCTGCATTTCCGCGCGTAGGATGCAAGAGCCCAATCGATGCTGAAAAAAGAAAAGGGAAATGGACATTACCGTCACGGGGGAACGGAACAGAGGCACTAGAAATTGACCCCGTGTCCCCTTCCGGTTTCAAGCATTTCTCGTAATTACGAGCAACGTGTCCCCTTTGACGGCGTCAGTTTCCCGGCCATTCATCCTGTATGCTTTTCAATTCCCGTCACGAGCCCACTCATTTTCCTTCGACCCTCGCACGCTCCGCTTCGATTTCCGCTCCCTTTTCGACGGTTATCCGGAACGGCCTCGCTGCCGAGCAACGATTCGCCCAATGAAAAGCCCGGCTCCGTCGGAACGGACGAGTATTTTGTATTTATCCCGCGCTTCTTGGAAATTCCCACCCTTCGTCCCTCGCGTGGGCGGATCGAGGATACTTCTCTTTGTAGGGAAGCTTCGTTTGTTGGACGATCTAAATTATCTGGCTTCGGTTAAATCGATAAATGGTAATGCTCATTTTATTCTTAGTTTTCCTTTACTTTTTTCACATGTTGAGATTGGTTACGAGCTTTTAAAGTGCCATCGTGGGGATCAATAAATTGGAATAAGGCAGTTTTTGGAATAAGGCTGAAAATTTTGAGGAGCCATATTTGGAGTTTTGATACCTTTGTTAGCTGTTTATTTATTTATTTATTTATGAGTATGAATCTCCTTGTATACAAGTAAAAATATGGAGACATAAGTATACAACATAATTAGCTGTTTATTTATTTATGGATATGAATCCCCTTGCATACAGGTAAAAATATCAAGACATAAGTGAGTATACATCATAAAAATTCAGGGGAAAACAATTCTTCACAATTTTTTATTTAATTAACTTTCGACGAAGAACTTGCAGCTACTCAATGGCGGACTTACAGTCTGATGATTAACGAAGGTTTCCTCCATATTAAACAACTTTCAGCATGGTATAATAATAAATTTACACAGCAGAATACTTTTAAACCCAACGTTTTAAGTGTTCACGATCTTCCCCCTCAAAGATTGTGAGGAACAGAAATTCTGCAATTAATTCCGGCGGTTACAATGCGCAACCGTGTTTGTCGATAACACTTTTCGACGGTGCAGGTTGAGCTTGAAGAATTTCAATCGACGCGCGGATTTAGCGTGCTGGAAATGAGGCCTGTCGGCCGGCCGAGAATTGTTTGCCGAAGCCTCGGCGCGTGCCACATCCGCTCTCTAAATATGTTGGCTAATATCGAGCGCCTGTGTGCCAATGATTCGACGGCCCTCGCGAGCGAGACCGCTTGCACCTCGTTAATAAACGATCGATTGTCGCCGCCAAATATGTTCTCGCTCGTGAAACCACACTGCACGCTTTCCAGTTTAAGTCGCTAAACAGGCTTGCGTCGAACGATTACTGAACGATGTTTCAATTGGGAAAGAGTATTGTAGAAAAAGAGTTGTTAAAATTATTCATTATTATTAATTTAATATTAGGAAGGTCGCCATAATTTAATATTATCCACGGTGTAAAATAGCATTGCGACAGTTTTATCCTGTAATCATACCGGAAAACCTTTCTTTTGTGAGGGTGGATATAAACTAGACAATAATTAAAATATATAATTAAACATAAATCTGATTGCTTCAACCTCTTAATTTAGTTTCACTTTCTGCTTCACTATTGTTCCTACTCGCTTATTGCTTCTCTTGCTCCCTTTCTCTCACTCCTTTAGAACACCTAGACTACTCTACTCTACATGTTGAATTGAAATTAACCAAAGTCGCGGAGATGCGCTAAATGCTACGCGTGTTAGGGATGAGCAGCAAGGGTACTTGGATTAAATAAAAATAACTCGAGGTCCGCTTTCTATAAATTCCTCTGACTGACCAACTTTATTCTTTCCTGCTCGTCCTTACACTCCTAGGTTCGGGGGTCGGTCCGAAAATTACCTGCCCCCGACCGGTACACCTTTAGGTGGGGAGGTACAAATTAAATAATGCTTTTTCCCAAATCCGACACTACACTTATTTCCGTAACACAAACTTAAGCCTAAAATCGTTCGCACAATAAATTCATAAACACTCGCCACACTCATTCTACTACACAAACATCACTTACTTTGAAATCTCATTATACTGTACTCTATGACAAGCAAGTATCATATCTTTATCATAAAACAAGCTTCGTCTTCCATTTTTGACATCGTCATTACCAGTAATAACTGCACCAATCGATGTCCGACTATATAACTGTTTCACCACTTGCGGAAACCAAACGTCCAACTTATTATATTACTTAGTTAATCGGTAGATCCCTGTGGCTGATCATACATAGAGTTATTCCACTCGATCACTAGTATAACGCTACCAGTTGGATTAAGACAGCGTCATCTGGAGAGTTTGGACACCAACGGAGAGTATTATCGTGTTCATCAGACCGAATTCAACTTCCGTTAACCCACACAGCCGCAGCTTGACCGTGTACAGTATTCGTGGCTGGCCATGGTCTCGTTTGCGCAACTCCATTCTACTTGCCTGACAAGGTACGGTTTCGTTTCACTTGCCCGATGAGGGATTATTCTCTCCTCTTCATTTGTCTGGCTGGCTATTGTCCCTTTCCCCTTGGTTTCGTCGTCAGACATCATTCTCATCCTAACCGTGAGCCCCTTCCATTCTATCTGCCTAATCGCCTGTTCCACCTGATTAATCACGTATAAAAGGGTGGTCCTCCCTCAACGACAATCGTCATACTTCTTCTCTTAACGAGTCAGACGGGATTATTCCACTTTTACCGCTACATGATGCGCGCAACAATTATTTATACAACGTTTCAGGGTGTATCATTCGGAACTAGATCGTTACACGGTTTCTTTGCTTAGCTTTCGGCAAACTAAATCAAATAAAACTGTAGCTTTTACAATTTTGTAGAAATTTAACGATGAACAAATCGACAGAAGTGAAGCAGTCAGTAAACCAGTGTAAAGTTCATTGAATTTGTTAATCTCGACGCAGTGCAATTTTCATTTAATTGCATTTCCGAAGAGCTTCCCTTAATGGAAAAAAACTCCAATTCCTTCGACGAGATAAAAAATCACGTGGAGAGGTTTTTTTACTGAAAAACTTGAGAAATTCTGGAAGAACGAAATTTTCAAGTTGCCTGAAAGATGGAGAAAGATTGTACGAAGGAATGGCACCTGTATAATTTAATAAATGTATGTGTGAGGGTTACTTTATTTCTTTACAAAAGGCCGTTCGTTCGTAAAATAAGGTTGCTGTCTTACTAACTAACTATGCCCTTTTTCTCATGCTTTTATGGGCGCATCCCCACTTTGCACTTTCCCGAAAACAAACCCGCCGTTGGTGTGGGCCTGGAAAGTGTTAACGGCCGTGACCGAGTCTCGCGCGTACTCGGTCCCAACCCTTATTGAGGACCTCTGGTTTATGGTGGCCCTAATGACCACTCTGGCCATCGTCACCCCTCATTATCTCATTCCTCTTACATATGTTAAAATTTATATCCCCCACGTTTCAATCTTTCTTGAAAATCGACGCGAACTTTCCGAACAACTCAGTAATTCTGTAATACAGAACTTTTGATTAGTTATTACGCGAAGAAGGGTTCGCTGCGATTTGTGAATTCGCCGATCCGATTAAACCTCCGCCTCGCGAGACACACGGTCGACCGGAAACGAGGTACAACGGAACGTGTTTCGTGGGAAATTACCCGGCGCTCCGATGTGCCGCGATCCCCTCTACGCGTTGAGAATCGTCGAAGGGAAATCTCGCGGAACGAAGCGACGGAGCTGGGTCACTGATCCGGATAATTCGAATTATTCTTGAAAAAGAGAGGGAGAAAAAAAAGACACGGGAAAACGAAAACCTTTATAGACCAAACGGGATCTTTCACGTGCAATTAGGTTTAAATAAACGGTGTACCATTGTGTGCGCGCACGATGGACAGTTTAATTTTCTGCTTTCAGAGGGAAGGTATCGGTGTTGATTTTTTGACGTTGCGAAATGGCGAGCTCGATTCTTAACAGCCGGCCATTGTTCTCGCGCCATTGTTCCCAGCAATTACCGGTTAAATGTAGTTCATGAAATTGTTTCTCTATGGATGCAATCAGCACTGTATCAAATGTCCGGCCCACGCCGCCTGGATACGCTGAATTTAACATCGCAAGTAGTAAAAACCAGTAATGTATCGTGCACGAGGACATTTGCACATTAAAAACGTATTTTTCCTGACCACAGCGAAACATTATTATTTAGTAATCCAACATTTTGTGAACTAAGTTCTTTAAATCTTCTCAGCACACTAACTTGTGTATTGCAAGTAGTCGAAACAGAAATATATCAGACGCAAAGGATGTAATTGCTTTCAAAAAAAGTTTTTCCACAATTATTACCGAACTTCATCCATCATTATACTTTACTAATCCAGTATTCTGTCAAGTAATCCCTTTCAACCTCTGCGACACGCTAAATCAACCGCCGCAAGTAGTAAAGACAGGAATACATCAGACACAAGCACCGCCAGTGGTAAAAACAAAAATTTCTCAGTCAACAGTTGTAATTCATTTTAAAAAATTGTCACTGCTACACCCAACTAACACCATCCCTCACCCTCCTTCACACTTTTACTAAAACTGGCGTCTGTCTTGCCAACGTCACGAGCGTCGCGTCGTCGCAAGTGGTAAAAGCAGAAATATCTCGGCCAGCCGAGAAGTTTCGGCGAAACTCGCGACCCTAATAGTCTTGGGTCGAGCGTGGCTGGGAATTCCACGTGATTCTTAGCCAGTCGCGGGGGGTCCCCGGTCGTCCGTCACCCGGACGAAGGAGGTTAATGGCTGCTGGACGCCAGCCGCTGCCGTAATCGTCTCTTCCTGTTAGCATTCGGGAGGGCTGGCAACGCCGTGGGCGTGTTTTCCCTCGCGAAGTTTCCACCTCGACCGCCTGGACACCGTTTATATCGCGCGTCGTGGTGTCCTCTCGATTGTTGACTCGCGAGGGGTTGCAAGGGGTGAGAAGTTCGCGGCGAGGGGAGGCGAGAGGGGAAGCGTGACAACGGCAAAGTTTGAGGCGTCGAGGTCTTTAATAGAGCAACGTCGTTAAAATAAGCTTTCTCTCCCTGTAATTAAACCTCTAAGGCCGGCCAGGCGATTCGACGCGCCCCTCTAAACTCTGGAGTAGCCCGGGGATAGTTATAATTATTGCCGTGTCCCCGAGGAGGGGTTAAACCTCGAATTAATCGTTCTGCGGAATTTTCACGTGGGAACACTGGCTACGCGCTAGTTTACCATGTACGGGAGCATAAATAAATTCGATAGGAATTGAATAGGGGCAGAAATTTTGTAACTGTGCAGATGTAAGTGTAAAAAGTTAATACTAAATTAATGTGGTGTGGAGTACTAGCTTTGTGGCAAACTCGTTAGAAATTCGATTATAAAAAAAATAGGAATTTTGCGAAGGATGTGTAATATACTGTGACTCGCAATCAAGAAGTTGATCGAATGATTGAACTAGATATCATACGAAATGCAACCAGAATTTTAATATTTAGCTATTTTTCTGATGAATATTTCTCTGTGTATCTTCCGAAATTTTCGATTAATTACTGCATTTCGTAACCAGAAACTATGTTTCCACCAAACAGAGAATACAACGAAGCAAGTTATTCGTTCGATTCCATGAATCACAGTTTTAACCCTCTGCGCTCGAGAGGTGAGTGTCAGCCACCAAATGATAGTTTCGCAAATTTTCAAACTTTAGTTAGTTTGTTTATTAGTTAGACTCAAAGGGTAAACAGTGATACATGTAAGTTTTAGTATATTACTTAGTGAAACTAAATGAAGTTTGATTACAGGCGAATCTTAATAAATATTTTGAATTTGAAAATGTTTGAAGTTAGTATCATTACACGACTAACAGTCACCTCTTCAGTGCAAAGGGTTAAATATACATTTATTAATATTCTAAGCACTTCACTTTATTCTACTCACACCTGAGCCCTATTATTCAGTCTACTAAGTGAAGTAAAAATAGAATTTCATACATAATATTAATAATAAAGAAAATTGAATAAAACAAACTGCGTTGGTGATTTTCACAATAATCACTCGTGTTCGTTCCCAAAAGAACGTCTTCTTATAATTACGTTCGTTCGATTCGCCTGGTGGACAGCTTAGGCGAGGTCAAGACAGGGGAATCATGGCGAAGATAAACTGTAACGTTCATTGGGAACGCGAAAGGGCGAGAGGAAGCTCGCCCCGTAGACGGCAACAGTGGTCGTTAGCCTCGTTCATGCGAGGGTTATGCCTGGAGGGGTTTGGTGGAAAGAGGGAGGGGGAGGGGGGTAAACTCTCCCCCTTCTAATTAACCTTTTCACTCGACGCGACAGCCCTCCACTTCGAAACGCCCGCTCCTCGAACGGGAATTCCGGCGCGGAGGAAACGTTCGCTTCGCGGCGAAAAATCCAACGGCCGCCGAGCTCTTATTCAAATGAGAAGGGTCGAAATTAACCTACCCTCGGTAATTAACCCTTACAGCTGACGCTGAACGGCGGGAGCTTTAAAACGCAAGGGAACTTTTATGCGTTACGTATCGTTCGACGAATGGAAAGCGACCTTCGAAACGGAAAAAGTGAAGGGAGTTGCTGGAAAATGTTTTCTTGTGGAAAAGAAGATTCGTTTTAAGCCGATTGAACGGTAAACTTGTTCGATCTACGGTAGGGGACGAAAGTTTCGGACGAGAGGACAATGTAAAGCATAGCTTTATGGTTTGCAAATATTTTTATTATTATTACGATATAACACTATTTATTGATTAGCATAGAAATTCAAATTTCGTTTCTCGTGCTATTTCTAATAAATTAATTTATTTAATTTCGTTGAATCTTTGGTCTTAAATTTTTGTTCGCTACTTTACGTCCTACTGCTTCTCAAACAGGGTTATACTAGATAAGAACACTGTTTATTGATTAACATAGAAAACAAATTTCGTTTCTCGTGCTATTTCTAATAAATTAATTTATTTAATTTCGTCGAGTCTTTGGTCTTAAATTTTTGTTCGCTACTTTACGTCCTATTGTTTCTCGAAACAGTGTTATACTAGATAAGAACACCATTTATTGATTAACATAGAAAACAAATTTCGTTTCTCGTGCTATTTCTAATAAATTAATTTATTTAATTTCGTTGAATCTTTGGTCTTAAATTTTTGTTCGCTACTTTACGTCCTATTATTTCTCGAACAACGTTTCGTTTCATTCTTCTCGGTTGTACCTGATATTCTAGTGGAAGGATTGTCTTTTCGCACGCAACAACAAGCACTGCCTGGGTCTCTGTGTCGGAACGCAACAAACGGACACAGGGGAGAACAAATAAAGCGTACGTATCCCGGCGAAAGACAATGCGCTCGTTGCAGGCCGGATGATAATCGTGCTCGATTAAATAATGCTCGGAAAACGAGATCACACGGCCGGCGAAACGGCGCCAATCAGCCGTGATAACAAACGAATTCACGGCTCGGCTGCGAATTTTAATGGACCGTTATTAAGCGACGGTGCGGTGTCTTTTATGACGTGGAAATCATTAGTTCCCGCTTCTTTGTTCAACGCAGGAAGCACCCTTCCATCGTTGGTTCAAATATCCATCGTTTCGATGAAAATAGGAGAAACAGAGGCGATCTTCGAATCCTCGAAACCCTTACCAACTCCCCAGGAAAACTTGTTAACCTTCTTGAAGTCTTGGGAATTATTCGAAAATGTTATTCGAAGTTGTTGTTAGCAAACGAAGATGTCCCAGAAGTTATCAATCGACTTGTAGGAACAATGTTACCTTTACAACTTAAGCTTGTTTATTTCTTATGCAACTAAAACTTATTAAATGATGTTTCTCTTATGCTATCTATAATCGTATCACTCAATTTATCTATTGTTATTGCATTGCTCTGTCATCTCTCTCTTCCTCTCTTTCACTCTCTTCCTCAACATAACATATTCAAGATACAACACGCACCACTCACAATACTGACAATAACTGCGATCCAAGGATTACCATTCACTCAATTTACAATATTGCCAACAGTTGTGATCTAAGAATTACCATTCACTCAACTCACAATATTGTCAACAGCTGCGATCCAAGAATTACCATTCACACAACTCACAATGCTGTCAATAACTACGATCCAAGGATTACCATTCACTCAATTTACAATATTGCCAACAGCTGTGATCTAAGAATTACCATTCACACAACTCACAATACTGCCAATAACTGCGATCCAAGAGTTACCATTCACTCAACTCACAATATTTCCAACAGCCGTGATCTAAGAATTACCATTCACACAACTCACAATACTGCCAATAACTGCGATCCAAGAGTTACCATTCACTCAACTCACAATATTTCCAACAGCCGTGATCTAAGAATTACCATTCACACAATTCGCAATATTGCCAACAGCTGTGATCTAAATATCACCAATTACACAACTCACAATACTGTCAATAATTGTGATCCAGGAATTACTATTCGCAAACAATTCGCAAAGAAACGAAGAATATTTCAAGCGCGAGAAACAAAAAGTCCCTCCATTATTTCTCGTTGCGATCAATGAACGTTGTTACATTATGCGCGTCACGCTAAGAGTAACCTCGTCGCCTAGAACGATTTTCCCCCCGAGGAACGTCGACGGTCTGCGGAACAATCGTTCGAATACATCGAATACCCGAAGCTGATTCCGTACAAACACCGTGCACTCCCTGCTTTGTTGCTGGAAAAGCTCGGCCACTTGGCCGGTTTTCTCGAACGTTTCCCAAGTGTTATCAGGTTCAGCCCCGAGTGGAACAGGTCAACGCGGTCGCGAACGGAGCTCGTTAAACCGAGAGTGACCGCCAGCAGGAGTTATTCTTGTTCCCCTTCCCACGCCCTCCTGGCCTTCGTCTGACACGTACCAATTAAACGGGAACTTGAAGGCAAACGAAACCGGTGGAAGGTGCTTGTGTTTCTACCCGAAGCTTATTTTCTTAAGCAGCGAGCGAAATTAAAGCGGCGCCGAAGCGAAGCATATTTCACGGTGCATTTGAAGGGAATTTCGTTTGTTTTAGGCTACTAGACGGACGATACCTTTCTGTTCAGTCCTTAGACAGCAAAGACTTAGGATAGTGGTAATATTTGTAAACCAAAGAGGTCTCAACGAGATCCCATCGCCAAATATTTTATTACCTTTAACACTATTCCTACCGACACTTCACGTATACCTATTCCTACCGCGACATTCCCACGTAAGAGAGACTACAAATTTTTCTCAAAAAGTAAACAATGAAAAAAGAAGTGAATATTGAAAAATGTATTATACGTATATTTGAGAAAAAGTCTAAAGTTTAAAGGCGATTCAATTACGTTGTATCTATGAAATTTTTATCGAAATTTTAAAAACGGTCATTTGACCGGTTGTGGTAGAAATAGTATTATGACCTTTGGTTTTTTACGGTTAACACTAGATTTTCGGAGTGAGTCAATTTTACTCACTTATGATTTTGTCAAACTAAAGTATCAGATGAAAGAAACAGAAGTAAAAGTATTTCTGCTAAATGTAATAAAAAAATCATGTATTTTAAATACAGAATATATATATATATAAAGTCATATGATCTCAAGGAGAATAGTAGAGTTAAGAAATTCTATTGCAAAAGTGGAGCAATAATTTTTATAATTTATAGACAGACGGTAAAGTAAATTTCGTGGTTTCTTGTTTCGACCATGTCTGACCTAACGTTGACTATTCTACTGCGGTACCCTCTGATAAATTCCGCATTGCGATAAAAATGTTGCAATTTTCATGTTTTCGTTGTCGATAAAGATAGAACAGAATTGAAATCGAAGGATCGACGGTGATAACGTTTAAGGGCAGGATTATTATGGCTGAAGCAATTATCCGCATCCATGGCTGGCAGACGCGAAGGAACGAGCGTTGTTGCGGTTAAGACAGGCTCGGCCTTGTCTCTGTGTGTCGGCCAGAGTGTGGCCACAGGCTGGCCAAAGGGACCACAAATCCCATTACGTGTCTGTGTTCTCCTTGGCTGGCCGACTATTTTCCTCTTTGTCTACTTATTTCCGATTTGCTGAACCCAACCTCTGGACAAAACTTGCCCTTCGCCATTCCCGACAGCGAACCAATATTTCATTTATTCATTTATTTATCTAAATAATAAAACGGCTATCCATTAGTATACGATTCATTAGTATACACAAGTAGAGTTCCAAACGGAGGACACTAGATATAAGAATACAACAAACAAATTTTTCTCCAGAATTTCGAGGAACAATTTATTCGTGACTATTTCTGAGGGATGATGTAAAAATAAAAATAAAAACTCGTATAAAAATGACTGAATAAATAATTATATATCTCGTGAAAAGGTACAGTGCGAATATGTATATCTGGCTAATCCCCAAACCCTAAAAAGACGAAATAAATTATTCGGGGTGGGGGAGGGAATCCATTATTCCCGAAGGGTTTTAGTATACACAGTTTTCAGGAACAAATAAATATTTTTTTACCTCGACAAACAGAACTGATTTAAAAGTTACACAAAATTTTCCTTCCGACTTCTCCCCTTCGTCGTTCTTCAAAGATCACCGATCTCTTTGGACACTGATTTACATAATACCACGCTGGAGAACGAAAATTTTCATAGTTTTGCTGGTCGCGTTCCCCCACCCCCCTAAGTGCCCCAAACTTTCTGTTTAATAAGCTCGAGGAGCCCCTGCAGGAAGTCACGGGCCAATTTTACGCGTAGCTGGCTCTTGCGAACTCGAACCGGGAAGTTAAGGGGCTGATGGTCGGTCGTGTTGAAACGTGGGGGTTAAAACGGCGGCAGGACCTTGAGGGGCTTTAAATTAATTTCCTTAGCAGCTGTCTCGAAGGTGCACGAGGTTTAAGGTGCGGCAAAAATGGTCTCGGTCTAATAACTTCTAACCTGATTCCAGAAGATGTATCGATACGATAGTTGAAAGATCGAGTTTCACGTTTAACCGTAAAATATTCATTTTCACAAAATCTGACGCGTGCACGTTAAAGCGGGCACGTTCACAATATATTTTTTCTTGGATCACGAAAGAATCGTTTTCACGAAGATTCGTTTCCCTCTCGCGAAACTTATGTAACAAGTTTTAAATCCTTTGAAAATTAATTTCTTCCCCGACGTAACTTCTTCTTCGATTCCCTTCGCTTTAAACGAGCTAATTCCTCCAATTCCATTCTTTCCTCAACGCCCTCTATTCCCCCAACTATTTTAGGAACCAGTTGACGATAATTATAATATTTGTTTCAACGACTGTTCTCACTGTTCCACTGTTTTAGTAAATTGAGATGATAGGGCTCAGGTGTGAATAAAATGAAGTGAAATGATTAGAATATTAATATATGTATTTAAAATAGTCTGGTAATAACAACTTAAACGACTTTTGAACTTAGCAACTACGGCGTTCTTACTTCCTTCGCAATCAGATTCTTTTTGCCTTTACAGTCAAACTCTTTCTGCCTTTACAGTCAAACTCTTTCTACCTTCACAGTCAAACTCTTTCTGGCTTCAAAATCACACTTTCGTGACGTTCTTACTTCCTTCACAATCACACTCTTTCTACCTTCACAATCAAACTCTTTCTGCCTCAAACTCGCATTTTCCCCATCACGTATTCTTCCAAACCCTCATTTCCTTTCTTTCTAATTGTCAACCTTTTTCATTCGACGCATTCGGTCACGTTCACCGAAAATTCCTCAGTTGCTCAGTTTTCTCATGTTTCGCGCCTTAGAAACACTCGAGCCCAAACATTCTACGTTCACACAACTATCGTTCAACTCGCATCATCGCTCTTCACATTTTCCTAAACTCAATCGTATTCCTACATAAATAAATAAATTGTCGCAAAAGATTCGATACGACTGCAATTCCCAAAGCGATTCCAAAGTTATGGCTCCAAACTTCTCAGTGATAAACGAAGAGAAGAATGAAAAATAATGGCGCTGGCCATTAGAAGATCCCTTTCACGTTTCGTGGCCTCTTTCGAGGGGCCTATCCGTTTCCGTCCTTCCGCCCGACGAAGGAACGCGGCCGGCTGCAGATAAGACACGTAGTCATTAATTTCGAGGCAACACGTGCCTCCGGGGTGTCGACAAGCCTAGAGGGAGGGGGACGGGGCCTGGCCCTCGTCGTCACTGTTCCCGCTAACCCGTGTACAACTCGAATTCCACCGAACACTAATTGTAAGCCCGTAATTTACTTACACTTTAGCCAGACCTTGCGTCGTCGCCCCAGGAAAGCTTCGAATTTCCACCGGAATTACCGTCCTTCTCACTGCTGTCGCATCCTTCAATCGTGACCCTTCCCCCCTCCCCAGTCCCCGCAATCCGCTCTCATTCGGTGGCAAGGTTTAAACTCGTTTCTCGAATAGAGCTAATTTTGACGAGGGAGGCCTCCAATTTCGGGAAAATCAGAATTTTTTCGCTGGCAGCGCTTCTTGATGATATTGTTTGCGACACTGACGTGGAACAGGGTTATTTTTGAGCTTAGATTTTTAAGGAAATTTCTTCAGCGTGCAGAAAGAACCCTTGGGGGTTGATTTTCCAAGAAACGTTGAAACACGTATTTCTTTATTTCTAACCAAAAAGTTGAATAGCAGTTTTCATAGTGCTTGCTTCAAAACCGATAGATTTTCAAACAAACTTTCATCCCTCATTTGACAGTCTTGGGGGTTGATTTTCCAAAAAAAGTTTGAAACACGTATTTCTTTATTTTTAACCAAAAAGCTAAATGCCAGTTTTCATAGTGCTTGCTTGAAAATCGGCAGATTCCTATTTAACCCTCTTATTTAACCCCTTCAGAGGCGAAATATCAAAAAATCCTTCCTTAGTGAGTGGCTACGGCATAAAAGGAACCCATTGTCCAAATTTCACGTTTCTTCTTACACGTACAGATAATATTCAGAGGGTAGAACAACAAAGTTAGTCTGTTTAAATTTCGCTTGTTTACCAATATATTTGCAATATTATTAATTCGCATAAAAACCCAGTCATTATCATTTCACCCTTAACCGTGCGATTCCCTTTCCCGTGCCTGTGAACCACGTAAGAAATTCACTGAAACTAGGATACACTACCACACCCCTCTATTTACGATTTTCTTTCACGTCTCATCCACCTCCCCCTCCATTCTCCTTCACGTGTCACCTTCAGAACCTCGTGATCGTTTAAAAATGTACACCGAGAACGCAGACACGGTTAACAATTTTGTGTTGCGTTATCGGATGACGCGATACGCGAGAAATTGAATACGAAAGAAGACGCGATAATTTGTTTTCCATGTTCCCCGGGAAAACTTGCGGGACTGCTGTCTGCGACGCTGGAAGCGAAGCCAAGGTAAACGCGACGCGTCTCCAACCCCCGAGCGAAACTTCCGCGCGGAGCGAAACGGTGTTCGCCCGCTTAAAATCCGGGCGCCTCTCGGCGGGACGGGCCCAATCTAAATATCCACAATGCTGGTTCCCTCGTCGGATTCAATTATTCGCGTCGCCCCGGCGCGTGTAAGCTGCGATGCAAATACGCGCGACACCAGGCAAGCGAATCGGATGACATTCTTGAGTGTAAATCGACTGATTCAATTCTTCATATTAATAATAATAATAATCTTTATTTTGACGAATCAGTAGCCTACATCTTGCAATGAGAAATCATACGAATAGTGATATAAATAACTAGGATGACTTATTGGAATTTATTAATAAGAATATTATGATGAAATTCAACAATCAGATTTCTATGGTAAAGCAAATATGCGCGACACCAGGCAGGCGAACCGGATGATATTCTTGAGTGTAAATTAACTGATTCTATTCTTCATATTAATAACAATAATAACAATAATAATAATAATAGTAATAATAATAATAATCTTTATTTTGACGAATCAGTAGCCCACATCTTGCAATGAGAAATCATACGAATAGTGATATAAATAACAAGGATGACTTAATGGAATTTATCAATAAGAATATTATAATAAAATTCAACATCAGATTTCTATGATAAAGCAAATATGCGCGAAACCAGGGAGGCGAACCGGATGACATTCTTGAGTGTAAATTAACTGATTCAATTCTTCATATTAATAACAATAATAACAATAATAATAATAATAGTAATAATAATAATAATCTTTATTTTGACGAATCAGTAGCCCACATCTATGCAATGAGAAATCATACGAATAGTGATATAAATAACAAGAATGACTTAATGGAATTTATTAATAAGAATATTGTGATAAAATTCAACGTCAGATTTCTATGATAAAGAAAATATACGCGACACCAGGGAGGCGAATCGGATGACATTCTTGAGTGTAAATCGACTAATTCAATTCTTCATATTAATAATAATAATCTTTATTTTGACGAACTAGTAGCTCACAAAATCAGATTTTTATGATAAAGTAAATTATAAATCAGAATTAACTGTTCCATATTTCTCGCCTTTATTTGACACGTTCCACGTTTTCTATTCCACGTTCCACGTTTGCATTGTGTACTCTGTTACGCATCGCGGTGCCTTTGTTACACTCGGGGTGTTCTCGAGTGATCGATTTCCGAGGATCGACGGAGTATCTCGAGAGAGAACACGGGGACGGGGTTATAAAGGAGCGAGCGTACGCGCGATGTTTCGAGGAAAGGTGACGCGTCGATGCGTGGGAACGTCGAGCAATGAAAATTTCCATAGAAAAAGCAACGGCCGTGGCTGGCAACTGGTGGCGGCCCGTAAGCCCGGTCTGCGATATTAATCCACGAACAAACGGGCGGATGTATCGCGGCGTTTTCATTGAGCCCCGTAACAACGGGCTACGAATTGCACGCGGAAAGATGGAGAGGGATAATGCGCTCTCGCGGAAGTTTTACCGATTTTCAATTTCACCCTGATTCCCAGCCTTTGACCGCGTTGCCTATTAACTCGCGTACAACCGCGTTTGATTTAACCAATTTCACGCGGTATTAGGTCCCTTTAGAATTTCCTAATTGCAAATTTGAAACGCGATCGACGTTGGCGAATAAATGACTGGTGTGCGAAGAAAGTGAACAGTTATTTTTGTTGCTCTTCCAATGAAACGTACGGCAGAGAGCAATAATTATTGTATCATTATATATACAATACAATATTTTTTTTTATACTCTTCTGCAGTGGCAAAAACACTTAATTCTTAATTTTATAATAAAAGAATAACTTCACTAATTATAATTGACAGAGAATAGCTGAAATAATGAGGAGTACTAATGACACGTTACACATTTATCAAAACACATTTATCTTTTATTGTTTTTAAAAATTCTGCAATTACAGCGGTGCGTAATTCGTAACTCATAAAATTTTTGTTGTTTTTATTGTTTCCTTCTTTTCGTGTGCTCATCTTATTCGTATGCACTACTTCTTTTTCTTACTTCTATTGTAACAAAGGGTTTACCCCATTGAAATAAATAAATAAATGAAAACCATCAAACTCGACAGTAATCACGAATATATCGCTTCTCATTTAAGGGAAATGATAGAACGAAAAATTTGAGAGTCTCGAAGAAGAAAGCAGGAAATAGGGAACATATTTTTGGGCAGCAAATTTGACGGCCGTCGAGAGATCGCGAGCAATGAAACCGATGAGCGAGGACCGGAACTCGATCGAGGTGAATGTCAAACGATGCCAGTCGGATAATCGAATTCCAATTTAATCTTTCGACCAGTCGCCACACGTGGTCCAATAAACTCGCCCTCGAACGATGCCCCGCTCTCTTGGACCCACGGTTTTCGGTTTTTAATCGACGCCTGGGGATACATCCCGTTGAACACCTCAAACGGCGGGTATTAGAAATCGGCCGATCGTGCATGCGCGATTTGATACCCGTGGTTTGGTCCTTTTCAGAACCACGAACACGATGATAGACTATCTTTCGAACAGTTTCTTCGTTTCTGTTAACTTCTTCAACAGATACGGTAGCACCTTTCTTAACTCATTAGGGGCTGCGAATTTTTTTTAACACGGTCATCAGGATCCAAATTTAAAGAAAAAAATTGAAACAAATTAATTAAAAGAATCTTTTATTTGGACGAATATTTTACTCAGAATAACTGAAAATTGCTCATCTTTACTATTGCACACCAATGTAATAGTGCCTAACAGTCTTGGAAAGCCATTGCACACACAATGTGTGCTCGAAAGGGTTAACTGAACACCAATCATCCGAATTATCGCGATTGGAAGCTTCATTATTCGAACATAATATCATTTAGTAATAAAAAAGTTATTCATTCTTGAAAATCGTGTAGTGTTATTAAAATAAAATTCTTTATTATTAGTTAATGGAATCCTTCAAGTATGCCCATATTTGGGCATACCTCAAAAACATGACCGTATTTGGGCATTTTCCATTCCTCCATCCCTCACTTTCCCTGAAGATCTAAAATTAACTACAATACTACAATCGTGAAATTTGATTGCGAAGAAAAATATTATATAGCAGACGGTAGCGGACAAAATTTTAAAACGAGAGGACAATGTAAAACATAGCTTTATGGTTTGCAAATATTATCTTTTTTAAATTTTATTTCACTTTTGTTATTATTATGGGTAGAACGCTATTTGTTAATTAGTATAGAATACGAATTTTGTTCATCGTGTCATTTTTCATAAATTAATTTGTTTATCCTCGTCGATTCTATGATCTTAAACATTTTGTCCGCTACTATATTTATATGAGATCTTTGTATAGGAAGAGTTAAAAGATTCAAGTTAAGTGGGACGCTTCTGACCATTGAATTTTGATGTGCAATTCTCTCTCAACAGTTTCTCTTCGTTTTCCTCGACGTCGATGGAATCGCAAAAATAGAACGTGGATTTTTTAATAACGTATCTCTTCGTTGTTGGAAGCGACCAGTCGTTGGAATGGATTATATTTGCCCAGCCGTAGCGGGGAACACTGTGATAAATCGTGTTCGTCGACGATTGGGTTGCTAAATATTTGAGGAAGCATTCGCTTGGCAAACGAAGCAGAAGCAACGGTTACCAAAGGAATCTGAAACCTTTATTTCTCGATATTAACCCTTACGTAGCAACTGCGGGGTCGTTTCCAACCGAAATCACCCTTCGATTTGAAAGACAGCATTCAAGATTCTGATTTAACTTTCTTCGACTTTTTTCAAACGAAACAGCACTTTTAATGCTAAATATTTCCGGTCGAAGTGATCCGCACTGTTAGCAATTGTGTTGAAAATTAACAAACGAATATACTCGTCCATAATCCAGTGCGAGTAGCTTTCGTCAGACGCATACACGCGCCTATTAAAATTTAAGATAAACTAGGGGAATCAAACACCACAACCCACCCCATAAATGTTATATTTACAGTATCGAATATAAATTTAAGACGAAAGGACAATGTGAAACAGTTTTATGGTTTGCAAATATTGTCTATATATTTATTTTTATCGTTATTATGATAGAATACTATTTATTGATTAGCATAGAATACAAATTTTGTTCCCGTAGTATATCTAATAAATTAATTAATTCATTTTCCTTCCAGTCTTTAGTCTTAAACTTTCTTCTGTTCTTTATTTTATACAATCGATCGTCTCCAATCCCTGTTACAACCCCTGACTAAACTCTGCCATTTTTATTTATTATTTACATTTTCTTCATTTATACCAGTCCAGAAAAGGCTTAACGCATGGCATTCTATGCCTTAAAATGATTATCCGCTCACATGCGCATAGCACAGTCAAAGGGTTAACCCTTTGCGCTCGACAGGTGACTATTAATCACCAAATGATAGTTTCGCAAATTTTCAAACATTAATTAGTTCGTTTATTAATCAGACTCAAAGGTTAAATAAATTTATATACATAAATTTTGCTACATTACTTGACTAAACTAAATGACGTTTACTATAGGCAGACTCAAAAATTAAATAGTCATATACTTAAACTTTGCTACATCACTCAACTAAACTAAATGACGTCTACTACAAGCAAATCTTTGCAAATATTTCGAGTTTGAAAATTTTTGAAGTTAATATTAACTTCAAAATGACTAACAATCACCTTTCGAGTGTAAAGGGTTAAACGTGACCGCGAGCAGAATTGCTCGCGCCAAAGTTCGCGCGTGGACCTGGCCACACCCAGCGAGATCGCATCAAAACACGAATCGTCAAAATTTCTCGTGACGAGATCCCCGGAACCGGAAGAGGGGAGCCGAACGCGACGCAGGGAAGCGGAAACGTGGCTGGACGAATGACAGAGTGGATAAGATCGACGTTCGGGAAAAATTGAATCGTTATCGCGGGACCGCAACCGGGCTAAGGCTGACGCGCGCGGTTTTGTTGCTCGTGCCGGCTTATGACAGAACTATCGATCCTACCACTACTACCGCCGGGTCCAACTCGAACTTTTCCTCCGCGTCCACACCCGCCACGTCGCCCCTCCATCCGGTCCATCCCGAATTCCGCCTCCCTCTTCCCGCTGTTCCACCCCCGTTCAGTGCGTGAAACGCACACGTAGAGGGTTGTCGCGTTGCTTCTTTAATCCTTTTTCAACCCTTTCGCTTCGGCAGTGCAGTCCATCGAAGTACCGTCACTGAACGAAACCGCGCACCAGAAATGTGCACTGTGCTTAATAAAACAATCGTTGCAAAAATGTGCAGTTCACATTTCTAATATAAAAAAACTTATACAAAATTATATCAGTTATTCTGCAGAAAATCATAGTGAACTTTTGGAAGCTTGGTAAAGTGAATTTATAAGGTGGCTATGAATAATCATCAATCCATCATTTTGACTGCTCTGGTAGTTTTAGTGTTAATGTTGGGAACAATTAGTGTGAATGGTTGGTATGAATGTGGTGTATGAAAGTATGTTGGCAAGAATGAGTGTGCTTGAATGATTGCTGAGTGGTGTTGAGTCCATTTTCGTTTGAGATCTGAGAGAGTGTGTAAGTGCGATAAAAAGGAAATAAAATTAAGGATTGCATAAAATTAAAAGGTTTCCACGTGGTCAGGGACAGTACTTTTAGTTTTAAGGAAAAACGAAGGAATGAAGACTTTTATAAATTTTAATGTTTAATAATAATAATAATATAGATTTAATTAATAATCAGAACAATATTTTCTTATCTCAATTTTATGCAATCCTTAATTTTATTTCCTTTTTATCCTTCATACTTACACGCTCTCTCAGATCTCAAACGGAAGTGGACTCAACACCACTCAGCAATCATTCAAGCACACTCATTCTTGCCAACATACTTTCATATTGTTCTGATTATTAATTAAATCTATATTATTGTTATTAAACATTAAAATCTATAAAAGCTTTCATTCCTTCATTTCTCCTTAAAACTAAAAATATTGTTCCTGACCACGTGGAAACCCAACAGTGAAGTTTGTCTTTAGTCACTAGATCGATGTTACCACTGTACAATCCATTTATTCTTAAACTGAATTAACGGCGCAAAGTTAATTCGGCGTGCGACACACGAGTTTGGCCACACAGACAACGTCGATGGAAAACGCATACACGGCAAAGGGTGGAAACCGGTTTCGTTTCCTGTCTGGCTGCATGATTCGCGTTGTTTCGATGATAATCAATCCCCTTCCTCCCACGCGGGCCAGTTACTCGGAACTTTGATCGAGTTTCAGAGTCGTTAAGGAATTCCGGAGGCCGGTTCGAGGCCCTCTATGGGGCGAAATTCGATTTTGTTGAACGGAGAAAGCGAAAGGGTTCTATTTTTGGCGCGGGGGAAAAGTTAGGGCGGAATTAATTAGATAGGAAGCGATGAGGGGGGTGAATTTGAATGGCGGGGAGCTTCAAGGTGGAGGAAGTTCGGATTGTCGGATGATCTCTGACGTCATCCTTGCTGGATGGGATTCCTGTTAGAACGAGTGGGCACGAACACGTTTTGATCGAAGGAATTCAGTTTTGTCTTTTACGGTGGCACACTTTCAAGGTTCGATGACGAAAGGTTATCCAGTTGATCGATTAATAAATAATAACTATTTATTATTTATTTTTTATATTATTTTATGATATAAAATTTTTTATATTTTTTACATTATTTTATGATATAAAATTTTTTATATTTTTTACATTATTTTATGATATAACATTTTTTATATTTTTTATATTATTTTGTATATATTATTTATAATTTTGTTGTTGTTGTTATTTCCCTTTGCGTATGAACTTTATGTTACACGTTGTTTCCGTAATAAACAAAGCTCGGACAAAAGTATAAGACCAAAGACTTAACGAAAATGAATAAATTAATTTTCTAGGAATAGCACGAGAAACAATACTTGTATTCTATGCTGATCAATAAATAGTGTTCTATCATAATAAAAATAGAAATAAATATATAGACAATGTTTGAAAACTATAAAAGTGTATTACCACTATTGTATGTTAACAACCTTATATTTTCAAAATATTTAGACAGTATCTCTGACTGTTGAACGATTTATGATTGGGTATCTGGTGTATGCCTGATTATAAAGTACCTTAGAAAGTATGAATGGAACCCTAAGATGTCACTCGATGGCTAGTGCCCCGAAGACACGTAGCTATCGGGTGTCCAGGGAGTTATAGTTTGTAGTATGCATGAGAAAGTCTAGAAATGGCAAGCAACTCGACGTTGCATCGCCTAAAAGATACGATCTCCGTCCTGAAGGAATGGGGAAGGCTATCTTCCTAAATTTTACCTTCCGGAAAAGGAACTGTGACTTACCCCAGAACCTTCCACACAATTACTCCTTTTTACCAAAATATCCATTTCTAACATGTACAATTTTGAATGATCGAAAACGAACAAGAATCCGGCGCATTAAATTTTCTATTTCGACGTTTAAAAAATGTATCCCACTTCCAGTTCGATGTACAGATTTACTAATGAAGACGAACGGTACTGAACCGATGAGCAACTAGCTGGTTGTGTCACACGATAAAAGTCATAATGGAGAATCACGTTCAGGTGAGCGTAAACTGGGACCGGATGCGTCAAGAAAATTGTCCCCCGGTTGCCGTTCTCCAAGACGTATCGCTGCAGGAGGTGTAGGTGAAGATCGGACGTGAGATACGTGAAACCTACCGGCATCTCGGAAATTGTGCGCGTTGAAAGTGACAGCGCGTTAGCGGGATACGCAATACGGGTTTTAACATTAATTAACGCTGTATTAATGATCATCGTGGTCGAAACCAACGCGGAATAAATTCTCAGGGCGTGCACCATCGCGGATGAAAATTGCGCGTTGGCCAATATTGATTCCAACGATGATGACAAAGCGTTGACACGAAACGAGAGCGGAAAGGGAGGGAACCAAGTGTGATCTATGCAAATCGTTTTGTTCCCGATTATTCCCATACGGACAAGAGAAATGTCTGATGATTTATCAATTAAACGTGCAAAACAATGTTGCAATAATTATTTGATAGGAAGTGAAAAGTGCTTGGTAGCTTAAAAAATTCTAAATTCGCTGCAAAAGAGTTCCTGCATCATATAAACGCGATACTGTGTTGATATTATAGAGCAACTGAAGATTTTGTATTTGCAGCACTGTGTTTGATAATCTACACATCCTCGGTATACTCTATCTACACTGAAAAAGGGTTTAAAATCGCCACGAGGTTTCCAAGCACTCTAACGTACTCAATATCTCTGGAGGAAGACCACGTAATCTGCTCCAGTTCCCAGAATCACTCAGCGCGAACGGTGTCGGATGAAACCGGTCCGATCGCTTTGCGTCCAGTTTGCACCGTGAAATTAACGAAACCAGCACACGCGCTCGCGTAATGCCGCATTAACCGGCTCTAATTCGCTGTAATCCCAAACCCGACAAATTGAAAAGCGAAAGAAACTCTGTTCCACGGATCTCTACACCCAGCACTTTCTGTTCCACGCCCTCTATCAGAACAAGGAAAATAACAATAAAGTGAAACAAAAAAAAAAGAAAAGAAGAGGGAAACAAGGAAATAAAAGGAGACGTCAGATCCCGGTACACAGAGAGATAATCATAAAACGCCTGCAAGAAACGCGGGGACAATTTGCAAAATAACCAGCGACCATTTAGCCTCATTACATCTGCATCTCGTTCCTGAAAATCGTTCCCTCCCTCGTTTTTGCCCCGCCTTTTATTCCCTTCATCCTGCATCGTGCAGAAAACGAGTCGACCGACGCGTGACAAAGGGACCACGTCGATTCCAGCAACGACGACACGTTCCCGTTCAACTTCTGGAACAATGCCGCTGATAATAAGATAACAGGCGTGCCTGTGCAAGATTCGACGGCGGGGTTGTGCAAACGAAAGAAGGTTACCGGGGAACGAGCAAGAGACCGACTGCTTCCCACCCGCTTCCCCTTCACCCTCCCCTTCCCCCCGTGGAACTCCCCGTTCCTTTACGATAACAAACTTCGCCCACTTGCTTTTCTGTCGCGATGAGATTCCATCGGCGCCATTCTACCTTCCTGTTCCGCCCAGCGGAATCTGGTTATTTCATGCTGCATCGGTCAGCTTTCAACTCGTGTACGTCTTTCAACGTGCACCTGAAACCTGGTGACTGAACGCACGCCCGAAATTGGGCAACCATGCATTTAAGAGGGTAACTAAGACAGGGTAACCAAACGCGTGTGCGCCTGAACGTAGGCAACCACGCGAGGGCGCCTGAACGCAGGCAACCACGCAAGAGCGCCTGAACGGGGGCAACCCGCGATTCGCGGCTTCACAGCTGCCGTTGAACGGTCGCGTAACGCGGTTTGGCTTTCCAAACGGTGTCGTTGAGGTTAGAGGATTAGCGAAATTAATCGCTCGATATGGTGACACCTGAATGGCGAGTTGGGGATTCTTTCGGTGTCGGTTCCTTCTGAACTTTAGGGTTATTAGTCTCGGCTTTAGGGACTTTGGGGACTTTACGGATACCAAGAGGTAATCCTTGCGATGCTGTTTGACTATGTCACCTATCGTTTCTCTTGGTCATGCTATTTTGGTTGGACATTAAGGAAACTAAGCTGGAATACATTTGTTTCGCTTTTACATTTCTTTAAAATCAAAATACAAATGTGGTACAATAGAAATATAATTTACGTGCGAGTAGAAAAGCAACTGTTAGATACTGTTTGGAACTAAAGTAACGTTATAAATGTATAACAATTTGAGAAGTATGAACGTATAAAAATTAGATTGTGCAATAGACGACGAACAAACATTAAACAGGGCGAACGCTTCAAGCACTTCCCCATATTACAGCTTTCACTAAAAATTCCGAAACTTCCGTTCGCATTATCGTGAACCACCGCCCTTTTTTGATCTCCGAACGACTTCCATCGTCGATCATAAATAAAACATAAACTGTACATGATGTATCTGGAACGATGTACATCGAATCGCCATTATCTCTCGTAAAACAACGACGAGGAGCGCCACGGAAGGCGGGAGGCAAAAATTCGCAGGAAATCGGTGGACGCTGAACATCGAGCTCGTTTTCGCGCTAATACACAAGCAATTCCGATCATTATCGGCAATTTTTGCGCGATATCGGGAGCCGTTAGCTCGATAACGGGGTTCCCAGGCCGGCTTTAACAGTTTGCGGCTGGGAGAACGCGAAATCGAAAATTGTTGCCGCCTGATCGACAACAGTAGTGCCTATGGCGGATTTCGTAGACATTACAGAGGTGGTCCTTATCGATCTTGACGCTAGGCTACACGTGCAGCTTGTGAAAATAACAGAATATTAATCGAAATGTAGGAATCTTAACACTATTCCTACCACAACCGGTCAAATGACCGTTTTCAAAAAAATTTCAGTTAGAATTTCCTATATATAACGTATTTGAATCGCCTTTAAACTTTACGGCTTTTCCTTAAATATACGTATAACACATTTTTCAATATTCACTTCTTTTTTTATTGTTTATTTTCTGGGAAAAATTTTCAGTCTGTCTTAACTATCACGTGAACTGTCGGTAGGAATAGTGTTAAGAAACTAGAGATTAGTTAATACGTGTGAAATTTTTCGGAGTTCGCACTATAAAAATTACCTCCCACAAGTGAAATTCTCTTGAATGAAAAAGATAACAAGTGATTTAACGGTCGTAAATTTATTTAACATAAGATAATCTGCTTAAGAATTTATTATGCCTCATTGCAATTTGAATTCTGACGAGAAAGAGGGACGAAACGAAATGAAATTACGTGCTCGTTGGCGAATCTTTCGAGAACCAAGCGGAGCATGCGATTTCGTTGAATTTTTGACAAAGAGAAACCGGTGAAATTAGAAGGGTAAAGAGGAAAATGAGAAATTTGCGATGTAAACGAGCTTGGACGTAATAGCTTAATCATAGGCCACTTCTGTTAATCGACCCAAACGCCGGAATTTTTCATGGGTCCTCGTGCAAATTTCAAACAGAGAGTTGCTCTTTCGGGGGATTATTGTTTCGAGTGGTTGTAAAAGGTGGCGCGAGCGAAGTTTAAAGTAGAAGGTATGAAACGGTGTCGTAGGAAAGCGGCGAAAGGATCGTTTCTGACAATTAGTCGACGTCTTTAACCACCCCGTCGCGTTCCTTAATATCAATTAGGATGCACGGAAAGAATTGCGAAATTATTCAGGCATAATAAACTTTATTCGGTGATTAAATTTCTTTTCATGCCGTTCATTCTTCCAGCAGAAATTCTTTTCAGCTTCTTAAGCTGTCTCTCTCTCTGTTGGTTCCCTTTGTGATTTCCATGAAATATAAGTAGGAATGATATTGAGTAGGTACGATTCTAGGAAAACGTGAAGAGTGGTTGAGTTGAGAGATAGCCGTGAGAATTTAGAATATTTGGACTAGAGTGTTTCTGAAGCGCAAAATATGAGCATTTGAGAGAAAGGTTGACAATTAAAACGAAAGGAAATGAGTATTTTGAAGAATATGTGATGTGAAAGAAGTAAGAACATCAAAGATGATAAATTGAAAAATCGTTTATACTATTGAATTATATACTATCAAGTTGTTACTATTAAACTAAATACATATATTAATAATATCTAAGGACTTCACTTTATTTTACTCACACCTAAGCCCTATTATCTCTCTACTAAATAAAAAGTAAGAAATTTCCTGTATTTCTAACTAGGAAAATGCCAGCACAAGGCAGAAAGAGTTTAACTGTGAAAGAAGCAAGAACGTTGAGGTTGTGTCAAGTCGAAAAGTTGTATACTATTAAAATTGTCACTATTGAACTATATAAAAAATATATATATAATACTATCTCTCTCTAATAAAAAATAAGAAATTCCTACATATAGTGTACAGGATAAAAATTATTCTCGAATAACGTGGTTTCATTTGTTTCCATGTCGCAACAATCAGCGAGCACACGTTTCTCTTTGGAGAAACAAAAGCAGTTACGCGTGATGCAAAAAGTTTTCATCGACAGAATGATGAGAAACAGTAGCGTGGTGCTCTTCGATACGCGAAATTTTGCGCAAGGGTCAAAGCAGATGTGTTTCCTCTTCGTAAAAGGTTACGCTTCTCGCAATACAGAGCACGTTGCTTCGCCAAACTCCGTCCACGGGGAAAGTTCTTTCGCAGAATATTCTTTCGCCAACTATTTGATCCTCCTTGATACTTCGAATAACATTACCCCGCGACACTTTTAAGTCGTTACATGTAACCGGTTTATAGGAAATCTCGTAAGCCTCGTTGCGAGGCTCTAAAAATCGTAGAAGCTATAGCCGGGATAACCGAGTTGTCGCCTAATTTTGCTCGTCGCCTCGTTTGAGCTGAACGAGCAGCTGATTCGATTACTTCAGCAGGTATATTGATAACGTGTACACCATCGTGATTTCCTGCCGGTACCACGTGTAGCGTGGAATTAATATCGAGTCAAACTCAGGAGATACAGTGGGTTACTTCTTCGAAACTTCGGATAAATAAAATGCGTTTAGCGAACGAAGTTCAAGATTTCATGGAATTCCTCGTTCTATCGAAAGAAGGATTAATTTCTTTGATTCTTTGATTACATATACGTGGTAGAATAAATAATAATATATTTGTAATAGCGTGGCATGAAAAGTATTCATTTATTTATTTATTTACTAGCTGTTGCCTGCGGTTTTCTTTTACAGTGTTTGCTTAAAAATCGACGGATTTCCAAACAAACTTTTATTCCTTACTTTAACCCCATGGGGGTTTATTTTCCAAAAACGTAGAAACACACATTTCTTTATTTTTAACCAAAAAGCTAAATACCATAGTTTTCATAGTGTTTGCTTAAAAATCGACGGATTTCCAAACAAACTTTTATTCCTTACTTTAACCCCAAATTTTTTAGGGTTGATTTTCCAAAAACGTAGAAACACGCATTTCTTTATTTCTAACTAAAAAGCTAAATACCATAGTTTTCATAGTGTTTGCTTCAAAATCGGTGGATTTTCAAACAACCTTTCAACTTAGGGATAGAAAATCAAAAAATTCTTCCTTAATGAGTGTCTACGCCAAAAAAGAAACTCATTGTCCAAATTTCATTTCTAGCTTCAATAGTTTAGGCTCTGCGATAATGAATCAGGACATGTCATTTTATATGCACAGATTTATTCACGGACCCATTGATTTACAGAGGTAAATATACAGAGTGCGTTAAACAGGATTACAAAAGATTATTAAGCTGACAACGAAATTTAGCGAAAGATACATTGAAAAAGTCGAGAGATACAGAGTATTTATTTGCCGTAGTGCAAATACGTGTAATAGTATCAGCATAAAGAAAACGAGAAGTGTATTTTATTGGGATGAAAGTATTGAAATAAAATAACAGAAAATAATCTACGTTAACGTTACAGAGTAGAAATATTTAATACGTGTATATTTTAGATTTTACATGAAAAAGTTGAGAAGAGGGAAGAGGAGCATAAAAGGTTCCGTTTTCCATTGATCGATCTATAATAACGTATGCCTAGCCGAAATTCCCGAACACGGGAGATAGGGTCGCAAAATGATCACGCGTCAACATGGATCAACGTGATAACGTCCAATAATCGCGTTATCGCTGCAGACCGGCGGCTAATTTAATTAGCCGCTCGTGAAGGATACCTATACCGGAACTGATCTGTCTTCCGGTCGAAGGAGGACCGATTTGGAACTCATTCAAGACATCACGAACGACACTAATACGATTACCCTGCTGTTTGTCGAAATCGAGGGACTTAGAACTTCGTAGCACGCCACTTTAACGATTAAAAATGTCCCAATATACTAATTTCCGACGAAAAATTGGTAATCTTTTGCAACAGAAGCATCCATTATATAAAACAACTCATGCTAACTAATTAAAAGCTTGTGGAATACCAAATATAACAAATTTGTCGTTATTCTCCACTTTCTTCTATTTCTAGTAATAGAACATGTTTGATGTTGAGGTTAAAAAATTATTTCCTTTTTTTTTAGTAATAAATCGGTTAAAATACTAATAATTCTAAAACTTATGGTTAAAAATGTTGTATTACTTTGAAGGGACTGCGCGTCAGCTTTTCTGCGTGAAAAATGAATTCCAGAATTCTCTGTTCTGTAGAATTCATGCGAAAGAAGACAATATTCAATATTTATCCGTCGTGAATAGAGGCGAGCCTCGTTACAGCAGAATCAACATTTACCGAAAGCCGAGTGTAACCATAAACGTCCCTACCGACGGAATAACCTCAAAGTCCGCTCCGGTTTCATACGAAACAATCCCAAAACAATTGTTTCATCCCCCGAAAGCCCTTCGATTCTCTTGAGCAACCCCGTTTTCCCGAAATCGATAACCAACAGGCAAATGACCGCGAACCGGTAATCTACTCGCGAGAGCCCGAGGCTCGCAATCAAAGCACACATAGAGGAACAGGGCTGCACTTCACCGGAAACTGGAACTTCCGCTGGAAAAATGAGTGCAACATTGCATATGCGTGTGTATATATCCATACACATATGAATGAAAATTTATTTTCTACATAATCGGTATTTTTTCGTGTAATTTTCACTTCGATCTTTTCCATGCAAATAAGTACACTTCAATCGTCGGTAGTTCTAGCGTTAACACTATTCCTACCACGATCGGTCAAATGGCCGTTTTTTAAATTTCGATTAGAATTTCACATATACAACGTAATCGAACCGCCTTTAAATTTTAGACTTTTTTTCAAATAAACCTATAATATATTCTTCAATATTCACTTCTTTTTTCATTGTTTACTATCTGAGAAAAATTTGTAGTCTGTTTTACGTGGGAATGTCGCGGTAGGAATAGGTATACGTGAAGTGTCGGTAGGAATAGTGTTAAAAGGCCATAATAAATTTAGTTTTGTTTGTGTCTCTGTGTAGTCACTGTTCAATATAGTCATACGTACTCCCATACGCCGAGCTGATATTTTTTGAATTAATAAAATGGAAATTTACAACAGCGGTATCTTAACACTATTCTTACCACGACCGGTCAAATGACCGTTTTTTAAATTTCGATTAAAATTTCATATACACAACATAATTGAATCGCCTTTAAACTTTAAACTTTACCTCAAACATACGTATAATACATTTCTCAATATTCATTTCTTTTTTCATCGTTTATTTTCTGAGAAAAATTTTGTAATCTGTCTCACGTGGGAATGTCGCGGTAGGAATAGATATACGTGAAGCGTCGATAGGAATAGTGTTGAAAAGATTCATAGACAACAGATCCATCGAAATAACGACGAACGTATAAGGATATTAATTTCCAGATAACGAAACGTTTGACGTGACTGCAGGTCTGATCGCGTGTGATCCTAAACTCTCAGCTGCCAGTGCGATGCACGCGCGAAACGTTTGCTTTTGTTCGGTTCCACGTCATATATTTGCCGTCGCTGTTAAGCGAGCACAGGTTGCATCGACGTCATCCCGCGGGAGGTCGCTTCTTCGTTACGAACAGGGGTTTTCTCGAACACGTTTTTGCGTCGACAGAGTCAACCCCCAGACGACCGCCCTTTGATCCGTTTCGCTGAAATCTGTTGCTTTGTCGTGACGAGAGGCATCATCAGCGTCGCCCACGAGCATGGCAACCACAGAGAGAGAGAGAGAGAAACGCCAGAGACACACGGTGAAGCGATGTTTAAAGAGCGATGGATTCGAACGTGTTTCTATCTGTGTTTGCGTTTGCGTTCGTTGGATCAGAGAACCGATTTCCGTGGCACGGATTCGCTTTTGAACCGCCTGTTTGGCATTCTAAATAGCTGATGACGGATTATGAGACAGAAGCGTGGTCAATATTGGCTGCGGCGATGTTTGGGAGACGGTGATCGATGTTCGTTGCGAACGACACCTCGTGACACGAAAAGAGCCGAGGAATATTGTGCGGTTAAAAATGAGTCGAAACGACGTGATAACTTTTCATCGTACCTGTGCTCCGTTCTTCGGCAGCATGGCTCCAAAAATTATGGAGCATTCGCGTTTCTCGTTAACGCTTTAACCGAACGGTTCCTTTAACCCTTTGCGCTCGAGGGTTGACTATACGTCGCCAAATTATAGTTTTACGAACATTCAAATTTTAGTTACTTTGTTTATTAATCAGACCAAAGGTTAAACAGTTATAAATGTAAATTTTAATACATGACTTGACTAAACTAAATAAAGTTTAATATAAACGAATCTTAGTAAATACTTTGTACTTGAAAATCTATGAAGTTGACTTGACTAAACTAAATAAAGTTTAATATAAACGAATCTTAGTAAATACTTTGTACTTGAAAATCTATGAAGTTGACTTTACTAAACTAAATAAAGTTTAATATAAGCGAATCTTAGTAAATATTTTGCAGTTAAAAATCTATGAAGTTGACTTAACTAAACTAAATAAAGTTTAATATAAATGAATCTCAGTAAATATTATGCACTCAAAAATCTATGAAGTTAATACTATTAGACGACTAACAATCGCCTCTCGAGCGCAAAGGGTTAATATCCGCGATCATTTTTCGGGAAAACGAAGCTTCCCACGAGAAAAAGTTATCCCATCGTTCCCACCTATTTTTCGCCGCAACAATCTTTTCCACCTAGCTTCACGGTAATTGATACCATAGTCTCTTTTAACACTTCTTAAGCATATTACATGCACCGCGAGATTACGGCCATGTTTCATACGCTAACCGCATTTTATCCGTATCCCGCACAATTTCGTGTGATAGCGCCATAATACGAAATACTCGTCTCATCGAAATCTTGCGAAGTAGAACGGGGGATCCGCCAAGAGGGAACGATTTCCAAGAGAAACTGTAAAGGGGGACGCGCTGGCCCGAAATTTCCGTCGAAAGCATTAAGAAGCCACGGTCTAATAAATTCCGAAACATGCCCGGGGCATGTTCGACGGAGGGAGCCGCAAGCCAGCGGAATTCTTACGCGGATGCCGTCGCAACGGGGGATGCTCCGCATTCTTGGCGAGCGGTGTCTGCGAGCGCGTACGACGATAAGTCACGCTCGAGTGCGCGATGGCTACGCTTGCAGCCTGCGATGGTGCAGAACCACCATCTCCTCCGTGAGCGAGATACGCAAATTTTGGCAGCCACCAGACCTCGTAAACCTCTCGCGCGCGAATACGTCCCGAGATAACAGCCGTGGCAGGGCGTAAAATTCGGTCGAACGTTGGATTCGTGTTATATTTCGACGCGACCTCGTTGACACGCGAGGAGGATCCAAGCTGGGGTAATCAATTTTTTAGATTAGCTTCTTTGGTGAGAGAACAGTTTCGTTTTTCTATGGAGGGGATGTTAGTACGAGTGTGTGGAAACTGCGTGGATGAAAGTAGATTTGATGGGAGTAAAGAAAGGGTGGAATAAAGGAAAGGGTTGAGAAGAATAGAGAGGATGAGGTAAGCAGGACGGGAGGCAGCCAGCATCCGTGGGGCCATTCCTATGTTTTCGAAGTCAAGGTAAATTGTGCGAGGAGGTTAAGGAGATTTTAGATAAAAGCTTCTACTGTAATTCTGAAGTACTACTCCATCTTCACCTAGTCTGGGAAAGATCCATTTCGAACCACCGAACAGAACAATATGCGTAATATGGATCTATTCGGTATTAGTATTGTCAGGACAAATTTAAGTGCACAAAATTGTACTAAAATTGCTAGAATTATGAAAACAGCCAATGAGTATAGCGTACACTTAAATTTCTTTGGTGGTACTCTTAACTCTTTCAGAGCTGCTCACGTTTCTGCTCTTAAATCACGTAATATTTGATAATACCAACTTTTTATCTGTATCATAGTAAGTACTCTCGAATCTTTTGTATAATTCGCAACTGATGTAAAAGAGGCTATTAGCCCGTAAATAAAAATTATTATCGTTACTATCATTATTATCTTGATTTTCAACTTCAACTAGACATTTTAACGATGAAAAGAAGGCTTGCGATTTCATTCGTTCAAGGGGAAACTTACGCGTTTGAAAGTTATTTTGTAAATAACTTCGAGGAACCATTAATTGAATGAAATAGTTACGAAACGATTTCGAGGTTTCGAATAAACGATTCTTGGACGAATCGATGGTTGGTACAGTGACTTGGAGCGGAATGTTTTCACCTGATTTAGGAATGATCGCCACGAACCGCACACGGGTTTCCGGATAGGAATTTAATAGACGGTCTCGGTTCGCGCGCTTCCGTTTGCCACGACACTCGAACGCGACAACAGAAATAGCGTGCCTTCTATAAATACGCTCTCGCGTGTAGCGTGGCGGCGGGAACAAATAAGTTCGGTCTTCAAAAATAAATGAATTCCATGATGTTGCGCAAACCAATGATCTTTGAGATACGTCTCTATACGTTTCATTTGAAAATAAACCGAGAATCCAACTCAAGCGCTTTCGTAAAATCGATTCGATTACTTATCCTAGACACTTTTACTTAGTATATTGACCATAAACATTTTAACCTTTCAAATTAAGTGGAAATCGAGCGATTTCTGAGTTAATACAGTTACTGATTTGTTACACCTAGTTCGTAATTATTATTACAACGTGGTAGCTTCGGAGTATATAGTCGAAACGCAACGATTTCGATTTCGAACTTCTGCTTAACTTAAAAATCATTGAAATCTAAAACAAACAAGAACAATCGAAACCGGTGGCTAAAACGAATCGATAGATTCGCGAAACCATCGGACCATTGCGGATTATTGTGTATAATAAAAAATGTAACGTCGAGCAAGATAAAGAACGTAGGTTTTTATTTTATCATCGAAATGTATTCGTGTTGCTAAGTGTAAACCGCACGTCCTAAGACAGTTTAAACTGTCCTTTTTTCCAGGGGAGAATTCGTGGCTTTTATGAACATGAAACAGAGAGGTAGGGGTTATCTTGGGTTACTGGCCAGTAAGGGATGAAGCGTTAAGGACAAGGTTCAAAGATGAGAGTGAAATCATCGATTATCTTATAAAGGATATTGGGATGTTTACAACAATATGATTGATGGAGGATTAGTAGGTGGCGTTATCTTAACTTAACACTTTATCGACCGGAAGCCTGTTAACCGGCTTTTACATGCTTACAATTAGTCTGTGAATTTTGTAATGTTTCCTTACACGAAGGTGACTGTTTCGAGCGATATCGTAGGTATACTATATTAAACTATCAATTACTCGAAGAAAATCATTGTGATCAATTCATTAGCGATGCATCCGTGCCAAAATGAGCCGATCGGGAGTGCGTGTGCAATAAGTTACGCGGTCGATAAAGTGTTAAAACAGTATTATGCGGTGGTATTCAACAACTTCCCCCCATAAAAGTATTAACTGAGTGCTCACAATTAAAAATATAAGAAGTTGAAAAATTTTGTGATATTACTATGTTGTTGTCTAACGTAATCACAACTTTACACTTTCGGTAATTAAAAAGTTATGACGATAATCTGTCGGTGCTCGTTAAAAATTCCTCGAAATTCGTCACAGTTTCGGTCGACCGGATTTCGAGGACACTCGTGTCCCCGTCATAGCGCTAATTTCCGTGATTACGTGTCGGGAACATGCTCCGGGAACTCGGCACGATTTTCTGGGTGAGCAGACTCGAAAGGGGAACAGAAACGCAGGGGCGAAGACAAGCGAACGTTTGTTTGCGCGGCGCATTCAGCCAGTCGTCATTGAGGCTCGTCGTTTCTTTTTGCTGCTGGGACATGTGCCCTGCTGTTCTCTATTGTCGCACGGCCAGGCTGGCCAACGTTCGCCGGAAGCCGCGGATGTCAACAGTGGCGAAGGCTGTGACAGTGCTCGGGTCGGGCATCGACCTTATGAAAACAAGTTCTTTCGATTCCTCTTGTATTTTTCACGGAAGTCCAATGAAATTGTGTTTACAATCTCAGAACGAAAGTTGAATATATCATGAGATTTTTACAAACGAGCTTTGCAATTTCTAAATCATTACTTATGGATTAGTTTTGAATTAAACGTAAAATAAGAAATATCAAATACTCATTTAAATAGTGAGCGACTGTAAAAAGTATTTGCATTCGCACATTTTAGTTTCTAGGATCACTTAATTATATAGGTAGATAAAAGCGTACAAAACTGACGCTATTACCAATTTTATTCAAAACCAGGGTACACAAATTAACCGTTCCACGAAAGAACAAAACGTCTGAATACTGAAACGAACAAATCCCATAACCTCCGACTTACAGCATCCTTAATCCTGCTTGACAGACGTCCTAACGAGACACACGAGAAAAAAGCATCGCGAGCACCCTGACGCTGCACGAGAAGACACCCCCTACAGCAAGGTGTCACCGCGATACACAAAACACGCGAACCGAGCCATCTCACGCGTCCGCACCTATTTCTCGCGTGACGGATATAATCACGACGAGAGACAGCCGGAAATAGCAAGGAAAGTGATCCCTTACCTCAAACGAGGCGGCGAGAACGCAGTGCTGTGGAAGGACAGGGATGCCGGACGATCCTGGCTACCTCGAGGGAAGCTCGCCCGGGCGGCATGGCTCCCACCTCTTCGCCCTGTGATCCTCCCGGCTGCTGCCCGGCACGGTGTCCTTCTTCCGTCTCCTCTCTCCCCTGCTCTACCACGATTCGCACCTTACAGGGTAGTCCCCGTCCAAACCGTCGTACGAACCTTCCTCCCGTCAACCGATCCACCGAGCACCAGCAGCAGCAGCAAGCGAACGCCTCCGAAGAACGGCTCCTCCGCACTGTACCGCAACGCGAGGTCCTTCGCGGCAGGACCTCAGGGCGACGCAGTGCCACGACGACGACGCCGACGACACATCATCACACGACCGTTACGAACAACCCCCCTCGCACTCTCAGTTCGCTCTCCTCGCTGTACGCGTCGCACTCCGGGGCTACTTACGATGTTCGCAGTCGATAAGAGGATACAGAGACAGAGAAAGAGAGAGAGGGAGAGGGAGAGAGTGGGATGGACAGATAGGAAAGAGAGCAAGAAAGAGAGAGAGAGAGAGAGAGAGAGAGAGAGAGAAAGAGGGAAGGTAGCGAAAGAGGAGCCCGATAGAACCCGAAGGAGGCGAGGAACCGAGTCGTTGATCGAACAACTCCGGCTAGGCCGCTTCGAGGACAGGGAGCGTGGCACAGCAGGTCCGGGGTGGTGTAAAAAGGACGATCTCTCTGGGGGATCGCGGCGGTCGACCGTCGAACAGGATCAGAGAAAAGAGAGCACGGAAAGCTAGGCACAGGACACGATGGCCCGGCCACTGCGCCGGCACTGAGGCTACGCCGCAGCCTCGCTCTCCTGCTGCTCCCCCCTCTCTCCCTTCGCCAACGCGCGGCCCTGTCCCTCTCGCTCTTCCTTCGCTGCGTTCTTCGTCTCGCGCTCTCTGCTGGCTCTTTCTCGCTCTCCTCGCGACTGCTATCTCTCGCTCTAACCGCCCTCTCTACGCGTCTACCTCTCTTCTGTTGCACACACACACACACATACATGCACGCACGCGCGCGTGCGGGCACGCACACACACACACAGTGCTGTGGTCTCTCTCTTTCTCTCTCGTTTCGCGCTGGTGGTCTCTCTTTTCGGATCTCCGCCACCCCCGAGACACGCGCGCTCACCATCCCCTGCTGCCGTCTCAGTCGCTCCGTGGACGCAGTTCCTGTCCCTGTCACACGGTCCACCGCATCCCTCTCGCTTTCCCGATGCTTCTTTCTTGATCGGGATATAGGTGTCCGTGTTTTCGAACGCCGGCCCCTCCCGCGGAACCTTCCTCGACCTTTCCTCCCTGGACTCCCAGCCGCCACCCGGTGCGGTGAAGGGCTACCCCGAGAGATGTTTGTTTGCATTCCTCTGGCTTCCGCTCGTCTTCCCCTTGGATTATCAGTTTCTACTGTTTCCTCTGCAAGATTCCGCTTATTTTTGCTTTTTAACCGTGGGATTTCGTTTTGTGCACTCTTTCAAGGATGCTTCGCTTCTACCCTTGCACGTCGCTATTCTTTTTTTGCGACATTCTTAAGTTTCTGCTGGAACTTCCGGTTTAGTTGCTTTTTATCCTCGATCCTTACACGTTTGGTTTCCTTCCGTACCAAAATTCGCTTTCTTTTATTTCTATCCCATGTAGTTGTTGAGTTTTGGTTTTTCTTCTTGCCATTTTTGGCACTGAAACTTCTATTCGTTCCACCGTGTGGCTCCAGTTCGGATCCTATCTGTCTATCCCTTGCACGTTTCTACTTCCGTAGCTCAAAATTTTATCCACTGCCTTGATCCCCCTGCTTGCTTATACGCTCAAATTCTAGCTTTTCAGAATTCTACACAGTTTTTCCTTTACGCGCGTCTTTATCCGTCCGATTTTCTTATCCGCCCCCTCCTCTTTCTTTGTCCCGATAGAACTTTGTGCCCGTTTCTTCCTCTGTATTTCTCTCGAGGGTTCCGTTCTGCCTCAGTTTCCACGTGCTTGGTTGCTTTCTGTACCTCCACGTCTCTTTCCGTCAATCTTTTTCCACGGTCGCCTCTTTCCAGATTCTTCTTCGTCCCTTGATCGCCGTTTCTATTCATTCAACTTTTCAAGAACTCGTTCGTATTCAAAGCAAAAAAGGTACACGGACTAATATTTTCTCGGCAATTTATCCATTCTGCATCGAACATTGTACCTTTCCGCCATTTCTTTTATTAACCTGTCCGTATAGCAAAAGGACCGGAGCTCGCTATAATTTTTTGTGGTTTATTTTCGTTTTCCTCGTTGCGAAAGCATCGCGTGCGACTCGTTTATTTCTGAATTTCTGCGTTTCAGCCTCCGGCTTCTATTCGATTTTATTTTTATCCATGCTTCCCGATCACTCGACGCTCTCCATCCTCTCCTCTCCATACATTGTTTACAGCATTTTCGTCCCCACAATTCTCCAGCCGTCCCTTGCACACCTATCTCATCCACTGTCAACGCGATGAGCAGCTTCGTTACACGTCGTTTTTCAACCGTTCTCCCCATCCATCACCCTCCACCTGCATTTCTCCACCCCCCTCCGCTCGTCCCATTCACCCTCCCCACACGTTTCCAGTCTTATCAATTTCGCGACGTTTCGCCAGCAAAACATACGTCATCCCCTTTTCCACTAGCCTCTGTCTCATCCCTCTTTGCAACCTTATTTCCACCCTTTATTTTTATTCCTCGCGTTCCATCATTTATATAGAATTCTCTATTTAATTCACCCGTCACCCCAACCGTTCCCTTTTTTCCTCAATCTTACTCAGGCTTGGACAACTGAATCGAACAAATTATTTCCAAATTAATTTCTGTCCCAGCTAATTTTGGTAACACTGACTCTTACGAAAAGCTGTAGCCATTTCAACGAACCTTCGTTAAAATACAATTGATAAAACAATTCGAGAGACATTAATCGCTAACGTAACACTTGAAACTGAAAGCAAAACACAGTTGCTGGTTAAACGAGATACAACGTGAGCTTCGAGTGTTTACGTTTAAAACATTTCATGGAATTTAATTGGCCAACCCTGTGCATTTTCATCTTTCATCAAAGTTTCTGCTTTTTAGGAAATACATACATATGAACGCAACGATGGCATCCAGTAGTCAATGATATAACTAATGGTTCCGTGCGAATTTAATTCAATAGTACGATAGCGAGTTAGTCGCTCATCAGCATTCATTATAATACCACACAATAATTGGTAATTACAATAAAGGTGCTGGGAAAATATTATTTTCTGCAGTCTATTTTCTACAACGCTTCGACGCTCCTTCTTAGCCAGCTTTTCGCGTTCGTTTCCGCGTCACCAACCCCTTTCACAACCCGCCGTTGTCGTCCATTTCCACCCTGTCTCCTGTGATCCTCTCGTTCTCACTGGCCGCAGCCATAGCCATCGGATGGTGCATCGCGGCATCGAGACGGTTGTTGCCGTTCTCCGGTGTTTCACCGCAAAATTCAACCCCGTGTGACGATCCTGGCACTCTTTCACCCCATCCACGGCCGCCGCAAACCCTTGTAAATCCCCCCTCTCGCTGGCAGCCCCGACCATGAAATAAACACGGTCCAGGGAATCCTCCGGTGCAGCCGGTGAAACCGCGAAATATTTAAGTTCCTGGCATTCCCGAGCCGTTCCCAACCGGAAACCGTCGAGCAGTTCCCTTTTCCTGTTCCCTGATCAATTTTACAGTGCTGCGGCCGAACTTGTGGCTTTGAACTTTCGAATTCTTCCCGTCAAAGCTATTTGCGTTGATGCATAATACTTTATAGAATGTTTTATGACTTTTTATGAAATTTTATTCACTTTACACTATTTGCACTATTGGATAGAGAATTCTAGCTTACACATTATTACTTGCAACAAATTTGAACACTACGAAAAAGAAACGTTTCGTTTTTAACCTGTGTAAAAATACTATTTAATTTGGCTCAACTGAACGGTTATGGACAAGTTTAGAAACAAAACAGTTTGTTTTGAAATTTGTTGTGAAAGGGAGGGTGGGAGCATCTTGACAATTCAAAACGGAACAGAATCAACGCACGAGTGAAATAATTGGATAATCTAATTATATACTACGCGGCGTCCGTCAGTGACAGTTCTTGACGTCAAAGTCTACAATGCCACGTGAAATGAATGACGTCTCCCAGACATCATTGTACGTCAAGGGGTTAATTTCTACTTCGATCTTACCATCGTTTAACGTACCATCTCATACTGCACAACGTTCAGCGTTCGATGAACAGAGAAAGATACTTTAGCTCTGAAAACCTTAGTTTTTAAACGTCTACTCGAATGTCCATTTAACCCTTTCTCTACTACAGGTAATTATAGTATAGATGGCATTTATCACAAAAGTAGAGGCAAAACTCAAGTCAAATATTATCGATTCGATTGAAAAAATTTCATACAGGATCTGATTATTAAAAAATCATTGGTCAATATTACGTTATAATTATTGTTGGGTAATGTAAAAATATTAATTGTATTATTGAATTATTGGGCCCAGCGTGATTCGGCTGAGTTTCTTGCTGGGCCCAAATTCGATTGCATAGAAAACTGGGGTGAAAAAATATAAAAATAGCAAAAGTTTTAACTGTTCATTTTCATTTTATGTATTTTATATTTATATACATTATACTTCAATACGTATTCCATTGAATTCCTTTTAAAATTCCAATTTTAAAACCTATTTAATTTTAAGAAAAGAAGCGTCACCCAAACGTGGGTGACGTGGCGACGAACGTGTTAAAATAATGTTCGTGTAAAAATTATGAACACGAACAGATGATGGTGCAAATCATGGGGGGGAGGGGGGTTGGCGGATCGATCGAAACGAACCATGGAATCCGTATTTTCGTCTGTAGGTCTATCTTTATTATCATCTGTAATGCGACTGCCAGGAGTTCCGCTACCCCACGGAATCTTTATCGCATCGACGGCCTGCAGCCCGCGGCGGAGTATTATTAGCATAACAATGCGATCGTGGCGCAAATCAGGACTTTGTGCTCGATCATATCGTCGCCCCGGATGCCCGTGGCTCGGAGGGACTCAATTTTTTCCTCGTCCCTTTTCTTCGAAACCGGGATTGCCAATTTTTACGTCGACCGTGGCACAATTGTGATCGATTTCACGCTTTCGTTAACCCTTTCGCTACGGCTTGCAGCGTTGAAACTGCGAACATTAAGCACGCAGTCCTCGGCATTCAGGGCCAAGACTTTTGTCTCAAAAAGGACTTTTTAACATAACTTTTGTGAGTAAATGTGCAGGAACAATTTATTTATATAACTATTAACAATATAAGAAACGCGATGAAGTATAACAAAAATATTAAATACACTGAAACACGTCGTAGGACACACTTTTTCTTATTCTGTATCTCTCTCTCTATACTCTCTGTAAATGTCAAAAATTACACTTTATCAGGATTGCTGTTATCACTACACACACACAGACTGTCTTCTTTTTTTTATCGCTGTCACCAATATCATGCATATACAAATCACACAGATCACACTTCCCTACGCTCATTCCACAGCACGAACCTTCATGTTTATTCATACGTTTATCATACAAATTCTCCATAAATATTTTTTCTCGTATCCCACACTCTATGATTCCACCACAGATACGTCTTCCGTAAAAAAAAGACAGTTAAAATCACAATTTCAAATATTGTGTCGACTAATGTCGTCGTTGCTCCTTCGTTGATATCTCAGTTATTGATTTCGCCGACAAAACGAATTTTAGCCACCGATTAAGAACCCCAGATATTACTGCCTTGAGCCCCCCACCCCCGCCGCCACCCTCATCATCGTTCACAGCCAAATGGCATGCAGATTAATGCAAATAAGACTCGCTCGCGAGCGCTGCCCCATTTATGACGGATAATAGAAAGTATGCGATGTACCGGTCGTTTACTTACGTTGTAGCATTTTGCACCTGTAGAGTTGAATGTTTGCTTAGCCGACTGTTTCGCAGGCAGCTCGCCCCTCGAACGCCTCTTGGAACCGCGGCCAAATGGCACTATTAACGGCTGAAATCTGGCCCCGCAATCTGAGCCTCCTTTCGGACACAAACTTCGCGAGATGCAACAATTTCCAAGGCAAATTGTATTACAAGAACTATGAAAACAACCAATTAGTATAGTGTACGCTTAAATTTCTTCTGTACACTTAATTCTTTAAGAACTGCTTACGTTTTTGCCTGACAACATCAACTTTTTATCTATATCATTGTAAATACACTCAAACCTTCTGTATAATTCTCAACTAATGTAAAAGGGCTACTAGCCCGAGAAATAAAAATTATTATTATTATTATATATTCCGTCTCACTTGGATCACTAATCGATTGTCGTCGATCTTTGTCATCGTTTCCGCCCAATAGCGGCCGTTACCTGTGATCGTAGGATACCTAACGAGCTATAACTAAAATTTGCATGCAAACACGCTTTGCCTTTCTCTCGTAAATGAATTGTACCAATATCTTTGCTCAAGTTATCGAGCTACCCCTATGCTAGCGCACTTCCTCCGTCCAAGCGAAGTCTGCGTTATTAATTAACCCTCTGCACTTGAGAGATCACTGTTAGCCGTCTAACAATATTAATTTCAAAAGCTTTCAAGTGCAAAATATTCATTAAGATTCACTTATATGAAACTTCATTTAGTTTAGTTGAGTGATATACTAAAATTCACGTACATGACTATTTAACCTCCGTATCTGACTAATAAACGAACTAACTACAGTCTGAAAATTTGCGAAACTATCGTTTGGCGACTAACAACCTCTTTTCTAGTAATTAAAGTATGAAAATTTGTGAAACTATCATTTGTCGACTAACAACCTCTTTTCTGTTAATTAACCACGAAAATTTGTGAAACTATCGTTTGGCGACTAACAACCTCTTTTCTGTTAATTAAAGTATGAAAATTTGGTGAAACTATCATTTGGCAACTAACAACCTCTTTTCTATTAATTAACCACGAAAATTTGTGAAACTATCATTTGGCGATTAACAACCTCTTTTCTGTTAATTACCACGATTAATCTCTTGACTCGCAGTCAGACCTTTCTCCACGATCTCGATCAGCGATCTCACGACATCGTGGCACCTTAGTCCGAAGCGAAAGGCCGCGAGCTTCCTGGACGATTAATCTCGCACCTGGCGTCCTTGACCCCGGAAACGGAAAGGTTGCCGGAGTCAAGGATGCGCGTGCAACGTCTCCTGGCCCCCGTTGTTCAAAGATCGATGCCGCCTAGAACAAGGTTAGACTTTCCATTTTGCGTGACCAACCGAAGGGGGTTGAAAACAGGCTGGTGTTCGACTTAACGAGCACACAAGTTGTGCGTGACGTTGTGTGATCCATCGGGGACACGGGGCTGGAAGTCGCGTCGGTTTTGTCCGTTTCGCTCATTGACAGAGCCGGGGTTTGCTGGTGACCACAGTCTGTTCCCGTTGACACAGGACGTGCCCTGTAATGGGACATCACGCACGATGGGGTGGAAGTAATGGCGCCGTGGTTGCACGCGACATTGCGGGCTAAGGAGGTGGGGAGCGATGGTGGTCAACCGTGATTCCCTTCTTGGGCGCAGCGAGGCGAGATCGAGGGGCGTGTATAGCTCGCAAAGAATCAGTGGATGGCCAAGGTCAGTTCCCCCCACCGTGGACGGTATCGTTTCGTTTTGAGTAAATTCATGTCAATGAGGGGAAAATTTTTTTTCTTGTTATTTCAAAGAGTACATTGCAATCAATTCTCAGCAAAAATTATAAGCAATTATTCTGGTTTACTACAATGTCGTGAGGACTAACTAGATTATTGTAGTTGGGTTCAGGTTAGGTTCACTTTTTTCTTTTTATTTCAAAGAGTACATCACAATCAATTCTCAGCAAAAATTATAAGCAATTATTCTGGTTTACAACAATATCGTGAGGAGTAACTAGATTACTGTAGTTGGGTTCAGGTTAGGTTCACCTTTTTCTTTTCATTTCAAAGAGTACATCACAATCAATTCTCAGCAAAAATTATAAGCAATTATTCTGGTTTACTACAATGTCGTGAGGACTAACTAGATTATTGTAGTTGGGTTCAGGTTAGGTTCACTTTTTTCTTTTTATTTCAAAGAGTACATCACAATCAATTCTCAACAAGAATTATAAGTAATTATTCTGGTTTACAACAATATCGTGAGGAGTAACTAGATTACTGCAGTTGGGTTGTGGATGAGGTTCTTAAACTAATTAAATCTACCACTTACTTCTAAGGGATAGACTGCTTTTAATTTGTGGGGACCCGAGTTGTCTAACAATTGAGTAACCAAGGGGTTTGGAAGATTTCTTACACGTAGCTGGTATTTAGTGCTAAATCAATTAGAATAGGATAGAATGAGGAGAGAAAAATAGGGTAAACGGGTAGGTTAGATTAAGGTTCGATATTGTTAAATAATAAGAAAAAGTGTAGCCGAAGGCCGTCCAAAACCGAAAGGTATGGATTATGTACAAATAAATAAATATTTAGTGCTAAATCTTATTTTTTCCTTTATCTTAAGTATCTTAAGATGACGGTGTATTGTTTCATTGGTTATAAACCAAGGTGTATCAGGAAAATTGACAAAAGATTTATACTTGATAACTATTTATTTTTTACACGTTCAATTTATTTAATTGTACAAGTAGCTTTGTATAAGATGAACCTTAGCGATTTTCTTTCATTTTCGGTCGAACCGTGTGAAAAATATCTTTTTCTGAATTTTTGCGCACATTATAAGACAACCTGTTCTATCGATTATTTCGCAACCTGGTTTATTCATTTATTCACTGCTGCTTTATTATTCACTTGTTCGCATCGTCGACCAAACATTTCCATCCTTGACCACAATCTCCATCGTCGTTTTCTTTTGTCGTAGCCGACGCATGTTCACGGCGTCGGGATATATATTCGGTTACCTTTAGCCGGCACGCAACAACCGCGGCAACAGTATTCCATTTCGATCAGGGGATTCGGATGCTCGACGCGCTGCACCACGCGACACGGCTTTTTCCAGGTGAAATGGAAACGGTGGCTCGGCGAACGGGGCGTCGGGTTTCCACGATGACGAGCGAGCTTTCGAGATTAGATTTCAATGGAAAGGCATTCATTCGAAACGCATCGCGAGAGGCGTGACCGTCGCTGAAACAAATTTGCATTACGTTTCTTTGAACCTTGCGTTCTATTCCACCCTATCCATGGTTGACGATCTTATTATAATTCTTGGGAAAAAAGGGGAACAACTTGTGGAACACTCTAAAGAATGCAAGAAATGAATTTCGACCAATTTCCCAGATAATTCTTCCTTCGATCGATTCGATTATTATTCCTCTTTGAAGCCTATGAACTCACGAATCACTTACTTTCCGATTAATTTAGCAAGTTTGTCTGGAAGTAATTAACGGTACATTCTTTCGATAGAAAACTCGGATAACTGTGAGAACTTCTGATCGAGGCTGCGGGCATAAATATTCTATCGGTTCAAGACTATTCCTGAATATCTCCGAGCTCCCCTTTCCCTTCTGAAACTCTTGCAACCCCAGCCTTCTTCCGTTGGCTGAAATAAAACATCGTCGTGCAACAGCCTTCATTTTTCATCGGTGTAGAATTCGCGGAGTTCCAACGATAAAGCGGTCGCTCGTGAATTCGTCTTCGGAAAGTTCAATCGATCGGGAGGGATAAAATAATTGCGACTGGAGGGTGGAAAAAAAAGGAACGAAAACTGTGGTGTAGAAATTTCGAAAAACGGGTAATCCAGTTTCTTCCCCTGGTTATGAATACGAGTTTCAGAAAATAAATCTTTGCAAAAAGGGGAAAAATTTCCTGTTTTCCTGCAAGATGAATCTTTCTCTTTCTTCCCTGTAAAATTATTCAGGAAATTTCACTACTTTCCTCTTCTTAAACCCTTCATATCTCTCGTCCCGTGAATTTCCCTTTCTTCGCACCTATGCAGATAAATTTTTCGTACGAGTTTCATGAAAAATTTCTGGTGATTTCTCGCGCGAAAGAAGAGACACGAAGGGAGGAAGGAAACAACGCCGGAAACATAACCTCGTCAGACTCGAGGTACCTATGAGGTGCAACGAAAGAATAAAAACACAGGAGTGGACGGGGAATTAACGGGGACAATGAAACGGGAGCATGGGGAGGTCGCGGCCCGTCAAGGGTGGCTGCAAAACATATATTTCACAATCGGCAGCTAAAATGCCCGCCCTCCGGTGTCCACGATTTTTCAATTAATCTATCGACCCGTTGCCTCGCTCCTTTTTTTTTCCCCTCGCTGTTCGTTAAACGCCACCGCTGTGCTCGCGACAAAATCCTCCATCTCTTGCACGTACAGTCGATCGCAAAATAGTCTGCACGCACCAAATACTATTTATTTATTTATTTATTTATTTATTTATTTATTTATTTTCAACGGGGTAAACTCTTTGTTATAATAGAAGCAAAGAAAATATAAGTAGATCATTATTGTAGATTAATATTAGTAGATTTAATACTATTAACATTACAGTTAATACTAAAAAATAAAGAAAATAATTTTAGGGTGTTTCACTACTTCGTCAATTCGAGTAACTTGAGAATCATCTGTTACAAAGGAAAATATTTGAAGTAGAAATTTTTTAATACTTAAAGCAGAATAAAAAAAAAAATAATTTTGGGGTGAGTCTCACAACTTCGTCAATTCGAATAACTTGAGAATTATCTGTTATGAAGGAAAAGTATTTTGAGTAAAAGTTGCAATTTTTGAGCGTGGTGGCAATTTTTCTTCAAAACACTATTTTTTCTATCAAATAATTCACAAGCTATCGCGAAACTCACCCTGTATACAAAGTTGAAACTAGTATGATTAACAAAACTGGTGCTGATATAATTTACTAACAATATTAACTAAATGAAATTAATTGAATTCATAGTTGTAATAATTGTAATAAATGCAATATTGTATTTTATAAGGACATACAACTTGAAGTTCTTAGAATACGCATACAATAAGTTTTGTGGCAAATAAAAGTGTAAAACACGTAATTTCAATTAACGAACGAGGTAGTATCAGTGATACACTCAAAATATTTGCATTCCCGATTTTATTTCTCGTGATTCAAATGGTGTGCTCAAACCTTTGCGGCCGACTGTACATATGTGCATCTCAGCCGATTTTCGATTGGTGTTTTCGAAACCGGCGCATAGTTTTCATCGTTTATTCGTTCCACTTGCTCTCGATGGCACTCCAACGAATCTCGATGTCAATCCTTTATCGACGTGTGCGAAAGACCTCGTATCGGCATAATAAAATTGTATATGGAAGTTTATGAAATCGAACTTTCTTTTATTTCCCTGGTGCGACGCGAGTTTTCCTTCGCTTTCGATTTGCTCGCAAGAAATGGAAATGGAATTCAATAACTCGTCTAAAATAAAATAATATCCGCACCCTTTCAGCTGGGCACAAGAATTTGCATCATTTTCCATGAAAACCGATTTCCTTAAAGTGTTATTTGTTAACGTAAAAACGAGTCTACGAAATCTTTCGATTAAACTGTCTTGAATACTATTAAGGTACAAAACACAATATTACTGAATAATTAATAATTTAATAATTTAGATTGAAGCTATACAATGTGTTCAGTAATAATAATAATGATGATAATAATAATAATAACAACTTTATCAAATGAAAAAAACGAATCTACGAAATCTTTCGATTAAACTGTCTTGAATATTATTAAATTATAAAATACAATATTCCTGAATAATTAATAATTTAATAATTTAGATTAAAGCCATACAATGTGTTCAGTAATAATAATAATAATAATAATAACTTTATTAAATGAAAAAAAAACCTTTGATATACAAGACGTCTAATGATACTAATTTTAAAAATTATCAAATTCGAAATATTTGCTAAGATTCGCCTATATTAAACATCATTTAACCTAAATAATCGATGTACTAAAATTTACATATATGAATATTTAACCTCTGAGTCTGACTGATAGATAAGCAAGCTAACTAAAGTCTGAAAATTCGCGAAACTATCGTTTGGTGACCAACGATCACCTCTCGAGCGCAAAGGGTTACCATAGACGAAGAAAGAGTTCAAAAAGGTACGGACGAGTGAAATACCCTGAGTAATGCGATAAAAAGAGCAGGAATCGTGAAACAGATGGCAGATCTCGGGGTCGCGAGGGTGAAAAATCAGAAGCGAAGGAATCTATAAAAGTCTTCGGCGATATTTTAACATACAGCACGACAACGGGTCGGGCGAGTTTTCTTTACGAACGTCAGGGAAATAAATCGAAGGTGGACCACCGAGATAAAATGTTTCCATTCTGACCCGCGTATTCTTGGAAAAAGTCTCGTTTCGCGGCCAGATCGATCTTCCGTGCGGACAAATTCGGCGAACGGGAAACGACGGCTGGATATCGCCGTTGAAGAACTTTTTCACGGGACTTCGGCTGGAGCCGCAGCACGGGAAAAATGATATTTAAGGATCGAGCGACGGCACTTCGCGGCGTCGCGAGGCAATAACCCGAGAGCGGCTTTGAGAAGGGTTAAATCGCGGAGAGTACACCTTAACAGGATCATTTCGCTGGAATTGAGCTAGCAACCAGCTTATTCTTGGCTCTCCATGATGAGATAATAATCGACGCCTCCGATACGAAGGTTTTCAAAAAGATATTCCACAATTTATTGCACTATCCACTTTATTTCAATTTATATTTTATTTTATTTTATTTTATTTTGTGATGCAAATACCGTCACTATTCATTTTTTGTTTATATGCAATGTCCTCCGTTTTGAACTAGTACAAGTCTACTTATGTACACTATAGTGCGTGACAAAAAAATAGATCCATTTGCATTTTCGTTCTTAGTCTTTTAGTAATAGGTTTTACCCACGTATTATTGAAATAAATAATTAAATAAAATAAGGGATGAAATTGCAGAAGTAAATCTGCTAATAGTAAAGAAAGTCACCTGTGCTATTTTGATCGACAATTATTTTCACATTACAAGGATTCGCATTACAAGATTCTTAACCCTTTCTCAAAGATTTTGAGTCAACATTACTTTTTCCCGAAAAAAAAGAGATGCTTCGTGTAGACTTCTGCGAAATATTTTTGTCAGTTCATAAATTTCAATCGAGACCGTGATTCTACTATTTTTAACTTTTACGGACACGATTGTCTTAGCCCTTCGATCCCATTGAATAATGAGCAAGCTTTCCAAGATTGGCTGGCGTTAAACGCCCCTAACCTAATCATCGAGCGATGTCTGCCCGGAGAGGGGGATGAAAAAAGCCCGGAACTCTGCAACGAAAGGGCGGAAGAAAGTTTCATGGCTTCGAAAGTTCCTCGGGATTGAAAGCCACCTCTGTGCCGGGCCACTTAGGGGATTAAAAAAAATTCGGGAACGCGATTTAACGACCGCCACGACGTCGACGTCGACGCCGCGTCGTTTCCTGTCCCTCCACTTCAGCCAATTCCGCGAAATCCGTTGCAATTATTAACTGTACCGGACCGTGGATTTTTATGTAACCGTAAGAAACTTTTAAGTGACGAAAAGAGATTGAAACAGGGCATATTGTTCCTGTAACAACAATGAGAAGTTTCCATTGGCGTATTTATGACAATAAATCGCAACTTTGACTAGTACGCTTGCGAATCGACTTTCTCCTTTATCGTGAACCATCTTCTCGACCCTGTTTTCATTTGAAGTTCCAGTTGCTGCAGCGTTTCGAAGAAACATTTTAAAAACCCCAACAGTACCCAATTGGACCGTTCTCGAGCGAACCCTCGGTCAAAAATCGGAGACGAGGAACAAAGGAGCGAACGAAAACAAAGAGGGCTCGATTGCCGAGCGTGAGACAATACCGCGAACGATTCTGTGGCTGTTCGGTCGCTGCTAGACCGCCAATATCAACGAGGGGCACCCGTGAAACCGGAAACAGCGGCCCTCGAGAAGGGGTTGCAGCGGAAGCCGTGCCGTGGTTTATAGTTCAAGGCTGGCTATCTCTGTTCCAGGACGAAGGAATCGGTGTAATTGATGGGCTCCCCTCACGCCATCCGCGATAATGCCCGTCACGTGATCAGGTTGAGTTCTCCTTGGCACCTAGCTTTCGCGTTCGCCGCCTTCTGTTCTTCTCAGGATAGAAGATTGATTTCCGGTTTGTCACGCGACCCGTATACGTCGGGGCTGCCTCGTTAGTTCGGAAGTTTTCGAGAGGGATTTTCTCCTCGGGGTCAACCCTATTTCTATTCCTTTCTCATTCTCAATTATCTATAATTTCGCTACCTTTCCCCCGTTCATAGTGTGTTTGAACGCCACCCAATGCAAATTATGTGTCTTTGTCTCTTTCTCTCTCTGTTATCACTTGCACATAAATTTACTGTTTAATATAAATGATATTAATTTTTTTATTTAATTATAAATTTACTGTTTAATATAAATGATATTAATTTTTTTATTTAATTATAAATTTACTGTTTAATATAAATGATATTAATTTTTTATTTAACTGTAAATTTACTTTTTAATATAAATAATATTAATTTACTTATTTAACTACAAATTTACTTTAAATTTACTAATACTAAACAAGGAACCGCCTAATGTAAGTATTGTACTTGTGCTAACTCCATAATATAGTTTATTCTTTCGATTTCGACATATCGATTTCAATTTATGGAATATATATGAATTTCAATCACGTGTATATAATTTAATTTATTCGGTGCTATCTACGATGCATTCACAAGTTACAAAGATAATTTCAAACGGAAAGCCTGCTGATCTGAATATTGCATGCGTTAGGTTATGATTACGATAGGGAATGTTCGTAATCAACGAGTTAATGCCGTGAGCTGGGACGATCGGGGGTAGCATTTTAGAAACTTGTGTAACGATAATTAGAGCCGTTATATACCTTTCGCGACGGCACAATGCTCATGAAACATTCAATCGTTCGACTAGACTTCGTCTGTGCAGCTTGATAAGAGGCAGGAGAACATTACTAGACACCGATGAATATTTGAACAGCGTTGAAAGCTTCCAAAGACACACAGAAGAGAACTTCTGTGAACCCTCTTCTTCTAACTTGAATCGGGAAGCTACAGCAGCATCCGGTCCCACGTGAATAGCCAAGGATGTCCACGGTGAAATCTGTTGGAGCACTCGGAAGGCTTCTTGAACTCGAAACTTCAAACGCTGCGGTCATGCGTCTGTGCAACCCTTCGAGCACCCTTTTCGCGTGTCGCCGTACGTTATCGGCCAGGAATCTGAACAGCCATTACGTCAAAAATGATACGTTGAAGTTTCGCTCTCGACTTATCCAGGCGATATGTTGAAAACACAATAATATGTTCGACAAATCCAGGACATGAGTTTCTGAACCTTTTCTGGCACTTCAGAGAACTACCTCGATTTTTATTCCCATTGTTTTATCGACTTTGCTTGGTGGAAATCGATCACGTCGTAATATGCGATACACTATTACGATTCGTTAATAGTAAAAATAATTTTTATCAAATATTCTCTATTGTTGATATTAAGTACAACATTTTTGATACCTTTACCGGCTGCATCGCGAAGAAGTAGTAGGAGAAAGTTTAGAAAATTTAGTAAATTAAGCTATCGAGAACGAAAAAGGATCACAACAATCCCCCCTGTTCTAAAAACTTCAAAAGTGCCCCAAACGAAGGGGCACGAGCGCGTGAAAGCGTGTCAGGGCGGTCAAAGATGGGTAGCCGAAAGGAAGAGAGAAAAAGGAGGGGTAGGAAAAGGGATAAGAGGGGTAGTGACCCCTTGCTCCTTAGCACGAACGATGGTTGAACGGGCTAGACAAAAGGGGGATGAAGTCTGTTTCCCACGTTGAAGGTGTTCCCGTTGGATAGTAACGCCAAGGCGCAGGGTGCGAGCTATTGTCAATCCTCCACAGAGAAGCTTGCAATAATGACTCTCTTTCTCCCTCCCCCGCACTCTCTCGACCACTCTTTCTCTGTCAGCAACGCTTTTCATGCCGGTGTAAACGTTATCACCGACGCGAGCACCGATCTTCGTGTTCCGCGAGATGAAGCCGAGAAAAAGGGATGCAGTCTCCCTCGGACTTCCCTTCTCCCCACTCCCCCCCTGCCTGCTGGGTACGCTCGAGTCAAGCAGTCGGGAGGGGGATGACAAATCGATGCTTGTTTCGCTGATCGGCCAGATTTGCATACGGCTAGAAAAGTGGCTCGCAAGCGGACGAAAATTTGTCTACCCTCAACCCCCGACGCTTCCTCGAGCTGCAGTTTGTTGAATAGGGTGGAATCACTGGAACCGGTGTTGGAACACCGAGGTTTTCGAGGAAACAAACGATACTAGCAGTGTGGATGCTTGGATTGCGGAGATAGGGGTGAATACAGATTTGGATGACTATTGAAGAGGGGGGGGGGGAGTTTGTAGAAAAATGTAGGATACCGTGATTAATAAGGGGTAGGGATGGATAGTTAGAACTAATGTTGCAATAAATGGATTTAATGAAGAAGTGAAAACGATACTTGACCACTGTTCTTAAATTTGGAAACATTCTTCCAAATCTACGCCCCCGCTGAATCTCTTAACAATTCTTTTGTAAAATAGGAATTTTTTAACGGAGAAGCTTCTAAGCTAACAGCATTCTAAATCCTTCCATTTTTTTGGAATTCCTTCTTAATGTTTGTAAGATCGAATAGTGAATAGCGAATAGAATTTCGAATAACAGTGCACGTTACATGACGCAAACATGAAACTGTAAAGTTTGCACGTAATTGTGTTGCTTTTAGTTTTATTTTTACTTTTATGTTTAATTATTTCTATCTTTGCAGTATTACTTCTTTATAAAGGGTGTTACCCGTCGGATAAATAAATAAATAAATAAATAAAAAATAATTGACGAACGATGGGGTAAAGACAGGTTCCTGATAATAAAAAAAAGAAGAAGCGTCGATATTCTGGCGATCTTCGACCCTTATTCCATGCCAGACGTAATTCTGGCACCGGTAGCTGGAAGAACAAACAGATTTACATCCGTCGCGAAACTATTCGTCTTCCCATTAACTCCTTTAACAACGTTTACGCAAATATTCAAGTGTCGCCGGCTGGTTCGAAACATATTTGCGCGCTCTAAATCGTCCGTTCCCGTCGGGCAATCGGCAAACAGCGGCCCGGGTCGGCCTCGATACGCTGGAAGAACGGTTCCTCGTTGTAAATCAAGGGGAACCAGCTCGGGCTCGCGTGCCAACTCGTCCTTCGCGATGTTCCACGGTTATTAAAGCGGCGCTTAAGCCGTCAGGATGCGCGTACTAGCCGGGCGATAAGCCGAGGCCTTAGCCCAGTTCGCCAACAGGAAACGGATACCATCGCGTGGGTGGACGATGTTACTACGCGATAAAGACATCGGGGAGTCGAAACCCGCGCCAATTTCGAATCCGTTTCGCTCGCAAATGCTGGGCGACCCCGTTACATCCACGAACGCAACGTTCGTTATTCTATTGGCCGATTGCAAAAGTTCGTACCCAATTTGACTAAAAATGAATACAGCAAACTTTCATTAAAAAAAATAGTATTTATTAATCAATAATGCTTTTCATTTTTAAGGTTATATTCGATTACGAAGCATTTAGATAACTGTCGGTTAATAATATGATTATAAAATAAATAATTGAACTTTGTCAACCGTGCGTACTTTGCCGATTTGACTGAAAATGAATACAACAAATTTTCATAAAAAAATAGTATTTATTAATCAATCATGCGCTCGTTTTTAAGGTTACGTTGAATTACGAAGCATTAATCGAAAGAAAAGGAATACTTCTTTAAGCAAATAAATTCGAATAATCTTCCGAACGATCTTCGAAGACTTCGATCCAGATAAATTCTCTAGTCATCTCTGTTCCCGTGTGCAACAGAATCAAAAGATCCGAAGGAATTCAGTGGAAACTTAGCAAAATATATAACACGCTCCTCTATCGTCCAATTTTTCTTCCCGTTGGCTGGCGAATCGCGCGATTCCAGGTCAGCGAGCCCGACGACGAAGAGCAGAGGACGGAGGAGGTTCGGACGTTCGACGTCGCGACGCGGAGGAGCGATACCGGCCGGTTGATTAAATTGCACAAAAGTCCCTTTGATCGGAACCGGCCGATCGAGTTGGCATCGGCCACGCGGAACGATGACAAACTTCGTATCCGTCCTCCTGAATCTGTTTCACGGTCGAGCTGAGAGAGGAAACGTGGCCTGTGGCCGACGATCGAGAGAGGGGGGGGTTGGAAGGGACGAAAGGGGTGAAGGAGGAAGTTCGAGGACTGAGAGGGAGGAGGACGTGGTTGAAAGAACGAAGAAATCGAAGAAGGGGTGGAGGATCAGAGGCGAAGAAAAAGTAGATTGATGGACTAGATGGAAAGAAAAGGGGAAGAAGTTGTAGCTTAGCGAGCAAATTGGAGGTAAGAACGGGTCTAAAAGCACAAAAAGACGCTTCTCCGACTCTGCGAGCAAGAAGAGTGGAAAAACAGTGGAATGATAAAATTACAAAGTGAATGCATGATACAAAGCGAGCACTACCAATGCTCAGCCTACTTAACATGCAGACACTTGAGCAAAGGAGAATCATTGCGGATCTATTATTTATCTACGAAGTCCTAAATCACTTAATTGACTGCCCACGCCTATTCTTGAAAAGATCCATTTCAAACTGCCGAACAGAACGATGCGTAATTCAAATCTATTCGGTATTAGTACCGCCAGAACAAATTTAGGTGTACAAAGTTGTGCTAAAATACTAGAATTATGAAAACAGCCAATGAGTATAGTGTACATTTAAATTTCTTTGGTAGTACTCTTAACACTTTCAGAACTGCCAGTAATGTCTGATAACGCCAACTTTTTATTTATATCATTGTAAGTACTCTTGAACCTCCTGTACAATGCTCAACTCATGTAAAAGAGCTACTAGCCCGTTAAATAAAATTATTATTATTATTACTTATATCGAACTCAGTGGGGAAAAGGCGAGGGAAAAATTACGAAGACGAAGAAGAAGGGTAGACGCGACACAGTGGAACATGCGTGAGAACATGAAGAGGCCAAGGAAAGGGAACAAAAACAGGCGGGAAATGTTAATGGCCAGGAAAGAGAGCATAGAAGAAACGATGGAAACTGATCGATGCTGGGTAAAGAAGGTGTACAGGTGGAAGGAGGGTGTTTCAGATCAGGGGGTCGGGAGGAAAACGTGTGTCTCGTGAAATTCGTACGTGCGAGCAACAAATCCAACGGGTCTACTCGTGCGAGCCGTCGATTAATTCGACGTGTACCGCGGTATGAAACGCGATCGATCCCGCCGAGCGAAGGGAGAAAGGATCATTTGTCTCTCCATTTTTGTCTCGCCATGTTCGAGCCGCAGCACGTTTGATGCTGCTCGCTCTTTCGTGCCCATCGACGTTTATGATCCTTTCTGATTTCTCATGCTAGCTTAACCCGTCCCCTGGTAATCGCCGGTTCGCGGGCACATCGGTTTAATCCGACGTGTCACGATTAACGATTTTGTTCGTGAACAAATATTGGCGATAACCTATTGTTTAAATTATTTTTAATCTGGAGCGTTACGGTGCGTTCTATTTTTTTTGCTGTCAGTGGTTTTTTTGTAGGATTCCCCTACTTGGTGGTGTTCTTTTATTTCACGTTTATGATCCTTTCTGATTTCTCATGCTAGCTTAACCCGTCCCCTGGTAATCGCCGGTTCGCGGGCACATCGGTTTAATCCGACGTGTCACGATTAACGATTTTGTTCGTGAACAAATATTGGCGATAACCTATTGTTTAAATTATTTTTAATCTGGAGCGTTACGGTGCGTTCTATTTTTTTTGCTGTCAGTGGTTTTTTTGTAGGATTCCCCTACTTGGTGGTGTTCTTTTATTCGATAACTTTATTACCTTTCAATGTTTTACAGCTCAAGACGAAAATCGAGAGGTATAGATACAAAAGGGGATATCGATGGTGTACGGAATGGTTTCTACAATTCTATACAACTGTGTTTTCTGCGGGATTACGTTCGAAGTCAGTTGTAGGATCTCAGTACTCGAGCAAGCTCGTCGACGAGAAAAACAATGCAAAGAGGTGCACGCCTGTTCTATCCCTGGCAAGATCCATTTTCCACTTACTTGACTGTCACAGAAACGTATTCGAGCACCCTTAAATATCGATTCGGTGCTTTGAGGCGTTTGCAATGCGCTCGAGCCAACAAGGAACCCGCGTGAACACGGTTCTCGAATCTCTAAGCGGTTCGGACGGTTTCTTTTCTTCCACAACCGAACGAAATTTCTCTTTCGTCTCTTCGAATGACTCTACAGAATAATCTTAACGTCTGTCTGAAATCAATGCTTCCATAGCTTGATTCCCGTCAATTCTTACCGATACCAGTGTTATCACGAAAAGGTTTACAAGATCGCACAAGCTAAACGAACAACGAGAATTTTAACTTTCACAAAACATTCACAAATCAGGTCTGGACGACTGAGCTGTGACCATCAAGTTTGTTAGTCGTTTAGCTTCCTATATACAGGGTTCAAAGTCCGGAGCTCAAATTTAGAATCCAAGGTCCACGGTCAACGACGAAACATCCAATCGTCAAAGAACAAAGTTCAAGGTTATTAGGAAATTATAGATCGCGATCCATGGTCCAAAGTTTATGGCTCGATATTCAAAGCCCAGGATCTAGGATCCAAAATCAACGATTCTCAATACAGGAGCAAAAACTCTAATCTCCAAGAGTTGCAGTCCAGGATCCAGTGTCTAAAGTTTGGTGTCTACAGTTCATGATCTGAAGTCAATAGCTCAATGTTCAAGATCCAGGATCTAGAATCAAAGATTCACAATTCGAAGTCCAGAAACAAAACATCTGAACTCCAAGAATTAGAGTCCAGGATTCAGTGTCCAAACATTTGGAGTCCGCGTTCTGTGGTCCAAAATTGATGGCATGGGAAATCCAGGATCCAAAACTGCGAAATCCAAGCTTCAAAGTCCAACAGACGGAGTCCAAAGTCCAGAGTGGACCCAAATCAAATTCGGCTCTATGTTCAACGATGCAGAAGTAGAAAGTTCGATTCGGTGGACACGCTAATAGCCCAGACAATTGCCCCAAAATCGGTCCATGGTGTGATAGAGGTGAGGAAAGACTCCGCCGAGAGAGTGAGCCTCATCGGTGTAGCTCTGCTGCTCGAACATTATATCTTTGTTCACCAGAGCCTTGTTCAAGGCCATGGACTGCTGATAATGAACATTGTCGTCGCCGGTTCCGTGTATCAGCATGTACTTTTTGCCACGGATCCCTTCCACCCTTCTGGTCACATCAGTGCGGTTGTAGCCAAGCAGATTGTCCTCGGTGGTGGGCAACCCCATAAACCGTTCTGTGTACAGAGAATCTGCAACACCAGACAACCATGATCGTGGTTTCCATTCCTTTTGAAATGTACGATGAAAGTCAAATACAAGTGTACGCTTCGCAAAAGTTCAATAACTTAGACCTGCTTGTGATACATCACTCATAAAAATTACTTATCGAATTAAATTCACTGTGCTATTACCCTTTCTGTTTCGACAGCTACTTCTATTTGTATCTTTATTGTAAAACAAAGGGTTCGTCCCATTGAATTGAATAAATAAATAAATAAAAAAGTGACATTTGTGTGACGTTTCTGCTGCACCCCATTTCTTATTATTTATACAAATAATTTCATTTATCGAATAAATTCTGCCATTCCACAGAGTATGCTTACTTTCGACAGCTTTTATTGGAATAATTTGAATTCCTATATTTTGCGGTTGATCGAACTTTTGTATGATTCTGGAATTGACGGGTTCAAAATTTTGCGAAAACGAATTTTGCAACGTGGTTGTACCCAACGCTCGTTAATTTGTAACGAAGTCATGAAATTACCATAGTAAATCCAGGAGGTCACAGGTGCGACTGATATGCCGCATTTGAACACCCACTGGCTGTCAGTCGCCAGCACCATGGCGGTGGAGAAACCGCCGTAACTCCAACCCCATATCGCGGTTCTATTCGAATCGATCCACGGAAACTTCTGCTGTAGTGTCCTAAAAGTCATACGAACGTTTTCCCATTGAGATCTCAATGAAACCAATATTTTTTACAAAACAGAGACATTTTTATAAAACATCACTACGATCGAATAACGAACAAGCAAAGCGACGATTGTTCGCAAATCGATTTTAACACTAGAACTATCGACGATTAGAGTGCACTTATTTGCATGGAACAGATCAAATTGAAAATTATCTGAAAAAATATCGAATACACAGAAAACAAAATAGTTATTTATACCGTCTGCAAGAAATCATAGTAAATTTTGGAAGCTTGATAAAGTAAGTTTATAAGGTTGCTATGAACAATCATCAATCCGTCATTTTGACTACTCTAGTAGTTCTAGTGTTAATACGTGTCGTATGCAGATGAGTAACGATTTTGCGAAAATTTAAATGTACCTAGTGACATCAATTTGGTCCTCGATCTCCACAGTGCCGAGTTTTCGATAAATCTCGAACAGCATCTTGCTACCCTTGTAAGCTGATCCACGGCCATCGATGCGACCGTAAATTATGCTCCTATTGGTCACCAAATACGATTCGTAGCCATATGTCGCCTCGTCTGTGATCCTAATGGTATTCGGACCTGCGTAACTGACATAAAGGTGAAATAAAATTCGGTCAAAGAGCTGTTCTTGCGTCAGGTTGGACTCGTAGAGTCGCTGAAACATTTCGAACGGTAAATCGCGATTCTTCTTCGAGTTTAAGCCAATCGCGATGGCTCAATCATGCTCAGTGTTCAAATATTGTAATTTAGTTTTAACTATTATACGATCAGCGTTTTTAAGTATTAAATGAGGTATAAATGTTAATAAATGTAAAATCTAGTTAGTCTACATTTAAGCGTCTTATCTCGAATGAAGTTTAATCGATTTCTGTATTGTAATCAATTTTCTCATTTCAATCGGACTATTACAATTACTTTTATTCTATTATGTATACACTAATGGGTTTATACCCGTGAAATTAATAAATTAAAATTAAAGTAAAAAATTAAAATTAGAAAATAAGTTAAAAACTAAAGTTAAAATTGAGAATTAAATTAAAAATATCAATTTCAAGATCAACGAACTGTATACTTTCTTCTCGAATGCTGGAAATAGTAATCAAAGAATCGAATACTGGCAAGCTGCTAGAACTGTACATCTTCTTCATTTGTGATCATAAATTATTATCTGTCTACCGTTGTTGTTTCGACGGAAAACACTATCGAAATTGTTTTAAATTTATGGTATCCCGTTTTCCCGTTTCTTATTTTCTTTCGTTTCATACGCCGTTACTTTTAGATTAATGCTTGCGACACAGTCGATTGAATGCACGATAAATATGGTTTGACCGAAGCGTTTACGCTTGATCGATGAAATAAATATTTATATTTGCATATGGACATACGATAAAAAAATGATAAAAAGAAATAGCAATTAAGAACGACGTAAGGAACACGATAAATGTAAATACTTACACGTTAATTAAAAGCGGATACGTTTTTTTCTCGTCGAAATCAGGAGGCAGAGACAGCCTAACCTTACTGTTGTACCCGTTCGCGTTCACGTAAAAATTCTTAGTAACCGGATGCATGCGAGCGGCCACTTTTCGTCTCAGTCCTCGATTTTCCTCCCATACGTACAACTCCCTGTGACTGGCGTCCCTGATCGTGATGAACACCGGATCTGGACCCGAGCAGGACAACGCGTAATAGGAACTGTCCGTGGAGAAATACGCGTAAGCGTACGTGCAACGATTTCCTGTAAACCGACCAATGTACCTTCAAGTAAAAGACATTTCAATCGCCTGAAATTTATAGTGTCGACAATAATTCTGTAACTCTGTAAAACTGAAAGACGAGATCCTCAAAATCACCCCTTAGCATCAATCACGAAAAAAGAATTGGAATCGCCTCGGATTAAACAGATTTCACTTCGAATTTCCAAACTTAACTACTGGAACTTTTAACCCTTTGCACTCGAAAAGTGACTTTTAGTTACCAAATGATAGTTTCGCAAATTTGCAGGCTTTAGTTAATTTATTTATTAGTTATACTCAGAGGTTAAATAGTGATATATGTGAATTTTAGTGTATCACTTAACTAAACTAAATGAAGTTTCATATAAGTGAATGTTAGTAAATATTTTGCACTTGAAAGTCTTTGAGATTAATATTGTTAGACGGCTAACAGTGATCTCTCGAGTGCAATGGGTTAATTAATAACGCATATTCGTTCATATTCGTAACCATACAAATAACTTTAGACAGAGTTACAATAATTAAGAGATCTCGTGATTAGTGTCACTTTGCAAACTTAACCAACCACGATTACTGAGAAACACCATTATGTGTTTGTTAAAAACTCACCCTCAGGCGTGATGACGTCGCACGATACGCAAACGGGTCCTCCATTGCCCTCCAACTGCACCGAATACAAGTTTCGACGCGAAGGTTCGTCAAGTTCAGTGCCCAAATAGTAGAGTCTCTTCCTGGCGTGGTCCACGGCCAAAATGGAGATGACCTCGGTTGGTCCTGGAGTCAAGTCCGTCTCGAGACCCAGCTTCCCGTCCACGTAGTCGAACCTGGTCGCATGCAGGAACCGTCCTGCCGACGTTCCAGAGTTCTGAAGCTTCAGAATGATCACGTATCGGTCGTGGTAAACGGGTGGCTGAACACGAAGCCAGCCCTCGGTCTCCTCCTGGTAATAGATCCTTTTCGCGTTGCCCTTCGTGTCGTACAACACGATCTGGGATCTGTTCTGCACGCGATTGGTCCAAGTGGCCACGACTTCATCCTCGTTCCTCCAGTTCACGGTGTAGAGAACGTAGTCACTATTGGAAATGAATACTTTGTGAAGAATCGCAAGGATTTTTGCTTAACGCTAGAATTACTAGAGAGGTCAAAATGACCAATAAATTTGTTTCCCATGCATTCAATATCTATACACTAGAACTACAAGAGCAATTAAAATGACCAATCAGTGATTATTCATATAGCAACTCTATAATTTGGTAAAGCTTCCAAAATTTATTATGGTTTTCTGCAGACGGGATAGATGAAGATTTGTTTTCTATGCATTCGATACTTTTTCATGTAATTTTCAATTTGATCTCTTTCATGCAAATAAGTACACTTTAATTGAAGGTAGTTTTAGTGTTAACAATACTTTTATGGAGGACACATGTTTAACACTAGAACTACAAGAGCAATTAAAATGACCAATCAGTGATTATTCATATAGCAACTCTATAATTTGGTAAAGCTTCCAAAATTTATTATGATTTTCTGCAGAAAAAAATAGATGATTTGTTTTCTATGCATCCGATATTTTCTCATGTAATTTTCAATTTGATCTCCTCCATGCAAATAAGTACACTTTAATTGTCAGTAATTCTAGTGTTAATCTAAGATTAAGATTAATCGAAGATATTTCGTGACGATTGAAATTAAACTTGTTGAAAGGCTTTCCGAGGTCGAAAATTTGCTTAGACTTATATTGAGTTAAAAGTTTTTGGAACTTGGATGCGAACGTGTAAAAACAGAGAAGAGAAACGTATAACCGATAGTGAATCGTAGTAAATTTACAAACATTATGTAAATCTGACGATATGCATTGTTGTGTAAATAGTTATCCAAGGCTTTTATAATCGCAATATTTATCGCGGAACCTCGTCATCCTCGCTGCAACGATAAGATATTCAATAGAAACGGAGCCAGTCCCTGGCTCTGTTGTAAATATTAATGATAAACTGCGCTGTTTGCTCAGGCTTAACCTCCTGCAAACACGGTGAGAGGGATGTGCGAACAGAGTCTTAAGACCTTGGATACTCACACACCAACGATGTCGGTCGGTGGCTGGAGATTGATCAATGCCGACGACGAATTATCCAACTCGACGACGCTTAAGGACACGATCGGGTTTGGACTGCCCGCCTGGAATTCGTAAAACAATTTCTTACGCTTGAACAGCATGAAAAAGCAAAGAAAGACAAGATTATGCAACGACCTCAAAAAAAAAAAAAATAATAATAATAATAATACTTTATTAACGGATAAAAAAAGAATCCATTGGTATACAAAAACGAGAGGATAAATATAACAAGTATATAGTAATAGCACGAACCTAATATGTAGTACAAAATAATTAGATAAGACAAGAAAGACGAAACTTAATAATTATGTGCTTGAGATCTAGTTGAGTCTAAATAGTGACATTTTGAACGAGCTGCATAATCTGTTTATGCAGTTCCTATCCTTTAATTGCTATAACTTCGTTTCAGTTTCAAATCTGTGATGTTTCGAAACGATAAATAATTTTCTTACCAATTTTATTTACGAAATTTTGAAACATCTAGAGTTACTGCAAATTTTTTTAAGTTTACTCGGGTGTAAATTTTATTTCGTGAAGGGAAAAACCGTTCCAAGAGAAACCCACGAAATAAACAGTAAACGTGATTAAGATCGATATCGCATCGTGTATAAAATAGAGATCGCTTTCACTAGCGTGGACCGATATCGAACGGGATGCGGTCTTTCAGGATCGCGTCGATACAACTACGGGGAGAATGAAACGGCCACGAGAAGAACTAGGGGTTAAATGCGGGAACGACCGCGAGATAACCCTTTTCATCCCGTTTTAAAGCCTGCAGCCAGCCAGCAAGGATACCTTGAGCTTCCTAATCTGGTCCTTTAACGACCTCCGTCCCCGTAGTCGGACAAATTGGTTGAAGCACGAGAACGATTACACGATTCGACTGATTGCCCATCTCTAAATTTTCTACTTCTTCGATTCTATCTTGTTTTAGAAATCTCTTCGTTTCAGGTTGAACTTTAAACGTTTCACGTGAAACCGCAAAACGGTTTCGATTCTTCGATTACTATTTCCAGCGTTCGAGGAAAAAAAAATATACAGTTCCTTGATCTTGAAATTGATATTTTTAATTTAATATTTGATTTTAATTTTTAATTTTAATTTTTAATTTAATTTCAAGGCTCGTAATGTAAGGAAATTTTCCTCGAAAGATTTGCCACGATTAAATGATCCTTCTTAAAAGGTTTCGATGTAATTCGAAAAATTAGGTTTCGATTCAACTTTTCGAGGATACAGGGGAAAAAGAAGTTTCAAGCGAATGTTCGAAGACGTTGCAAAAATTGAAAAGGGTAATGTTAGAGCTCACCTTTGGATATTTGATCTTTTCTTCCTTTGGATACTGATCCTTCAGGTCTCCTGGCTTCCCGTATTTGGTTATTACGATATCTCTCACGTTGGTGTCGTTGAAAGTAGCAAAAGCGACGTGTCGTCCATCCGAGGAGAACCAGACAGCCAAAGGCGAGGCCAAAACTTCTTCTACGTACAGTAGCGGACAAAAGTTTAAGACGAAAGGGTCAAAGAAAACAAATAAATTAATTATTAAGAAATAGCACGATAAATAAGAATCGTACTCTATGCTAATCGACAAATAGCGTTCTATCAGAACGACAACAAAAGTAAATATATGAACAATATTTGCATATTATAAAAAACTACGTTTTACATTGTCCTACAGTCTCAAACTTTTGTCCGCTACTGTACATTCACGTACCAATTATTTCGATTACGAATAAAATTGTTGCGAGACAATTAGAATTGATTAAACAGAATTAACCTGTCACTCTCTTTTCCACCCATTTTTCTATTACCTTCGTAAACCCAATCAGGTATCCCGTTATAAATTCTATCGGGCACACCAGTGTTTGTTATCTTTCGAATATGGCTACCACCTAGGGAGAACTCTTCGTAATAAATATCGTTGTTGTGGATGTAGAGCAACGCGTTCCTCGTTGGTGACCACTTAGCCAACGGTATAAGATCGCCGTATGCAATTCTTGTGTACGTTCTGTGCGAATTAAACGGAGAACAAAAAATAAACAAGAATAAAGTCGAAGATTTTGTGATTTAAAATTTCCACGAAATATCCGTGAACTAATTCCTACGGGCAAAATCGATAAAAGTGTTGTCGAAAGATTTCGTACATTTGAACGTGATCAGTTTTCGAATTTAAATGTCAATATAAATACAGTTGAAAGCAAATATTTTTATAGCCACCGTGTAACAATAGAACGGACATTAATTTTATCAATACCGTTATCAATGTGTCGTTTTAGCTTGTAATTCGCCTTATCACAAAGTCTTTAAAGTTATCGGTAATAGAATAATACCGAAAACACTCACCTGGTTTTAGTATTGTACACGATGCACCTCTGGAGTATAGAGTACCTGAAGGCCTGAAAAGCGATACAGCTTATGTCTCCCAATTTTATTTTCAGATAAATTTAATGCAAAACTATTTAGCCACTTGAGGAATCTTAATACAGCGTTTATCCGTCAAATTATTTTCTTACTTTGAAAACATATTTTCAATATGTATATTTAGTTCCAGCAGTGAACAAAATATTTGTCCATATTATTTAATATTTAAATGATTAATTTCCGTTTAATCTTAATGAATTCCTCAAGAGGTTAACCTTCAAGAAAAGCTACTCACACTGGTATAATCGTAGCCAATTAGTATAAAAGAGGCATCGAAGGAGAAGCTCACAGAAGGTTTGTCATACTCAGCCTGAAATTACATCATAATTAAAAAGTTAAGGAAGTAAACCTGATTGAAAACCCATGGAAAAATATCACATATATGTGCATTGTTGAAATGTTACTAGATCTATTACCACTGCCCGATCTAATTTGAAATTTAGATATCGGAGTTTTCGGGTTCCAATTTTGATATCAGGTACCTACAATTTTTCAGGTACTCAATTTCCATTCCAGGTACCCGAAAATTGTCAAATGCCTAATTTCCACCTCGGGTACCTAAATTCTTTTGGAACCTGAATTTTTGGGGGGGTACCCGATTTCAATATCAGGTACTTGAAATTTCAATTTCTATAAGAAAAATATTGAATTTGAAAATAATGTATAATTTTAAAAAAATGTATAGTTTAATGTAATTAGAATGTTTCTTTGTTTCATCAAAAATATTTGCTACAAGATGTAGATCGAGGTAGAAAAAATGTTTCCACAAGAATGCATGGTATTTCATTTTCTGTTGACCGTATTTAATAGACAGTTATTACCGAAGTCTTTCCTGTTCTTTCTTTGTTCAGAGCGAACATATTTCTCGTGAAACGTCACTAAACACGAGACGAACGACCCGAAGCCAGGAGAAAATTGAACAGAGAAAGATCAAACACAGTGTCTCTAAAACTAACATCGTCGTCGTCGATGTTGATTCACGCCCGAAAGTGGACATCGTAGTTCACCGGTTAAGAAGCTGGACCGTGCCGAGGAGAATTTCCGTACAATTAATTAAATGCGGCCGTGTTATTTGTACGTGTCGTCCTCGATTGTGCAGAAGGGGGAGCTCGATATGCCAGCAATTCGTTCTTGAAATTGAAACGTAATTTCCGAGAGGAACCGGTGTGCACGGTGATTGAAAATTTCGATTCACGGTCGAATCGCTTGAATAATTCAACCGAGCGTTTCTGAGATTTAAAGATCTGAATTGTTGTTGCCAAAAATGGTAAAAATAAGAAAATAAAATATAACATGAATTCTACAAATGTAAGACACTATGAATAGATCATAACACGCCGTAATATAAATATTACGACTACAATAAATATCGTGAGATGATAAAGACACGTTGTTCGCCACGACACGGGAAAAATTAATCTAGTCGTTGAGTGTGATTGAATTATTAGATGCGTAACTCGTAGGGGAAGAGCGTGGGCTATAGGAATAAAAAATCCCCAGCTCAATTTCTATGGCCCACATATCGTAAACGTAACAACACTATAATTGTTATAACGATTACGATATCCTATAAATACCATAAATATACTATAACAAGCTTTAAAGCTGTGAAAATAAAAGTCTGCCGTAAATTTTTCCCTTCAATTACCACTGATCCCCCAGTTTCCTTCAATTACCACTGTCCCCCTTAGTTTCCTTCAATTACCACTATCCAAAGTTTAAAGAGTCACGAGTGAACAGTGACACCCGATGTCACCTCATTTTAATACATTTATGAAAATGCTTAGATAAAGCTTACAGCAATGGACGCGTCCATAAGAACCGAGGTGATCCCATTGGTCACGTCGAACACACGGATGTCACCGGCATAGTTGTCGGAATAAAGGATGTCGGTGTCCGTTCTCCAGGTTCCGTTGAAGGTGTTCGCCCGGAAACTTTGATCGTAAGTCTCCTCCAGGTTGAACGGGACCCTCGCCCCGTCCTGATAACTCGCCTCCCCGTCCTCGTATCTATCGAGGTCCTTGTCGATCACTCGAGGAACTGGAAAAACCGGAAACTTTCAGCGCGCGATAAAGGAGCGGGGAAATTGAAGAAACGGAAGGAAGAGATTAATCGCGGTTCGATATGCTCGAGAGTCGAAAAGGAACGTTCGGTGATCCTGGTGTCTGGAGTTGTAAGAGTTTCTTCAGAGGACAGGCGAACTGATTAATCGCCGATTTATTATTCATCGAGCTGCATGTGGGTCAACGTAGCCGTGGCTACACGCGTGTGCTGCTCGGAGCTTGTATGCACGGTGGGAGAATTTTAATTTGTTCGGCTATGATCTTCAATTCCGTTACGAATACTGAATACATACGAAAACGAAATAAGATCTATCTAACATAAACTACTATAGCGAATGAAATTTTATTAGAATATTATCATAAAATTATTTATATTACTTTTATTAGTTGTGATGTTAAGACTTAGCCAACTGAATGAGGAGAGATCTTGACATTCTTTCCTCTGCCATTGATCCTATTTACTTTTGTTATTAGTTAGTTGTTGAACTAGTGTTGTTCACAGTTCATTAAATGCATTTTCTGCTTTTTCAAAGTACAATTTTTAATCAATTCAACTTCAGTTCAAGACTAACTAATAACAAAAGGAATTAGAATCAATGGCAGAGGAGATAATAATAGTGCTAAGCATCAGTAATCACTAACACTAATATCGTTATTAGCGGTAACACAAATATTAATTATCTGCAACACATTAGTATTGCTATTGGCAATAATACAAACAAATTTTCTGCATTACAATATATATTAGGTCTATGCAAAAGTTTCTCTCATTCCTTTTGAAGACCCAACATTTACTTGTTACTGTGTCCAAAATTGTTTAACGTTTTCGTTACTTATCGACCAGTCGTCACCTTTCAGATAACTGTGATAAATTTATGAAAATTCAAGCAGGGGAATAAACGTATACAAGCATCAATTTGCATAAGCGACGCAAACTTCTGCGTAGACCCAATAATTGTCTCCGTTATCTCTGATTCAATTTTATACACCCATCCGTTGCTCAATTCCCCCAAGCATGTCTAGCCTAACTTTCAAGAACAAACTCCCTCCACGAGGAAGAATCCAAGGTGATCGCCGTTTGTCCAGCAATATCGACGAACCTCGGGCATGATCTAGATCGTCTTATCGATCGCAGGGGGAACGACAGCGGCCGGGACGAGGACCGGTCACAATTAAACTTATCTCCAGGCAAATAACGCAAATCGGTGAAGAGCATTAGCCCGGTTCCCGTCGATCTCCAGGCATCCGGCTGTGTCCCGAGACGTCCGGTCCCTAAGCGGCTTAAACGGAAGCGCGATTATCTCCCGGGGACAAAGAGGCAGAAGACTTACTGGATTTCCCGGCAACAAGGACGACCAGGAGGGATCCGTGCAGCGCCAGCAGTTGTAGCAGTACCTGGAAAAGATTTCGTTCCCGTTTGAAAGAGGCGGCCGTGAAGAAGGAAAGGGAAAAGGATAGAGGGAATCCTCGTGTCTGGAATTCCAACCCCTCTCCCAACGGATAGGGGTATCCGCGACACCTCCACGGTAGGAATGGGATCAAGTTCAACGGGCGTACTTCGATCAAAGTCAGTTTCGATGCCAAACTTTTACTTAGGTAGAAAGGTTCGAACGGCGGGTAATCGTATTCAAGACGGTAGCTCGTTTTTTATCTGTTTCGTTAAGCGATGCGACTGGACAAGTCGGTTGGTGAATCACAAAACCAAATACCTATGGCGAGTTTAAGGATGATACTTCGAGAGATAGCGACGATTTAGCGTTTCTTTGATTCAAACACGACAATCTTCCGTGAACAACTCCCTTTAGATACTTTCAAGTGTACTGCAATATTTTTCGCATCGTTATCAAAGATTCGTGCTTCCTAAAAATGACGAGATTCTTGAGAGACCAAAAAAAAAAAAATATTGGGTTCTCGAGGAAGAATAAAAATTCTCGAAATCCACGGGTCCGAATTCTCGGATTCAAGCTTCCTAGAAATATCGATTCTTTGTTTTCTTAGCGAATCTAAGATTTTTGAGATCCAACCGGTCTCGAAAAAGAGCAAAAATTCCCGCAACAGTCAAAATTATCGGATTCCAGCTTTCTGGAAATATCTACTCTTTGTTTTCTCAACAAATCTAAGATTTTCGAGATCCAAAAGAGGAAAAATTCGCCGCAAGTGTCCAAATTGTCGAATTCAGGCTTTCTGAAAGTACCTCTTCTGAAAATAGACTTTGTTTTCTTGACAAACTTAAGATTTTCGAGGTCTAACCAAATTCTCTCGCATTCACGCGTATTTGTGATTATCATACGCTTCATAAACTCGACGCATCCGTGTAATTCAATTGTTATAACGAATCAGTATCTTCAGCAGTTATTCGTAGAGTCTATTTCGAGATAAATCTATTTCGAATCGGTGAACCTACTCGCAATATGCTTGGTCCCATCTCTACTCAACGGGGCTACCAAGCGGAATCCGGGAGAAGGATGCAAAGGACGCGTTGAAAGGAGCGAGCCGGAGCAAGAAAGAAAAAGAAAAGTCGTGGAAAGGTGTTGAAGGTGTTCGTTCGTTCAAGCCGGAGGCGAAACACGTGCGGCGCATAAAAGTTTCTGGGAGGCTCGTCCACGGTTTCGCGAGCCAGCCGCTGAAATCCGCGGAATTGCTGTCGCGAAATTGCAGGCCGACTTGCTTAGCCCGTGCTCATTAAGCTCACCTGGCTACCCGTACAAAAGACGACGGTTTGTTTTGACCGTTTGCAAGGTGTGCATCTATTAACCTACACGAGCTGCATTCGAGCTGTAAGTCGGCATAAATTGAATCTAAACAGAATCGAAAGACAAAATCCTTATCCAAACTCGTGCCTAATCTGATGTTCGATTATTTATTCGTTTACGAAACAAAATTCCCTTTGGTATACAACAAAAATAAAATACGAGCGAATTAAATCACTCAGAGATTATGTTTAAAGCTATGCCAAGATCCAAAGAAATCCAAAGATCCACCATGTTTATTGATATTCGATTAAAGCAGTTATTCTGATAGTAAAGAGTATAGTGTTTTCTCTCGCGAAAAAAATGGCATTTAAAATGGCATTTAAAGAGAAAGAAGATAAATTATATATATATATATATAAATGTTCTATTTTACTTTTACTTATCATTTACTTTCTAAACCCAACACGAGGTGTTCTTCGAGAATAAAGATTAAATGGTTTCCTTTTTACAAAGCATTTTTTAACGTCACGTCACCGATTGAAGGTTAATTTCCGGTCAGTTCGTTGAGAAACACCGGTATTCGTTGATTACTTTCAGTTTTTTCTTTAACATAAAAGCGATGAAAACCCAATGAAAAGTCGGGAAGTCGCCATAAATTTCACAACTTAGTGGAAACAAGGATATTGGGAGAAGAAGAATGGTAACTCGTTTGGACGTTTCCTGGATGCTTGTAAATTAAGATCAGGCCAGTGTTGTATGAAATAAACGGGTCCGGTTTGAAAATTGGGTATTTCGGAGAAACGGAAGGGGTGAAAGGAGATCACAAGGGTTGAATGGAAAGAGAAACTTGAATAGATCCGCAGAAAGTATTCTGTTTCAACGTGAATGTTTTAGTAGACACTGGATAGGAGAGCTGTGGAGAGTTTTAGGGGGATCTGCTGGTCAGCAGAAGTGTCTCGTGAATGATACAACGTTGGCGGAATTCTTGCTCTTTGAGCGGATCAGGTTCAGCGACGCTCGCTTGGCTTTTTCTTTAAAGCGCCAAAGAAGAATTTTACTTCCGCACAATTTTCATAAATATCTTTAGAAAATTTCGATCGATTCATGATTTTCAAATTTTCCTTTCACAATACGTTTAAGTTACTTGTTTTTTTAATTGAAAAATATCTGTACTTGGTAAATATAAGAAAGTAACGGTTACGTTTGAATTTCTTGCAAAAATGAAGTTGCTTGATGGTGAAAAATGAAACTGGTAGAATTTCGAGAAACGTAAACTGATTGATTGGTTTCGAAAATGTTTTTCTGGAGCGCACTAGTAGAATCTTTTTTGTCTACGTATGAGCGAGCAATTAGATTGAACTTTGATAGGATTGTTTCGTAAAGAAGCCAAAGTCAAAGAACGTTCGCTGAAATAGCTCAGCTATTGCCTGTCCACGATTTACGGCGCTGCCAATAAAAGTTCGCTTGGAACAGCGGGGACACTGAAAATTTTAGGACTTTCCTTGGTATTATCGGTCACTGAAAAATCGGAAGACACCGATAAAAGCGGGCGTCCTCTCGTTCGCGCAAAGACGATTAAAAGAACAAAGCAAAGCTTTGGTTTCGCTTTTTTATTCCGGATAAAAATCTTCGATGAATTCCCCTAACTTAACGAAGGTCAACCAGCGAGGCATACAGCTGTTATTTGCAATTTATGAAGTTGTATTTTGCTCTAAAATGTCTATTTGTCTGACACAAGAAAAAGAAGCTCCCCGGGCGTCTTTAACTGTGAAAAGTCCTGATCGATAATTGAAAAACCGAGAAAAAAGAATTCTTTCGATGTACGACAGGCAAATGTATCTCATCGTCAAATAAAAGTTATGAATTCCAAAAATACAAGAACCTAAATTTTTTGGTAACCAAAAAAAAAGCACATAATGGTAATACAGTAATGGTAACAGCAACGATAAATGTAAAGGATAATAGAAGCCCACCTGAACCTAACTTGAATCTTCTTTTTTCTTTTTCTTCGCGTGGAGGAAATCTTCAAAGGATACCTAACCAACTTGAGGGGAGCCAGCCAGGTTATTTGAGACTTTTGCCCTCTAAAACCTCCAAGGTGGCCATCTAAAGCAATTGGAGAAGCACCAGGAAACCTGAACCTGAACCTAACCTGAACCTAACTTGAAACTTTTTTTGTCTTTTTTTTCGCGTGGAGGAAATCTTCAAGGAATACCTAGCCACCCTGAGGGGGGACAGCTAGGTTATGTGGGATTTTTTAGCCATTAAAACATCCACGGTGGCCACCTAAAGCAATTGGAGATGCACCGGGAAATCTGAACCTGAACCTAACCTGAACCTAACCTGATCACTATATATGTTACTCAACCTGAATTCCAATTTACATCAACCAACGGAGAAACGTACACTTCGCAGGTAAACCTCCATATTTTCACCTCGACTCCTCGAGCACACCGGAAACATATTCCTCGAGAACTTCCGAAACTTCCTCCAGGGTCATTAGCGTGGCAGCGGAACAGACACAAACGACGTACCCCGAACCCCGCAACCCTCCCCAATCTCGCGTTGTTTTCGCGTTACTTCCACTTCCGTTTCCCGCGAGTTTTCCGCGAAGAGAAGCGCGACGCGCGATCGTGCAGCCGAAATTTCGCCTGCATCGCGAAACGAAACGAAAACATCCCACTGGAGAAACTGTCGCGGAAGCGTGCACGAAGCTGCCCTCTTCAGGGGGACCGGAAGTTGGGTTAAGTTTCGCGAACGACGATTATCTTCACGGTGTTCGACGCGTGCGTTCGCTGTAAAACCGTTTACAACGCGTGGGCGTAGATTAGCGGTGGCGAGGCCGAGAGGAAACGGGGGAAACAGTTCGATCGTTTCTTGGGAAATTGCGGAAACGTAAGAATTTAGTACCGTCTGGTAATTCACGGTTAAATTGAACAAGGTCAAGCTGTAAGGAAAATGGAACGCTTTTCTAAGAGTGAAACAGAAGACAGAGCAATGTATTATTTGCAGGGTAACAAAAATATAATACCGTATTGCATCGAGTATAAGATGCACATTTTTATGTGTAAAAATATATAAAATATATAAATAAAATATATTTTTTAGTTCTTTAAGCGTATAAATATTTTTGTTTATTCTACACTTTATAATAAGAATACTTAATTCAAGTATCTCTTTATTTCTAACTTGAAATATTTAGGGTGCATCTTATAATCGATGTAATACGGTACTTCGAATGGTAATTGACATAAGAAAAATGGATTGCAAAACAAGAGATAAATATAAAAAGGAGAAAATAGTAAATGTTATTCCCACTTACTGCCCAATCTGTACATACATGCGCGAAAAAGATGATGATTACATAATAAGACCGACGTCCAACAAACATCACAAGATCCAGTACCGATTGAAATATTACAAAACAGTACTCTCTCTCTCTATCTATCTATCTATCTATCTATCTATCTATCAATCTATCTATCTCTATCTATCTATTTATCTCTCTCCCTCCCCTCTCTCACATACATCAACTATCTCTCTCTTTCTCTCTTACATACGCACGCTCACACACACACACACACACTCTCTCTCTCACTCTCTCTCTCTCTCTCTGACGACCTACCCTAATCGACGGCATGGCGGACACGTGGCAGCATCAGTTGGCGACGTCCCGATGTCCGACGGTTTCGTTTAGGGATAATCGAGAGATCGACACGGCTCGATTGATGTCACGGGTGCGTCAAACACAGACTGACCCATTAGGAACTTCCTCGACGTAGCGAAGCCCGCATATGCTCCCACCTCCGACGACAAACACGGGGCATACCCGGTATCTTAGCGTTTTCCTCCTTTCTAGCCTCGCTAACTTCGCGATTATCGCGACGATCTGCTGATAAGACGACCTTTTTCGGATTGAGATCGGTCAACAAGTAAACGGAGCTGTCTGGAAAATTAAGGAAAGCGCGCGTAAAGGTTGAAAACCGGATGAAATTGTTCTAAGCACGGGGACAAGTTTTATAATGTGCACTCATGAAACTCAGTTAACACTAGGTTCACGAGACTCATCAATTTGACAGGTTTCGAACTTCACAAGCAAAATTTGCAAAAACCAATTACTATTACTCCTAGCAATCGGTGCTAATTTTTATCGATGGAGCGACACAAATATAACCAAATCTGTTTCCCTCTTAGTTCTGCAATTTCAAATTCGGTTCGATGTATACCTTATTTCCTAGTATATGTATATTGGAAATAAATATACAAGAAATGCCCGTAAATCTAGCGTTGGACTTTGTAAAACCCTGTTGGACCGAATAATGAGATGCATTTATAACATTATCGAGCGTTAGGGACACGAAACATCGTTTCTCCGAATTAACTTTTTGGAGTAATCAAAATAATATAGAAGTTATATTTCGTGAGATTTGAACAAGTGGCACTTATAACAGGCAGAGTTTCATTCTATGTATTCGCAAACATTTATAAATTATATCAGGAACTATAGGCTTCAATATATGCTGCTTAACCGATAATTAAAAATTTCGATTTGAATTTAAATCAACATGAATTCGAGTTTGAATTGATTGTTCTTCGAATGCTAATCTGCACAACTCGGGGATCTCTTCGACATTGATAACACCCTATCTCCCGTTTATCTCGTCGTTATCTCACTAATACTAACATTACAGCAATGAGTAACGTCAACCCGGCATTCCCATCAATAGTTTCATCAACAGCATTGAACAACAAAGATAAATTCAAGTCTGTATCGTCTATCCGAAACGTTGTCGATAGTTTAGAAAATACGTTTGCACTCGATGGACGTGAAAAAAAAAGAAAATAGAGAAATAAATCAATGAAAAGTGATGGAAAATCGAAATGGATTAAGCTTGACCGGAAACCGGTGACACGAGCAACCCGTCCGAATGGACGTTTCACGCTCTTTCCACGTTGTCTGCTGTCACTAATAATCCTGATTCGCAGCCCTACCTGTCAGGTGTTAAAGTGAATACTTCGAGATGTACGTACACTGCCTCTTGTGAATTTCAAAAAGCTTCAAATAGCAACACCAGCCTCGTGTACAAACAAATCAAACAGCTGTGTATTGTGAAGAGACCGTATCTTGTAAAATGTATTTATGTAGACGTTAGATAATGTTGTTTAAAAATTTTTGAAAATAATTATAATTTAATTTACTAATTTAGGAAAATGAACGGTTGACCGTGGAACTTCAGATGGAATATAAAATTCCGCGTTGAAAGCAGATTAAATTTACATTTCATCTCGTTAGACACCTTCGTCATTCGTTAATAAGTGCTCAAAATAAGATTTTACTAAAAAAAAAAGACAGAAACAAGTATATAGGTAACGCCCAATTTAGTTTTATGAAACAAATTTATCACGCCATCTTCACAGAAAACCTTCAAACCAGTTGCACGTAGTTATCGGCAGCGAAGTGAATAGGATCACATACGAGACAAATCATTTGATATATATTTCGTGGCGCTATCTAGTGCAGAGATGCCGTACTATCCCGATAGTATAAGTTCAATTATTATAACGAAAATTGAAATAAAATTAAGATAAAAGGAACAGATACGTCGTAACAAGAAAAAGATTTGCAAGAACATCTATAGACAGTCACCAACAATAATTATGAAATGCTATTCTCTGTAAAAACCTGAACAATGGTTTGCATCGTAAATACTCATCTTCGTGAGCTGGAAAGTGTCAAAGAAAAATTAACGGCAACAACACCATATTACTGTAAGAATGAAATACGACGGGAAGTAGGAAGGTATGGGGAGAAGGGGCATTGAGATACATTGTTATAGGTGAAATGCAAAATTAGGAGTTAGAATATTAAGCGACAAAATATTCGCACAACTGGATTAATCCAATAGTGTGAATAAGTTGTTTGACCGTATCATAAACCGTGACGTACGGATTTCGAACAAAAGAGAAAGTTTATGCAAATGTCAAGAAACATTCTAATAGTTCAACTATTCTCCATTCGGTTTAGGACCGGGAGCAAACGTGTGAAAACTCTAAATTGAATCGCGAACCATGCGTAGCTCTTAGCTTGACGTAGACTTCCAAAGATCGTGCATTCTTTGGAAGCCGACGTCAATTACCGAGTCTCACCTAGGGGAGGTGGCTACGCAACGAGCGAGACTCGTCTGAAATTCATTCTACGTGTCTATAATTTACGACTCTAACGTTAAACAAATGATAAGTGTTTGAAAGTGTTTAATAAAGTGTAGAATGAACTTCGGATTCACATGAAATTACAATTTGCGAGCAATTGTAAGTGGCGGATATCGCATTCGAGGATACGCTTGTTCAACTTAAAGGGAGTGCAAGAAAGTGAAGCTAATATGCACTTGAAAATTGTCGTGCATTGCAAAGGGATTTCGATACGGAAAACTAAGGTGGGACTCTAATATCGCAACACTAAGCTATATGCAATGATCGATTGATCATTAAAAAATGATCCGAAAACCAACCAAAGTGGGTGTTCGGTAATAAACGCGAGCAATGAAAAATCGCGGCGCGACCGAAACTACCGAGTTCGCAATCGCTGGCCAACATCGTCGAACAGTGCACAACGCAATCTCATGCACTTAATAATTGCATGCGAAATGCGCTCTCGAGAGCCGCCCCCGCCTTCAACCGTGTCACGGCATCCATGCCGCGACTTACGCGGTCGCTGGGGCGATGCCATGGCGATAAAACTCACGGGGCCCAGCTAGGGTTCGAGCACGGCCCTGCAGATGGATGCAACAGTCCACCCCTGCCGACTAACGGAAGCAAGAACGCGCCACAAACTGGCGACGCGCCTCACCACGGCGACCAGTGGAAGGAGCATGCCGCTGTCCCCAACGCGTAGCGCCGAGACCCGTCCACCTGCAGGACCTAACCCTGGTCGGGAGCAACCACCGCTCCCTTCGACGCAGCGCCGCAGTTCCCCGGCTGGACACCGGTAGTCGCATCGACATGACGCCGCCCCAACGATCGCGGCGCGAACATGGAGTATCGTGACACGAGCGAGATTGGTGAAGACTCGCGAGAGCGTCTGACAGAAGCATGGAATCATTAAGCGCATGTCGCACCACGGCGGCGAGCGAGTGCGCCATGCAAAAACTCTCCGACACCGAACGATTACGAAGCTATATACGCGCGAGAACATTGCATTGTTCTATACGATGTGGCGGCGAAGGAAAATGGAAAGCGAATTTCTTCGCTTTAAGTTGAACAAGCTTTCCTTGCAGGAGAAGCGCCCACAATAAAATTGACAAGCTAAAACTATCTTATGGATAGCTAAAACTACGTCGCACGCATCCCTCGACGTCCTATACGATGTACTGGTACCTTCCAACGTAGAATTATGTACTGGGAAGCTAGCTGTATAAAAATGAAACGGGTTGGTCGGCGGTGTTTGGGGGGGAGGGGTAGGGAGCCCAAGGCAATGCATTGATACGGGTTGATCGCGAAATATAATGAATATGAGAGAAGGAGGCAAAGAAGCAAGCCCCGAAACAGATGACAATGAGAAGGGAGTGAATGCAACGAGCCCAGTTGTACAAACAAAATCATCGACGATGAAAGTGGGAAAAAGGGAAATTTTGTGGGAATAAAATTGTAGTACGATTACATTACATTTAAAATGATAAATTAAGTACCTGCAATACAAGAATATGCTAGCATATTATTCGGTTAGTATATTACGCGACTACTTATTCGCGCTGTTGGATAGGTCCAATTGCGCGAATAAGTAGTTTTGTTTCACGATATTATAAATCGCGACGGACGGAATACGAGCAAAACTGAGAGATTATGCAAAAATTGCGAACAATTTTACTATCTTAATAAATCTCCAATCGGTTTAAGACCGGGAGCAAACATGTGAAAACTCTAAATTGAATCGCGAACCATGCGTAGCTCTTAGCTTGACGTAGACTTCCAAAGATCGTGCATTCTTTGGAAGCCGACGTCAATTACCGAGTCTCACCTAGGGGAGGTGGCTACGCAACGAGCGAGACTCGTCTGAAATTCATTCTACGTGTCTATAATATATGATTCTAACGTTAAACAAATAAGAAAAGTGTGAAACTGTTTAATGAAATGTAGAATGAACTTCAGATCAACATGAAGTACAATGATTTACGATTGTATGTGGCGGATATCCTACTCAAAGATGCGCTTGTTCAACTGAAAGCGAATGGAATAAAATGAAGCTAAAATGCACTTTGAAACTGTCGTGCATTGCAAAGGGATTTCGGTGCGGAAAACTAAGGTGTGACTCTAATTTCGCAACACTACACTATACGCAATGATCGACTGATCATTAAAAAGCGATCCGAAAAGCACCCAAAGTGGGTGTTCGGTAAAAACGCGAGCAATTGAGAATCGCGACGCGACCGAAACTACCGAGTTCGCAATCGCTGGCCAACATCGTCGAGCAGTGCACGACGCACTCTCATGCACTTAATAACGCCATGCTAAACGCGCTCTCGAGAGCCGCCCCCGCCTTCGACCGTGGCACGATATCCATGCCGCGACTTACGCGGTCGCTGGGGCGATGCCATGGCGATAAAACTCACGGGGCCCAGCTAGGGTTCGAGCACGGCCCTGTAGATGGATGCAACAGTCCACCCCTGCCGACTAACGGATGCAAGAACGCGCCACAAACTGGCGACGCGCCTCACAACGGCGACCAGTGGAAGGAGCATGCCGCTGTCCCCAACGCGTAGCGCCGAGACCCGTCCACCTGCAGGACCTAACCCTGGTCGGGAGCACCCACCGCTCCCTTCGACGCAGCGCCGCAGTTCCCCGGCTGGACACCGGTAGTCGCATCGACATGACGCCGCCCCAACGATCGCGGCGCGAACATGGAGTATCGTGACACGAGCGAGATTGGTGAAGACTCGCGAGAGTGTCTGACAGAAGCATGGAATCATTAAGCGCATGTCGCACCACGGCGGCGAGCGAGTGCGCCATGCAAAAACTCTCCGACACCGAACGATTACGAAGCTATATACGCGCGAGAACATTGCATTGTTCTATACGATGTGGCGGCGAAGGAAAATGGAAAGCGAATTTCTTCGCTTTAAGTTGAACAAGCTTTCCTTGCAGGAGAAGCGCCCACAATAAAATTGACAAGCTATAACTATCTTATGGATAGCTAAAACTACGTCGCACGCATCCCTCGACGTCCTATACGATGTACTGGTACCTTCCAACGTTGAATTATGTACTGGGAAGCTAGCTGGATAAAAATGAAACGGGTCGATCGGCGGTGTTTGGGGGGGGGGGGGGGTAGGGAACCCAAGACAATGCATTGATACGGGTTGATCGCGAAATATAATGAATATGAGAGAAGGAGGCATAGAAGCAAGCCCCGACACAGATGAGAATGAGAAGGGAGTGAATGCAACGAGCCCAGTTGCACAAACAAAATCATCGACGATGAAAGTGGGAAAAAGGGAAATTTTGTGGGAATAAAATTGTAGTACGATTACATTACATTTAAAATGATAAATTAAGTACCTGCAATAGAAAGAATATGCTAGCATATTATTCGGTTAGTATATTACGCGACTACTTATTCGCGCTGTTGGATAGGTCCAATTGCGCGAATAAGTAGTTTTGTTTCACGATATTATAAATCGCGACGGACGGAATACGAGCAAAACTGAGAGATTATGCAAAAATTGCGAACAATTTTACTATTTTAATAAATCTCCAATCGGTTTAAGACCGGGAGCAAACATGTGAAAACTCTAAATTGAATCGCGAACCATGCGTAGCTCTTAGCTTGACGTAGACTTCCAAAGATCGTGCATTCTTTGGAAGCCGACGTCAATTACCGAGTCTCACCTAGGGGAGGTGGCTACGCAACGAGCGAGACTCGTCTGAAATTCATTCTACGTGTCTATAATATATGATTCTAACGTTAAACAAATAAGAAAAGTGTGAAACTGTTTAATGAAATGTAGAATGAACTTCAGATCAACATGAAGTCACAATGATTTACGATTTTATGTGGCGGATATCCTATTCAAAGATGCGCTTGTTCAACTGAAAGCGAATGGAATAAAATGAAGCTAAAATGCACTTTGAAACTGTCGTGCATTGCAAAAGGGATTTCGATACGGAAAACTAAGGTGTGACTCTAATTTCGCAACACTACACTATACGCAATGATCGACTGATCATTAAAAAGCGATCCGAAAAGCACCCAAAGTGGGTGTTCGGTAGGAAACGCGAGCAATTGAGAATCGCGACGCGACCGAAACTACCGAGTTCGCAATCGCTGGCCAACATCGTCGAGCAGTGCACGACGCACTCTCATGCACTTAATAACGCCATGCTAAACGCGCTCTCGAGAGCCGCCCCCGCCTTCGACCGTGGCACGATATCCATGCCGCGACTTACGCGGTCGCTGGGGCGATGCCATGGCGATAAAACTCACGGGGCTCAGCTAGGGTTCGAGCACGGCCCTGCAGATGGATGCAACAGTCCACCCCTGCCGACTAACGGATGCAAGAACGCCCCACAAACTGGCGGACGCGCCTACAACGGCGACCAGTGGAAGGAGCATGCCGCTGTCCCCAACGCGTAGCGCCGAGACCCGTCCACCTGCAGGACCTAACCCTGGTCGGGAGCAACCACCGCTCCCTTCGACGCAGCGCCGCAGTTCCCCGGCTGGACACCGGTAGTCGCATCGACATGACGCCGCCCCAACGATCGCGGCGCGAACATGGAGTATCGTGACACGAGCGAGATTGGTGAAGACTCGCGAGAGTGTCTGACAGAAGCATGGAATCATTAAGCGCATGTCGCACCACGGCGGCGAGCGAGTGCGCCATGCAAAAACTCTCCGACACCGAACGATTACGAAGCTATATACGCGCGAGAACATTGCATTGTTCTATACGATGTGGCGGCGAAGGAAAATGGAAAGCGAATTTCTTCGCTTTAAGTTGAACAAGCTTTCCTTGCAGGAGAAGCGCCCACAATAAAATTGACAAGCTAAAACTATCTTATGGATAGCTAAAACTACGTCGCACGCATCCCTCGACGTCCTATACGATGTACTGGTACCTTCCAACGTTGAATTATGTACTGGGAAGCTAGCTGGATAAAAATGAAACGGGTCGATCGGCGGTGTTTGGGGGGGGGGGTGGTAGGGAACCCAAGACAATGCATTGATACGGGTTGATCGCGAAATATAATGAATATGAGAGAAGGAGGCATAGAAGCAAGCCCCGACACAGATGACAATGAGAAGGGAGTGAATGCAACGAGCCCAGTTGCACAAACAAAATCATCGACGATGAAAGTGGGAAAAAGGGAAATTTTGTGGGAATAGAATTGTAGTACGATTACATTACATTAAAAATGATAAATTAAGTACCTGCAATACAAGAATATGCTAGCATATTATTCGGTTAGTATATTACGCGACTACTTGTTCGCACTGTTGGATAGGTCCAATTGCGCGAATAAGTAGTTTTGTTTCACGATATTATAAATCGCGACGGACGGAATACGAGCAAAACTGAGAGATTATGCAAAAATTGCGAACAATTTTACTATCTTAATTAATCTCCAATCGGTTTAAGACCGGGAGCAAACATGTGAAAACTCTAAATTGAATCGCGAACCATGCGTAGCTCTTAGCTTGACGTAGACCTCCAAAGATCGTGCATTCTTTGGAGGCCGACGTCAATTACCGAGTCTCACCTAGGGGAGGTGGCTACGCAACGAGCGAGACTCGTCTGAAATTCATTCTACGTGTCTGTAATATATTATACTAACGTTAAATAAATAAGAAAAGTGTGAAACTGTTTTAGTAAAATGTAGAATGAATTTCGGGCTCGCACGAAATTTCAACAATGAGCAACGCAAAACGTTAAAATGAATTTGGAATTGATATTCTCATCCATAAGTCACTGGACACTCGTGTATTTTATTTAAACCGTTTATTGATCAGCTATAAGGCGAACAATTAATGAAACTGAATAACTACGTTGCGCAAATGTATTAGACACTTATCACATCAGTCTAAATTTATTAAGTGTCCAGTGAATTGTGGATGAGAATTTACGTATTAGTCTACAATGACATATGTCTATATGTAAAACTAGGAAGGCTTTAAAAATTTTGAAGATTTAATTTATTCTAAAAGACCGAAAAGAGTTTTTTAAAAACTTATGAATTTTAGGATTTACGCGTAGTTCTTAGCTTGATATCGCTTTACATAGAACATGCAATCTTTGAAAAGCGATATCAATTCCCAGGCCTCACCACGAGGAGGTGACTACGCAAACGAGACCCACCTGAAATTCAAACTACACATAATTATACAAAAGATGTGAGATATTGAGGGATCCTGCTAAGGAATAAAATGAATTTCATACATCCATAACAAATAAATTAACAAAAGCTATAATAAAACGAAATAGGTACCTACGGTACCGTACGATACGGTACGATAAAACAGATTTGTTCAATCGATCGATTGAAGAAATAAAATAGAATTGGCCGTGTGATATCAACACAGTTGTGTCAAATTTGCGAACATTATAAAATATGCTTGTATGCACAGAGCATATTAAAATGTGCTGGTCAATTAGTATATTATGCTGGTACCGGACATTACGTATATATTCGATAACTTTAGATTTATTTAACATAGAAGATTGACGTGCCCCTGAGAGCGTTTTAAGATACGCAAAACCAATATCAACAGATTTTCAAGCAACCACATTAGACGCTTTGAAGTGCGCAAAACCAACGACGACCGATTTCCGAGCTGCCACAAATGCGCTTTAAAATTCGCAAAACTAACAACGACAATCAATGTTAAAAACTAAGTAAAATTATACCTATGAACAAATTTGATAAATTTGATTTCACATTTTGTAAAGGACCCTAACGCGAGAAGTACAAGAAATCTCTATCCAAAGCTAAGAAACGCGCCATGGGAGATGTAACATATATGATTGCTATTGTATCGATGTACAATAAAATTTGTGAACAGTACGTTCGCGATAAAAAATAGGTAAAGCATGCGACTCACCGATCGCAGAACATCTTATGGTACCGCAGAACTGCTCAAAGTGTAGCACCCCGTTCGAATTGACCAGGCAGCCTTTGAAGATGCAGTGGCAGTGCCCTGTGAACATTTAATCAGAATTGTAGTCGAACTAGTTTTAAAAGAGGATATGTGAAATCATGCAAATCAAATCACAAACACTCATGCAGACGTATACGAAAATTCAAAAGATATTACAGGCATGAATACGGAAAATGTACGCGAATATGTATACGGAATAGCACGCGGAGATTTGAAAACTAATTAGAAAAAATGAAATGTAATGCGCATAAAAATGTTTAAAAAATAGCCCGTAAAATGTGCATTTATCAAAATAAAAACGTTTGCGAACATACACGGTAATCGGTTGAAAAACATTCGCGGAAACATGCATTAATCGAAAAAAAACATTCGCAAACGTACGCGGTAATCGGTAGAAAAACATTCGCGAAAACAAGAATTAATTAAAAAAAAACATTTGCAAAAGTACGCGGTAATCGGTAGAAAAACATTCGCGGAAACATGCATTAATCGAAAAAAACATTCGCAATCGTACGCGGTAATCGGTAGAAAAAGATTCGCGAAAACAACCATTAATTAAAAAAAAACATTTGCGAAAGTACGCGGTAATCGAAAAAAAACATTCGCAGACGTACGCGGTAATCGGTAGAAAAACATTCGCGAAAACAAGAATTAATTAAAAAAAAACATTTGCAAAAGTACGCGGTAATCGATAAAAAAACACTCGCGGAACGTGCACTAATTAATACGGAAACACTCGCGGAACGTGCAATAATTAATACGGAAACACTCGCGGAACGCGCACTGATTAATACGGAAACACTCGCGGAACATCCAGTAAGTTAAGCGTGAACACATTTACTAACCCGGAATGATGTCCACCATAACCACTGCTGGACGCACGTAACACCGGCCGGAACACTGCTCTCCACTCGCGAACACACGCGTTACCGAACGATAAAACACTCGCGGAAGACCGCGGGTACGCGCGCGAACCCATTACTATACGCGCGATGTGTCAAAATATGTTCGATAACATATTGACATGTTGACGTGCACGGTAAGACGGTCGGACAACAACTGATCTGCTGAGACGTCCTCTGCAAGTTGCGCAGTGTACTTTAGCGCAAAGTGCACTGAAGCATAAACAACCGTTCTTATGGACTTGTTTACTATTCATTTAAATATAATATTTCGTTATTTCTCTTTATTAGTAATAATTTATTAAATCTTAATTGTTTATGCAATAAATTATTATAGTACCTACTAGCTTTCATCGTTTTTTTTATTTTTTAATAAGCAAATATAGCAAATTGCTGGTGAAAAATAGAATTCTTTTAGATTTCATGGTATTTAATGAAATACAATTAAATAGTTAAGAATTTCTTATAATTTTTAAACAATTAGTCAATACTTGCAGTTGTTTTTGTAATAATTTTAATCCTTTATTATAATTTTAATAATAAATAGAAACAATATTGCGTACAGTGTGTTCTTTTAATAATTATTTAATCTCTTTGGATGATAGATTGTCTAATACCCTTTATATTAAATAATTTATGTAATTTCGATTGTTTTTGCAATAAATAATTGTAATACCGATTACCTGGTATTGTTTAATCATCTTTAATTATGCAAATATGAATGTTTTTTAACGCTAAATAAAGGCATTACTATAATACCTTGTATTCAATGAATTGTAATTACATTATCAAAAGTTTTGTATGGTTTTTAAACTGTTTATCTTATTTTAAAATTGTATGCGATTCCTTTAATATTTTATTAAATTATTTATAGGAAACATTCAAAAGATATCTAGAAGACAATGCTGTTTTACGATTAAAACATATTTGCAGCTGCATTTACCTCTTAATGCTTACATGGTGATACTACTTTATTAATCTAGAACTGTTATTGTCACTGTATAGTTTGTAATTTGACAAATATTTATAGAATACTTTCGTTGTATTATTTTTCAAGACTTTTGTGAATTTTCTATTAAGAAGTGGTGGCCCTTGAAAATGAATTTATTATAAAGAACTTCCTCAATTTTCTTTGCAACTGTATAACATATTTTTCGATTCATTGCAAGTATTGAAGCTTGAACTACCTTTGTTTTGGCATTTACTACTATTCTATGATATATATATTTTCCTTATTTCCCTATATTCAACATAATTTCTTGAATTTTAATTCTTTATGCAATAATTTATTATCTACCAATTAGCCTTCATTGTTTAGTTGTTTTTTAATTAGTAAATATAGTCAATTTTTGACGCAAAATAGAATTACGTTTAGTTTCATGCTATTTAATGAATTACAGTTAAATTGTGTACAATTTTTAATAACTTTATACATTTAGGCAATATTTGCGATGGTTTAGGTAGGAGCTTTAATATTTTATTAAAATTTTTGTAACAAATCGGAATAAAATTACGTCAAATGTGTTCTTTTAACGATTAATCAATTTTTCGGATAAGAAATCGATGATGTCCTTTAAAAACAAATAATTTACTGAATTTTATAATGGTTTGTACAATAAATTTTTGCATTTCCCATTGTCCGGTATTATTTAATTATTTTTAATTTTGTAAATGTAAAAAATTTTTAACACTAGACAGAGGCACTTCTAAATTTCCTTCTATTCAGTGTGTTGCAATTAAATTATTTGAAGTTTTGTTAGTTTTTAAACTATCGACCCTATATACTACAGTTCATGTAATATCTTTAATATTTCGTTAATAATTAAGAAAAATATCCTGTAAAATTTTATTGATTAAAGGATATTTTCTTTTAATATTTAAATAATGATGGTTGGTTATTTGTTGGTTAATCTAAAACGTTATACACCTCTGCATCTATTATGATTATGATTTTAGTAAAATCGTGAGAAGCTTAAGATTGAAAAAATACATTGCTATTAATAAAACAATTCTAATGCTTATTATGAAGCTGAGTTGTCAATTCTAATCAGTAAAAGGAAATGTGTTTCAGCTTTTACCATTTCTATTCATAATTTATAATCCGTCAAAGTAATGAACAATTTCGATTCTACACAATCCTTCTGCATTAAAAATTCACGATTATTTTCTTTTTTTGTTATTTTAAATGTAAAAAGTTACTGAACCTGTAAAATTCTTTACGAACTGACAAGCAAATAGAATTATAAAACTAAATATCGCAGGATTATTTATGATCACACTCTTCTAGATAGGAAAAATATAGATAATTTATTGGAAATGAATATAATATTCCATACGCGTTATCATTCAATTAATTTTTATTAATCGTTACTTTACATTAGCAACGATACCGTACCTTTACTTATTTCAAATTCGCGCTGAGTCGTTCTGCGCAGTCGCGGCCGGCTGCTGGTCCGTGACGCCGATCGAGGTGACCCTTTCCGGCGTGGGACGCCATCGCGTACGGACGTTTGATAGGTCGAACGAAACGCGTCTCGCATAATCGCCAACCATAAACGCGGTTTACGGGTTATAGCTTCGTGATTTCGCGTAATTTAACCCGTTCGCCACTATTAACGGTCGGGAGTGTTAGATTTTTATTTTTATTTGTTTTTATATCACCGATTCGATACAAATTCAATTCGCCTACAGTATTTCGCGACCGGGAGTGTTAGACTTTTATCTTATTTTTTTTTATTAAGATGTGGTGGTTCCTGGATATAGGACTGCATCCTGGATACTACTGATGCTACTGATGATCTACCCGATGCAGGCTATGGGGACCATAGAAGACGCGTGATGCTAATCGCCATACGGTGAGTCACATATTTCATTGTTCCTCCGGTTCCCAATCATGTCGTAGGACAAATGGTCCGAAACGACACGGGAATTGGTTGTATTTTTGCTTATTATTGCGAGCATAGTGACCACGAGTATTTTATTACTCGTGTACATTAATATATTATTTGTCAGGGCTTTCTTGTGTCTCGCGTTTGCATAAATTTATTACATCCATTTCTGTTTCATATGATTTAATAATTTTACACAATTTCATATGATTTAATAATTTTATACAACTTCATTGTATTTGGTATTATTATTTGCATTAGAATTTCATATTATCTCATAATAAAGCTTCGATCTGTTACGCGCAAAAACTTTCGAAAGACGTTCGGGCTTGCTTACGTAATGTAAACAAGAAAGCATTTCGCGACGAGCTGGTAAGTGGCATCGAAGCGATACCGGAACAACTGTTCATTTTTTTCAATCTTTAGATTTGTCGCTTCGATGACGCTATCGCTCTAGGGTTGTTTTACACGTTCATTCAGAGCTCGGAAAAATACTGACATATAAAAATAGGAAACAGTGCACTTTATATTAAAATAATATTATAATAAAGTGTGAACTGTATGTGTATGAATTAACAAATATAATTGTATTCATATTTTTGTCATATTAACATAAAAACATTACAAGTAGTATACTAGTTTATTTGATTCGATAAAATTTTGAAGTAGTATTTAAAAATAGTATTTTACTAATATTAAAAATATTTTATTTCAAAGTATTCTCTTTTTCAAATTTTATCCAGCTCTGAATAACTTCCTATATCCTTTTCATTTCCTCATTCTAATAATAAAATAAATAATGTAAATAAAATGAATAAAACAAATGAAACAAATAAAACTCTCTCCCCTGTGTTTAATTATCCTCCTTCCCTAAAAGACTTAGACCGTTAGCTATGTCACTAATTGCATTTTTAGCTGGGATTTTTAGCATACATGAAGACGTAAGGTTAGTAAACTTTATGCGTTTAAATTATTATATGTGTCCGTTGTTATCCCTATCAACTGTTTAAATTCGATATCTCAATTTTCAAATTTGTTTTAATACTTATAAAATTTGTAAATATTTTGATTAACAAAAGCTAACATCAATTCATAGACATATAGTTAGAGAATATTAAAAATAAGAAAGAAATTCTAAATAATTTCGATTCAAATCAGATACAAATACAATTTTTCGTAATATTTGCTGTCCCTTGTCAATCAATTTGAACTCGGAAAAGTTCATTGCACGCGAGAGGTATGTGAGAGAATCGTAGAATGAGTGTGTTGGTGTGAAAGAGTTTGCAAATTTGTTTTAAATATAGCGTTAGGCAGGCAGGTAGTTTATTTCTGGTGTGAATGAGTTCCTTTAATTTAAGTAGGTAATAAAAAAGAATTTTGCACTTGGATTTAAATTAGGTTAAAGAATCCGAAGGATAAAGTAACCGAAATGAGAAATTTCAAATTAAATATATTACTTTTTGTCAGTTCAATATTAAATAAATCTTTTAGGCTTCAATTTAAATAAATGTTTTTTTTCTGAAAATTTACAAATTTATACTATAGGACCTGAAGCTTTAACTTCGGTTGAACAAATTATTTTTTCAAATACGAGAGCTTTGAATTTAGAAATAATGTTCAGAAATTTTTAATTCATTAATCAGTACTTCTTTGGATTCTTTATGTGGATCTGTCGCTGCTCTTTCGAAGTCATTTAGCTTTTCGGAAGCTTTTTTTTTAACGCACGTAGGGAATGTTCAAACATTCATTGGTAAACTGTGAATGTTTATGTAAATTAATATTTTTATTTACATAGCTAAAAGAATGAAACCTAAATAGAAATTTATTCTATCCTTTAAATATTATTCGTTTGAGCTATCTTGCATTGCATTTAATGTACTGTTTACTCCATTGATTTAAATTTTCCGTACATGCAATAAACATTCATAGTCCAATTATGAGCTGCTGTTCTTCTGGTGTCGATTGTTTTCTGTTGAAGAAAGAAGAAACTGTATAGCTGCATCTTCGAAGAGGCCCGACACGTTGTCATAAAGAGGGCTGCAACATAATGGTTGTCCATATTAGAATAGATGTTCTGTTCTACGATGGACAATCATTTTTTATATTATTTTGTCACTATGCTCACTATGTGTTTTTTATGTTATACACTATGGTTCAAAATCGAGAAGTACTAACACCTGATTCCGTTCCTAAATGAAACATAATATTATTTTAAATACTAAATTTTGAATTTTCCACTTTCTATTTTCAATTTTCAATTAATTAATACATTTCTGTGTACTTCTTGATATTTGGGTCATTTATCGTTTAATACAAACGGTAAGCTTTTTTCGATTCTACTTCCACTTTCGAGAGCACATTAGGTGCTTCGTCGAATATTTAAATCATGATTGTGAGAGTTTTTAAACAATTAATATTTTTGGCAAATACTCGAAATTTTTGTTTTTAATATCAAAATCTTATAATATTATTGGAACGAAATAGATTAATTTCAACTTCAAATTCAATTTAAAATATTAAATGTTAATTTGAAATATAATAATCAACAATTTTTAAACTTCAACATTTTAGTTTAAAATTTTTTTATACTGTTAATTGGCAAAAGTACTCCTTTGGATACTTCGTAAGGTTTATTATTTTTCTGATCGAATTGTCATGCAGTTTATCAGAATTTATAACTTTACAAACAGTGCGAAATAAATAGAGCATATAAATTATTTTTACTATTTCTTATATTTCGCGTATTACAGTTTCTACTTCGTTTTTTGTTTGGGTTTGCCATAGATGTTTCGCTCGATGAAGAAGTAACGAAGAGGCCTGCCAGAAGATCTCAGAAATTAGTACCGCGAATTCACATAGTTTGTAGGTTTTGCCCACGGTTTTTTCCGCTTTTCAGAGAGTTTCGAAAATAGTCAGGGTATAGGTTCTATCAATTTACGACTTACGGAAAGTAGGATCTACGAGGGAAGGGTTTAGGGGTTTATAATTTAGAGAGTTTAGAATAGAGGGTTAAAGGGTAGGGAGTATCTTGATTCAAACCCTCCGTTTAGGCGGAGTTTGGTTTTGTAAAATTAGTTTAGTAGTCTGCTAGTACCATTAAATTTGGTACCTTTCGTTCAGTAGTCAGCGTGGCCGTGGCGCGTATATACTCTCAGGGCCCTCCGTTCACGCGGAGCTTGTTTGTTGAAAGGTCTCAGCCACGTTGCATTCGCGTGCTTTTTTATTTGTTAGGGGTACCGGGGGTGGGTTTCACGGTCGTGACGTTGGGGGTACGCGGTCGTAACGTTGGGATACGCGGTCGTAACGTTCGCGCTACGCGGTTTAAGGGGTGGATTCAAACCCTCCGTTTACACGGAGTTAGGTTTAGTAAAGTAGTAGTCTGTAAGTACCTTTAAATTTGGTACCTTTTGTCCGGCAGTCAGCGTGGCCGTGGCGCGTATATACTCTCAGGGCCCTCCGTTCACGTGGAGCTTGTTTGTTGAAAGGTCACAGCCACGTTGCATTCGGATGCTTTTTTATTTGCCAGCGTATTCCGGGGGTGGGTTTCGCGATCGTAGGGTTGGGGGTATATGGGGGAGGGGGGTGGGAGCAAACCCTCCGTTTATGCGGAGTTTGGTTCAGTTGTTCAATTCTGTACATTTTGGTACATTCAGTCCGGGGGCCAGTCTGTTTCTAGCGCGTATATACACTCAGGGCCCTCCGTTACCGCGGAGCTTGTTTCGTTGAAAGGTTATAACCAGGCTGGACTCGGACTTTTTTGGTTAGGTTAACGCGCGCGAGGGTTGTGGGAGTGGTGGGTTTAGGGAATTCGGTGAGCAGGCGCGCGTGGGGTTCTATGGGTGTAGAGTCAAGGGGTATTAGTAGGGCAAAGGTATAGAGATAATCGGTGTAGGAATACGGGACGCCAACCAATCGGTCTAGGTTGTGGGGGTTGAACTCGGGGCGTTTTTTGCTAGGAGTGTGGGGCGAGGGTGCATCGCGTTTAAGGGGTTTGTGGGTTTAGAATCGAAGGGTGTAGAGATTAGAATCACGTTTAAGGGTACACGATTTTGTGCGTGTTAGGTTCCGGGGATTAGGGGGTAATAGTATAAGGGTGGGGGCTTTGTGGGTATTCGGGTCTTCGGTGGCGCGAACTGCGGGGTGTGGGTTCAAACCCTCCGTTCACCCGGAGTGGATTCAAACCATTCGTTCACACGGAGGTTGGTTTAGTAGAGTAGTCTTATAGTACTTTATAGTACTTTCCATTAGATAATCAATTGTGGCCGTGATGCGACCCCTCCGCCGGGGGCCGTCGTGCACAGGTGTGATCCTTCCAGCATTTCAGGGTCCTCCGTTCACGCGGAGCTTGAGTGCGTTTTAGCGTTATAGCCACGTTGAATTGGGGTGCTTTTTTGTTTGCTTTTTTATTTGTTAACGGATTCCGGGGGTTGGGTAAGGGGCCGTAGGGTGGTGGGGGGTACGGTAGGGAGGGGGGTGGGCGCAAACCCTCCGTTTATGCGGAGTTTGGTTTAATAGTTCAATTCTGTACATTTTGGTACATTAAGTTCGGGGGCCAGTCTGTTTCTAGCGCGTATATACACTCAGGGCCCTCCGTTAACGCGGAGCTTGTTTCGTTGAAAGGTTATAACCAGGCTGTACTCGGGCTTTTTTGGTTAGGGTAACGGGTATGGGCCGTGGGAGTGGTGGGTTTAGGAATTTCGGTGAGCAGTTTTGTCGGTATCGGGTTCCGGGGATCAGGGGTAATATTATAAGGGTGAGGGGTTTTGTGGGCACGCGTTCCGGGGATCACGGTAATAGTATAAGGTTTGGGGTTTTTTTGGGTATTCGGGTCTCGGGCGCTGGGGTAAAAGTATAGGGGAAGGGGGTGCTGGGTTGGGGGGCAGGGTGGGTGGGTCTCGAAGCGCAGTCACCTCCTCGCGGTGAGACCTGGTAATTGGTGTTGTTTTCCATCGTATAGGCTTTGGAAAACCATACCAAGCTAAGTACTGCGTACTAAATTTATGTTTCGTTTAATTTTGGAATCTCGATGTAACATGACGAGAATGTGAGTCAAAAATTCAAACGTACTATTCGGTTAATGGTGAAAATAAAATTTAGTTTCCTCCAAGTTCGCTTCTCAGAAGGTGTAAAGGGATGAAATACATTTTCAACACATCCAAGTGCAAAGTTCTAAATATCTCAAAGCAATAGGTGTATAAGTTGGTGTACTTCCGTAATAATTTATAATTAGGTCCATGGCTGTGATCGAATAAAGATTGTAATATACATGTATAAGATAGAGGAGAGATCTTGCATCTGATAATGTTATTTTCAAATTGATTAAGCTTGAAATACTATGGGGTCTTTGAAAAATGCTATTATCCAATTCAAAACGGAAGTGAAACTTCTTTTCGTGAAAGGAGAGTTAAATTATATAAATAGATTTAATTTGACCCCTCGGAAACAATGCGAGACTAACCGTTATGTGCAAGTAGTTTACGAGGCAATTCGAATCGCGTATTTGTCGCTAGATGTCTATGGTTTTGATATACATATCGATAACATGCCAATTTATGAAGAAATGAACTCTCAATATTTATTTAAGTTTCATGTTGGTGTTCTTTTTTATAATTGCGTATACTTTTTTGTTGTACAACGTTTATTAAAATTTTATTTATAATAATCGATTTCGGAAATAAATATGGTTACGGTAAGAAAGGATTTTACGATCGAGCGAGCTCTCGTTTTCGTGCTTAAAGGTGCAGCCGCTTGGCGGCTCTGAAGCCTGCAGAAGCCGAGCGCGTACGATTTGATACGACTATTGGCGAGTACATCGTGTGCTGCAGTCGTGTTCGAGCTGAGTAACCGGGAAGGTTGTTGTATGATTGTTCTATATACATCTGTGTATACGGTTAGCAAGCATTGTTTCCGATTTTCGTGGTGATTTTCTCGCGCATTAGTAATCGATCGGCGAGATGATGTCTCTGCTGTTTTCCCCTTGAATAAGACACCTGTGAAAAAGCAGCCGAAACCAGCCGTCGAGATGATGCAGGAGATCACGGACCAGTCCTCCAGGACGGTGCTCCTGAACACATTCGTGGTGAAAAAGAAACGGTGCAAGGTCTACTTTCATCGAGGCACGCTCATTTGGGAAACAGAGAAGCCACCGTACAGTGAGTACTATTTAACAGAGATTGTACTACCGCTTCAGTGTAGATTAGGTATCACCGAAATATATTAGAGAAAGAAATTAGTGAATACTGATAGACATCTTATTAAGAATTGATAGCGATATCTAATGATGTATAGATAGAAAGAAACGGTTGATGTTTTAGCACGATCTTGTTTACTCCGCTTCAAAATTGTGTTCTTGCATCAAAGAATGCGGTACCATGCGCGGGACATGGTCTTTTGATCAGTTAATTAGCGTGGATAGTGCGTGTGAGAAATAGAACGATCATATATTCAGATAATGAACGTGTTTTTAGGTATTTGGGCTTGTTTAGGGTTGGGTTCTTTAGGGTTGGTTTTCAATCAATTCCTAAAATCCATAACAGTTTGTAGTATATTTGTTCATACAGCAGAATATTAGTATCCTTGATGCGACATCGAATTCATTTATTTATAGCAGAATTTTAATTATCGATTATGTTTGAGAGAGTAGATATCGTAGTCGATATCGACCTAGTACAAGATATATCTCTTGACACGACTAACATAATTAATTATGCGTTATCTGAGAATCATCGGTGTATGCGTACCGAATAAGTTAGAGTTCAAGTTCCATTCCATTAAAATACAATTATCGAAGAATCTAAGTAACCACCCTTCGAAGCTTCCCATTGGGTTCAAGAAACTTGTCTAATTCGTCTATTTTCTAAAAATTTTCTTTATCAGTGTTTAACATCATCAAAATGTTTTCCTTTTCGTTTACATGAAATAAGAATTTTAAAAGAAAGGAAATGTTTAATATTTCCAAAACGCTTCTTAGAAATAATTTGTTCGTTCCATGTAACTTTTTACATCAATACGTTTCCGACGAAGGACGCAACGAAGCATACAGGAAATTGCATGGTTCTGTGATGGAGATGTTATACTCATTTTTCCGGAAGGTGTCACGAAATCACCAAGATAACCCCCGTGTTTCAGTTTCAATATCCACGATCATCGATTATTTTCCAAAAAAGAACCGCAATTTTGAACCTTTTTCGTATGAGTGTCAGCTGTCGATAACGAGATAATCGCTTCACGATTCGAAATCATTATCTTAATCGAAATACTGCTGTTCAAATGTGACTAAT